>KL197712.1:1372357-1451128 GCA_000697665.1 Jaapia argillacea MUCL 33604 | reverse complement strand
GTCACGACCAAAGCGGCGGTCACACGTCACAGCCAATTTTCGCCCGTGTGCGCAATAATATTTTCTCGAATTTTCGGATTTTCTGGATTTTCTGAAAGTCCAAAAATTTCCGAAATCGCGCCGCTTTGGTCGTGACGATACAGTATTTTCCTTCATTACAGTGTCATTTAAATTTTATTTTCGCTTTTTTGTGAATATGGGCCTTCCACTCCCTCAGGCAGCCACAAACAAATTCAGAGTCTCCTAGTAGTATATCTATATATCTACATAATGGTCTAAAAACTACAACAACCTGGTGGAAACCCTTGGAGGTATAAAGCCAGGGCCTGAGCCCGAGCCTGACCCTCTTGAGCCTGAGCCCTGGCTGAGGGCTCAGGCTCACAATTTACCAAGCCTGGGCCCTCCAAAGCCAGGCCAAAGCCTAGGCTTTTGAGCCAAGCCTGGCCCTGCACAACACTATGCACGCGGCCCCAGGATTGGTGGTTTTGTGAGATTTGCTGTCTGATGTGCTATCCACAGTCCCAAGACAGTCCTCTCGAATGAAGACGCCCATGCTCACCATCCCGCCACTTCAGCAACTCAGAGGTCCTTATGCTTTTCCTTTTTTTAACATGGATTTGATTTGTAACAACGTTAATAACAAAATTCTAACATATTAATAACACATCTGTTAATAACTGTTAGTAACTACCGTTAATAAAGGCCTCCAACCGCAATGTTAGAAATGCGCTGGGAATTATTCACGGAGTACCACCGTCGGCGCACACCCAGCAACCCGCCCTCGCTGTCAGCAACAACGACGACGCATAGTCCTCTTGGCATTCGGCGACCGCCTCAATCATATTCTCAATGCTTCGTATAACTCCAGCCTTAGGTGAGGTCCACTCTGCCTATCATTCCCTAGGCCTCCTACTTCAACAGTCGCTTATCACGGGCTCACGGGCTCACGGGCGAACACATAGCCTTCTGCTCCAACACCCGTTACCCGACCTTCAACACTCCGCTCAGAGACCTTCACTGTCATTATCGAGGAGATGTCTACGATGCACGCAAACGGAATCTTCCTTCAAGATGTCGCTAAGGTGCTCGTGAGTCGAACTCTCAATGGACGAACAAAGATTGACTCGATGCGTGAGGTCAGTACTAGCCTCCCTCCATCCCATCACCGCACTCACATCTGTATACGCAGCAATATCTCTGGGAGGTGCGAGTTTATGAGTTTCTCGGACCCGACTACCCATATATATTTCATTGAAGTCATTGGTAATGCAATGTCGGAGGCAATCCTGCCATCGTGATGAGATGGTAGGTGAACAGTATTATTCCTTTCAAATTTGCAAGGCTTTGTTTTCGCGTTCCGCCCGTGATCACTGAGGAGTTCATCCTTCAGATCTTTGGTGTCGTTCAAGGTGTAAAGCACTTGTACACGAATGATCCATTGTTAGTTCACCGTTGCTTGAAGTTTGTGAGTTGTCCGATCCATCCCTCTTGTCCCTCGCCCATCTAACCCCTCTCATTGTTGTCGTTGATGATGGCTAAGGGTTCATCTCGGGCTTGGGTTGTATTCGCATCCCTGGGAATACCGAATCAATCGTCGCAAAAATCAGCGGTTTGCGTCGATGAATGGCACCCGAGTTCTTTGTCATCGACGAGGATGACAATATCCAAACTCCCGCTCCGGCGTCCGAGTCCGATATGTAGGCTCTTGCATGCACTATCGCTCAGGTTCCAAATCCGCCACTACTCGTTTCAAATCGTCCCCTTAATGGTGAAGGGCGCCCTTCACTATACCCCGGCTACCTTTGTCGACGCAGCCGATGCGGGCGGTATTATTCAGGAATCAGAGCGAGGACCTTTGGCAGGTCCTTCAGCAGTGTTGGGAGGCCGTTCCTCTTCATGGACTCCCCCATATTCGGTTCGAAGTTTCCCTCCAGGGCACATTCAGGTTACCTAGGGCGATAGTCGTAGGCACATTCCCTGATTTTTCCGGTTCCTCTCACATCCCGGTGTTTCTTGTTTTCCTTCGATTTTATCCCCCTTCATTTCAGTTGTCGCTCACAACCGCCGCATATCGTATCCTGGTACTTCCTTCACCGATGTTAATCATGCATTTCTCTATTCTCATTACCGTGTATACACACATGGGTCAATCGAATGGAATGGGTGAATAATTGAAGAGATCCGAGTCTATCCTAAGTTTGCCGATACGAAATGGTTCCAACCCACCAGGAGGGACACATTCTCGACGTTAAAGATCTAAAGTGAGGGAACTTGCATGAGCTGGTATCGGAGACAGGATGTGCCATATTGAGGGGGTCAATATACGTTTGGAGGGAGAGGCTAGAATGGAAAGATTGGGTGGGAGATGGAAAAGATAGAAAAAGAAAGGTGGAGAGGAGTGATGAGAGCATGGACGAGGATTGGGATCGGGAGGTGGTGAGGTGGTGAAGAGGAGGAAGGAGATATTGAGGAGTATGAGGACGGAGAGCGCGAAGAGGAGGGTGAAGAAGGACGTCACGTCCCACCTCGCAAGTCTTGCCCTCCCCACCCTACCTCCATCAAACCCTGATCAAACAGCAAGCCAACTCCGCCCTCGTCGGCGCTCGCTCCATCCACGACAACAGACCTAGATCACTTAGCCGCAGTTACATCCTCCACGACCTCTCTCCCTCGTCCCAAGCTCCATTCGGTTTGGTGCTCGAGGGCATCACCAACATGGATCTGGGAGTGAATATCAGGGCCGGAAGGGATATATGCGTGGAGTTGGCAAGGGAGGAGGACAGGCACACGAAACTGGAGATGGGGGAGGGGGGTTGTCTTGGGACGTGGAAAACGAGGAAAGGTTTTGGTCAGATTTTCGGAATGGTGACCAAGTTGCAAATTCGTGCACAATTGAGGATTATCGAGGTCTGGCGTGAAATAGATCCACCTAGGCCTGATATCAGTTGTTGCTTCTTGAATTCGAAGACATTTCCGTCCAGATGATCATGCTTTCGTGGACGGTGAGCTGTTGCGACCCTACTACGTCATGTGCATCAGGTCGGATAACGTGAGCTTGCAAGTTGCAAGAGTGAACGGGGGATGCATTAGGATGGTAAACAATAGACTTGGTGTTCGACAGCACGTGTGTAATAGGTGAAGGTGATTGTAGAGGATTGTAGTCGTCGCTGCATACGTATCGCAGGTGTGAAGTTCAGATTCCCACAGTAAAGTGGAGACTTAACTTTTTGACTTGGCAAATTGACTTGTGCCTGCGCAAATTAACTTGTCGTGACTTTTTCTGACTTATCGCAGGGCAAGTCAGGCAAGTCACGTCACTCAAGTTAACTTGTATTTTGACTTGTGGGTCCGCGAGAAGAGAAGCACGAACTTGCGCCGTTTCTGCCAGCAGGAACGAGTTTTCTTCTCACCGCAATCGTGCAAGTCGTCCCCCACACCGACATCTGGTTTGGTATTGTCAAATAACTGCTCGGTTCCCATACAATCTCACCTCCGAGTCTGAGTCGACTACGAGTTGTTTCAGGTTCGGAGGATGACCTTGCACGGGGGCCATGCACAGAAGGTCAGATGTGATCACCGTGGGTCAATGTTCACTTTCTGTGAGCATTGTTGGTGAATGTCCCATTCATTCAGTTCATTTCGTGTTCTTGGTGGGTGTTCATACTCGGCGGCTTGTGCTGCTGGGTCTCATCTGTAGCCAGGCCAATTGACCTTCGTGGAATGCCTAGTTGTCCCTGTGTTCCGTTTACCACCTCCGTACCACTGAGTATCCATTCCTCTGTTGTGCTCGATCTGAAGGCATATGCCTTTGGATTTGTGGCTATTCCTTGCTCAATGCTCACGTGATCGTATCCCGACTGCACTTTCGATCGCGGATGACCGAGACCTTTTTTTTTCGTCTCCCCCTGTTCCCCCCCCCTTGAGTGAATATGTGGAGTGCATTGCGACACTGGTTGCGCTTTGAACCCAACCCGTCCAACCCTACCCAGGACCACCCATCTGCCTCGACTGATGAAAAGCAACCTCCTCGGCCGGATAATTCAAACCATCCTCAAGGTAGAATTTTCCCTGTTCGATTATCATTATCCCTAGCTGAATCTATTATCTCCCGCCCGCTTTAAGGACACAGTACATTCACCCCTGACCTTTTTCGTCATAGTTCCTCACACCCCGTCAGCTCTTGCCACTACTCTGCAGCTGTCTGTCACCGCCAATTATCAGTCCTATGCGGATGTCGGTTCTACAGCACGTAAGCTTTCGACTTGCTTTGTTTTGCCTCACAACACTAATAGCAATATTTTGAAGAGGCGGAGCTGCTCCGCCAAGCGGCGCAATCGCTGGCGGCATCTGTTTTCAATACCGCTGTTTCGAACATGGCGCAACTGTCGCAACCGTCACTCGCGAGCGTTACACCAGCTGTTTCATCCCAACATGCGAATCTTCCACAATTCACATTCAATCCTACGAATAATCAAATCATGATGTCGCTTCCCCTTGGCCTGCCTTCAACACTTCTTCAAAATCCATCCGAGCTCCAAGCCCATCCTCCAGCTCAAGGACAGGCTACCGCTCTCCAGCCCCCTTTACGTCCTGAACCTCCGTCCCCTCCACCTCCTGCACCACCCGCCGTAGCACATACCTCGCAAGCACCTTCCGTACAATCAACCAGCCGCATACCTTCATTATACCAGTGGCCGGACGGTGACGTCACTTGGGAATGTTCCGTTGGTGAAGAGCCGGCTGGATGGAACGATGAAGGCTGGAAATGGAGGTCATCTGGAAGCCGAAAGGGTGCCGTCCCCGACGGTGCTCACAAGGTTGATAAACGGGTCTGTCTCGGAGTTATGCACTGCGAGGGTTGCCTTCGTGATGGTCAACCTGTTCGTTTCTTTCGTCCGAAGACGCAGAAGTCAGCACGCCAGAAGCAGTTGACGACGGATTGTCATATATGTCACCTTCCTCTTATCCACGTCGTCTGCGACGCAACACTAGTTCAATACCAAATCGATGATCAAAATGGCGTTGAACGTGTTGTCCGATGCCATTCGGGCAAACATTCACATCCCCGTCCGCCGGTAAAAGCCCTCTCCTCCCACGATATTGAGGCGCTCAACGTACAAGTTCGCGAGAACCCAGACGCAACAGCCCTTCAATTACGAGTGGGTGCCGGCCCTCGACAAACATCTTTGGGTTCCATAAACCCCGTTCTTCTCGACGCTCGCAAGGCCAGACATGAAGTCGAGAAGAGCAAAGTACGCCAAGGCCTGCAACCCCCAGCTAGCTCTCGAAACAGTGGCTTCCAGCTTCTCGAGGCATTCTCGAGCATCCAAAAGAGCTTTGAAACACCATGGATCGTGAAGGCGGATCTACTTGACAATCGGTACATCACAATGCAAACACCATTCATGGGGGAGGTCCTCCTTCGAGACAGTATAAGTTCTTGGCAGCATGAGGGATTGGACGCAGAGTCTGCACGTCATGGAATCATTACGGATGGATGCCACGACTATTTCAAGGAGGGCGTTCTCCTCTCGTCTGTCGTCTTTTCTCAAGTTCTTTTACGCTGGGTTCCTGTACTCTACACATGGCTTGGTAATCTCGATATCGCTCACCATTCGCCCCACTTCGATCAACTATTTTATGTTATCGCCGATGTCTGCTGTCGAGTGCTGGGTTTCGCATTTGACGAACGGTACTTTAGCTCGGTGAGTGGCATTGGTAATGGGATCGGTCGACGCCTACTCACTTATATCTCAGATCATGGATTTCTCCGGCTCTCAGCGCGGCGGATTTATCGAGTCATTCGTGACGTTCATGACCTCCCGCATTCCTGGTTTCATGAGCCTCAGTCCTGAAAGTCGGGTTCTTGAAGTCAAGCAGTTGCGTCTTCGGGCAGAGGCGTTGATAAAAGGCTGTTGGATCCATTGGAAGCGCTCTTGCCACAAGATCCGACAGGTCATCAGCGATACACAGTCATGCCGCTTCGACATTCTGATATCCAAGCTAGAACACTATCAGACCTCCCCGGAAGAGTTCCTCGCCGCTGCTGAATCAATATGAAGTGAATTTCCTGAGATACGGGCCTGGATCTCATGGTGGTTGCAACCAGGAAATGCTGCAATTATCTTCCCCGCGATGATGAAGATGTCTCCCGAACTTCGGTCAAAATTACCGACCTCCACAAATGGAGGTGAATCTTCACATTGGCTTCTTTACCGTGCATGTGGTCAGAAGTTCGATTTGTGGGAAGGTATCCGGCGCCTCTATGTGTTCCAACGTGAACTAGAGATGCTCTACGACGCGGTCAAAGGTACGTGTCGATAACTTGTGTTCTGGACACACCTCATGTCAATCCTTCCCTTGTCGTAGCTGGTCATGTCAATGTTCAATTCCAGGGCACGAAACCGGCCCCTGTCCGAACGGTCCAATGGCACATGAACGATGGACGTGCTCCGGATACACGTGCCCTGCTGGCGCTCATGGAGGAGGCTGAACGCACAGCTGCAGACCGATCCTCCAACCTTTCAGATGCAGAAAGGTTTTCCACCTGTAACAGTGTAGGTGTTGCAACTTCAACTGCGGGAGGCCCGTCAGGAAAATCAAAAAAATCGCCACTGTCCAAACTCCTCCTCATGTCCTATCGCTGGAATGCTAACTCATGCTACGTTGATGCCTCCCTCGAACTTTACTTCCGTGCCTTCGCACTATTGCCTGAGGTGAGCGTGATGGAACTGAGTCGGACAATACGTGGCGAAGTTCCAGATTCAGGACTACGTGTAGTCCTCGAGCATTTGTGGTTGCGAGGCATCTTGACCGGTGTTATCTCCTCAACCGCTCGCAATAAGGACCCAGGCGCAGCGCTTCAGCGTGCACTTGAAGCTGGCCAAAAACATATCTATCGTTCGATGGAAAATCATTGGGGGCTTTTGCTGGAGTCCAAGCCAGGGCAGCCGGGATGCGCTCGGACATGGCCGACGCAAATGGTTCAGGTTCGTCGCTCCGTTGTCAATATTCAATCCTCCCTTACTAATTCTTCGTTCTCTAGGTTGGGACCACTGAGCGGATCAAATCCTACTTTGCGGTGCGACACATCACCCACTTCGCCTGTCCCGAAGGCCACACTTCAAAGATACCAGGCGATGCCATCGTGGAGCTGTCCATCCATACCCAAGACCTCCATATTGCTCAGCATTACCGCCCACCTGATGGAAGTGGTCCGCTACTGGGGGACTTCCTACTCCATGCCATCCCACGTGAACGAGGGGGGTCACTGCGCGCCACTCATTTCTATCCTCTTCATCTCTGGAAGCCACCAGCATGCAACCACAAAAACTGCAACAAATCAACCACCATTTCAACAATCTCCACCGAATGGCCGCTCATTCTTCGACTTCGTCCGGTGTGGGATCATCGTGCATCAGTTCCTCGGAATGAAATAAAAGATGTTGTCTGCCCTCTCAGTCTCTCCCTGGGTAGCGATGTGGAGTACAAACTTGCTGGTCGGGTTCTATACCTTCGTCCCAGTGGACCCAACGGCATTGGCCATTTTGTTGTTCACGCTCGCATTGGTGATGAAGTATATATCTATGATGATCTTCAGCGAGACGGGGCGCTGGCTCCGATTGGTCCTTTATACCTCCTAGAGAATGAACCTTCAGGCCAAGTCGAGGTTCAGTATGTTCTTTATGTACACCGTTCGGTCGCAAAGGTTCGAGTTTGGAATTGCCTCCCCCATTGTGAGTCGCACATTGACGCTTCACACCCTACTAGGAGACCACACGGACGGCTGTTGAAATCAGCAATGACTTCTCCATAGCCCCCCAAAATGAAGCCGTATCTGTTTTGGATATCTCAGATACAACCCCTCCAAACGTCGACACGAATCCACCACCGTCGACACCTCCATCAGTCCCAATGCTGATTGACCCCAAGTGGACGCCGAACACTCGTATCACCCAATTGGAACATCTTCTCCGCGTGGCGCGAGAGAGTCTTCAAGCGACGGTACCTAGCGAGCCCGATGTGGAGGAGGTCGTGCAAGCAGGACACGAATCAGATCCCCCATCCGTTGACGAGATGCTCAAAGATGAGCTTGACAGGCCTGGGAGAGACCAACGACCAACACATATTTTTGATTCCCCCAGTCTGCCTCCGTCTCCACCTGCCACTGATGCTGCGACCCATGACGTTCAGCCGCCAGCGAAAACCACAGATGCCATCGAGCATCCTCCATTTGAAGTTGATTGCAGTCCCTGTGGAATGCGAGGAAATGGCTACAACGATCAGGATCAAGATCAAGTTCAGTGCGAAAGATGCGAAAAGTGGTCTCACCGAAGATGCCTGGATGCGTCCGTTGACTGGGACCATCCAGAGGTCCAGTACATATGTATTTATTGCATTATTCGTGGTACCACACCAAAACCCCTGTGAGTGTCGCGGTAATCCTTTCACGATCGTCATTTCTGACGAAGTTGCGGATTGATATCCAGTTATCCCGTTGGAGACATCCAATTACTTCCCATTAGCACTGTCTCCGAATCATCCAACTTCTACCCTGCCCGACTACGCTCTTTTGATCCAAGGCATGATAATGGCGAGTATGAATGGGAGTGGGTTTCCGAAGTTGTATGGCTACCCGGCGACGAGAGCGTTGGCGTATCCTCCCCTGTCTTTCGTCGAAGTGTTCAACAATGCGAAAGGTTGGACGAATCAGATCTCAAACCTGAACAGGTTTGTTTCCATTTTTCTCGAGGTATCACAGCGTTGAGTACTTATTTTCCCCTCGACCCAGATTGGATCGATCAGGATGCCTAGCAATTACAACCCTCAGTACGAAGTCAGCCACGACGCAGAGCCCGAGGCACCCGATGATCGTCAACTTCTGGCCACGCTGTCAGCATTGGTGCCCAATATTGCCCATCTCCTACAACAATTTGACCAAACGAAAAAATCATCGAATCATATCTTGGAGAGCTGGCGTTTGTGGCTCGCCGACTACAAACCGACTGAAAGGGCAGAGGCACACAACCACTGGCTTTCAAGTCTCAATGCCGACCTCGAACCTTACAAGAACAATCTAATCATCGAGTTGGCAACACAATTGACCGGCCACAAAGCTCTCCGATCCTTGAAACAGCCACAGCGAAAGCAGCTGATATGGGGTCCCGGTGTCGCCTTCCTCCGTCAGGCGGCAATTTACCTCGACCTCGGAGAGACACCTGTCCTCGACGGCACTCTCTTTGAGGACATTCGTGCTGGTGTGGTACAGCGAGATCCATTTATTGGGAAAGTGATTCTCGATAGGATGTGGGAGAGCTTCGATCCACTCAATAAAACTCACACCAATGGATGGACTTGGGAGGAGTATACCCGGCGCTACGACCAGTTTGTTGCGAGCCACGTTGCATATTCGCCTGACGTCCCACGTCCTCGGTATCGAAGAAAAGAAGCGGCTGGAGAACCAGCCCCTCTGGAACAAGAGACGGGTCCAGTACCAAAGCCAGCTCAGTCGAAGAGGACGAAATCACAGGGTAAGCGGAAACGAGAGGTCAAGCTGGATGTGGTTGAAGTCGAGGACACACGGAATGAAGATCAGAGTGGAAGGAGACGAAGTTCCCGCCGCCGGAGGACATAGTGTTGCTATATACTAAACAAATTCCTAAAGAATTTTCGTATTATGCTTGCGGGTGACGACAAAGTCGTGGGCGAATAAGCTTCGGCCCAACTTTGCAAGGCAAGCAGACATTGGGGGGTTTGGACGAGTCGGATGTTGGCATGTCGTGTGTGAAATGGTGTCTACGCTGAAAGCACCATTAGTATGGTCAAGGGGAAAACTTCTTCTTAAGCAACACTCACTCGTCGCCGAATTCACAACCCCCTTCCCAATGTAAGTTTCCAACATGAGTCAACTTCATCCCAATCTTCCCCCATCCCCTACCAGCATTTGCCCCCTTCGTTTCCGAGTCCTCTTCTGTTGCGAGCCTGCTCCTCTCGACATGAGCCCATTGGACTTGCCCTGGCCATCACGCGTGTCGCGAGGATTCGATGTGGCTTGGGAAGGGCTGATGTTTGTCATCAATTTCGAGGGCTAGCATTACGCGACTAGGAACCTACACAGAACATGTCGTTAATGTAGGAAGAAGGAAGGACAGAAACGAAGTGCACCTAGTCTGCAAACATCTCCCATTCCCTGATATTTTGTCGTCCGCCGTCCTTAAGCCCCAGTGGAGAACGAGCATGTTTGGGACATCTGCGGAGAGCCGTTGGGACGACGAAACATTCCAAGAGACTGTTTGGGGAGTGCCGCCAGAGCTCTGGTGTGTTGGAGCCAGTGGTCGGCCCAGGGAACGGTGTACTCAAGCGCAGTATATTTGGCTGGATAATGAGACAAGTCAAGTCAAGTTTGCAAGTCATTTTGGCCCGTCAGGCAAGTCAATGCACATCGCTTGTAGAGGCACAAGTCACACAAGTTAGGCGCAAGTTACTTTGCCAAGTCATTGTGGGAAGTCTGCAGTAAAGTGGTGGTACGCATTCAAATATTCAAACCTCGTCCAAACCTCGTCCATCATTTATTCTTCATCCTCGATCCTACGACTTTACCCTTGACTTTTTGATCGAGTTTTTTTCTTTGCGTATATGGTAGGAAGGCGGGACCTTCGCGAAGGCGAAGTGGTGTTTGGTGTGGTCGATGTGATGAACGCCGGGGAGTCGTTGAGGTGTTAGGTGGTGTTATTATGGTGAGTTGTCTTGAGCGGTGGTTGCCCATTGTACTGACCGTTATCGCCCTCTTGATAGACGCTTGAAATGTGCATACATCATACTTTGGTCGCGGGAAGGGTAGGACCCGATGGCGGGTAAGTCGTTTGCCGTCGGCTTTGACGATCGTTCCATCTGGCTGACTAAAACCGTGGCAGGGTGGTCGACTGCGAGAGTACCGGCTCCTCCATACGGTCTCGATCCCCAGCTCGCACACGAAACACACCCAACCGCCGATGTATCCCGATCGACAGGCGGTCGTCCACTCAAATACCACTCCTTACGCGACTCTTCAGCAAGACGGCGCCGCTGACTCTTCAAGTGCTGGTTGGGAGCATGGCGTAGAGGGTGGTAGATCGTCGCTCTCGTGCTCGGATGACGGCGACGGTTCTTGAGAACGATTAGGGTTGTGAAGAGGATGGTGACATGGTCGAGAGGGGGTCGGTGAACGGGTCGAAACCCGTTGTTTACACCGAAAAGTGTTCGGTGCGTTGTTCCTAATAGCGACATCGTAACATACTGACGATTATCATTATTACAGACTCCGCAAACTGCTTGATGATTCACCATTTTGGATGTCGGGCTAGTTTGTATCATACAATATAGGCGATTTCATGCAACACTCCTGCAGTGACTACAATATCGGATTACCCGACAACATGAAATACATCGAGATGCACGGAGTGGCCGAAAACATACATCGACGTATTATCTCGTTGGCAGAGCTCATCACAAGTCCCGCAAAGACCCGACCATCCAACGATATTGCTCCAGGGGGTGGTCTCAGCGATGGAGCCGTGAAAGGAGATCCGGGCATCCTTCATGATTGGCGCAACGAGAGATAGTCTCGTCAACGGATACAGTCCCCACGGTGGATGGTGGATGAATCAATAGAGGTGGTGGAGTTTTGAGCCAACGTCGACTGAGTCGGTTTGTTGTCTCCCTTGCATCAAGACTACCACCCCATTTTTGGGGAGATTCAAAGGACAGTCAATACAATGTTATATATTCAGCAGGATAAGCCAAGAAGGTTACGCGCCAAGACATAACAGCTCCAAAACGTCACCATGAAATGCATGGATAAAAGTACAATTGCGCAGGTATTCATACTACTATAAGGAATCATAACTAATGGAGGGCACGGAGGCTAAGGTGTAAGGCAAACGAAAGGAGTAAGCTGTAGGAGTCTCAAAACCAAACCAAATGTATATATAGCGAGTAAAAAGCAAAGCGATGTGAGAGGGGATGTGCACGACGAGAGCATATAACCATATTCGAGGTACTTTTTTTGTGTTGGGAATCTGCCAGATGGGGTCGGGGGGAGGTGAGGGAGCGACGGGAGGGAGGGGGTGTTTAGCCGATTATACTATATCATAAATAAGTCCGAAATAAACCTCTAGAACGGGGCTGCAGTCTATGGCTTGTCACCCCATTTCAGGATCCCCTCGTAAATGAAGAACATGACCGCAGCATTTGGTACCACTCTCATGAGATGAGCGCTTAGACCTCCGTATAAGGATCTGACGCCTTCCTCGTGAAGGACTAGTTTGAACGTTTGGAGGAGACCTGTGTACTTTGGTTTGAGGGAAGTCGAGCAGGGTGCTTGACGGAGACGGGTTCTTAAGACCTATTGGCGTTGTTTTAGAATGAAGAGTTCGATGAAAAGGGGAAATGATAACCGGGTAGAAGGAAAATGGAGACGGAGAAGGAGGGGTGGAAGGGAGATAAGGTAAAGGAACATACCTCGTGAGGATAGGTAATCAAACTCGCCACACACTTGGCCGTCCCCGCACTCCCCAACATACCCAACCATTCCCACCCTCCACCCCTTCCATTCAAATCCGGACCCAGATGTTTCTTCGTCATCGTCTTCAACCTCTCATAAAGCGTCCACTGAATCGTCCCTTCCGTAACCCCCAAATAGCTCGCACTCAAACCCTTATAAAACCCTCTCACACCCTCCTCCTTCACTATCTTCTTTATCAAGCCCCATGAACCTCCTAAAATCTTCTCTCCTCGTGGATTGGGCGAGAACGTACCGAGTTTGACGGGTGGCGGATGGTCGTGGGCCAGTTGTAAACGAGTCTTGACAACCCAGATTGGGTTTGTCGCGGTTCCTGTTACGATACCTGCTAGCGCGGCTGCGGAGAGGTGGACAAATGTGTTCTCCTGTCCGTTGTTGAATGTATTGGCTATTAGTTGCTTGCCGTTGCCGTAGGTAAAGAAATTGATCGAGCGTGCTGGGATGACGCCAACAAGCGTCGGACCTAGACCTTTGAATAGTGCTCGAGGTGACTCTTCTCGATAGATATCACTGAAAGCGCGGGATGCGGAGTAAGGAAGCGGGAAGGTCGAATTGATGGTCGGGGAAGACGCACCGGATAATATGCCCCGTCTCGACAAAATTCCATAACAACCCTCCCGTACGCTTTACGACAACAGTACCATCACCTGTTAACCTCACATGAGCATGTTTCTCGCGATATAGGTCGGATTGTAGGCGGGTTTTGACGACGTCAAACGGGCTTGTTACGATAGCGCCGCACATTCCTCCCAGACTACGCGTTCGTTCCGAGGACACCGTACAAAAGACAACAAGAGCGAAAGCAAAAGTGAGTAATTTGGTATAAGCTATGAGGGTAGAGATGCGCGTACCCTCCTGCAATGAAGTGGAGCCCTGATTTGGCGGGTAGAAAGCTGTTGGAGGCGGGACTCGACGGCGGAGGAGGCGATCCCGACATTATAGGATAGTGTGTAATCTAGATTCCTCTTTATTTTGCGACAGAGTGGTGATGGGGCAGGCAGGACGGGAGGAAATGAGGACAGCAGAGAGGAGAAGGACGCGGCCAACGGCAGAGGTTCGGTGCAAAACATTGGCAAATTTTTGGACAAATCTCGATCAGGTAAGTGTGATTAGATAACCGCGTGGCAATTTTAACATCCAGTTTTCCTTTTCCATCTCCCACTGTCTTTGACCTGACTTGCGCCCTGATTTACACTGTTCCCATGATCCTATAACCATAACCTCCCAATACGACCCGTTCTCTTTCCCATTTCCTCAAAATGTTTGTCTTGTCTATCATCAAAGTGCGCTAAACGACCCTCCAAATATTCACACCCTAACCCTGACACCTCCCTCCTGATGCCGACGACCCTCAGGACACAGTAAACGTCCACCCAACCTACTTCGCCATACCCCCAGAACAAGCCCTAACAGCCGAACTCAACAAAAAATACGCAAATCGCATCTTACACGACGTTGGGTTATGTATTTGTGTTTTTGATATAGTCGAAGCTGGGGAGGGAAAGGTTAGGTACGGAGATGGGTTTTTGTGGTATAAAGGTACGCTTTTCATTCTCACAGCCCCTCTTGTGAAGACGTACCTTTTCGGTAAAAGAGGTGTTGACCTTGGTTGATGGGGAAAGTGGTGTTCAGACTTGTAGTCTTCAGACCCTTCGCGTCAGAAGTGATTCTGGCAAAAGTGAAGTCATCAGACGAAGATGGGATACGACGTACGTCTTTTCTTCTCCCCTTTCCTCTTATCCGCCGGCTAATGACATAGCTCATCCCCTCATTTTCACCCAGTAACATTAGGCTTCTTCGACGACATGTACATCCCAACCACCTACCTCCCTCAACCATCCGCCTTGTGCGCCTCCTTCCTCCCCTCTCTTCCTCCTTGCGCTTCCTCTAACCCCAAATCCCCTCCAGCGACCCCAACGAACGTGCCCACTTCTGGCTCGCAAACCCACCCA
Organism: Jaapia argillacea MUCL 33604; assembly: GCA_000697665.1. Classification (NCBI taxonomy): domain Eukaryota; kingdom Fungi; phylum Basidiomycota; class Agaricomycetes; order Jaapiales; family Jaapiaceae; genus Jaapia; species Jaapia argillacea. The sequence goes on along the minus strand of KL197712.1, from coordinate 1,436,617 downwards.
CCCCAACCGGTTCACCACCTCCAACAACCGACCCGTCCTCCTCAACAACAGAACCCCAATACACAACCCACCAACTGCTCGACACACCCCTAACATCCCGAATGTACATCGACACTTCATCCGTTATACGTGTCCGAGTTGAACATGATGAGTTTTACGATGATGAACCTGGGCCTCCGAAAGCTACCGAGGGTGTTATGGGCGTGGTGGGGGAGAGGAGGAGGGCTGCGTATAGTGTTGTTGTGAGTGGTTTATCTCCGTTGCAGATACCGCTGCAGAGCGGTATCGGATGAATGGGGAACGGTGACAGACAGGACCGACGAAACACTGACGACTTTCCCTTTGAATCTAGTGCTCGATTGCGGAACAAGGGTTAGGACCTGTATCCTGGTGGAAATCAGAAGAGGGAGACGAGATGGAAGAGGAATGATCGGTTGTAATCCGTTGTTCCCGTGTACACGATTTTGATCTGTACCCGCCGGGTTCATTCGCAATTTTTCGCATCGTGATTGTCCTGGACATAAACTTTGGGGTGTCATCATAACTTTCCCGGACATTGCAGTGGAAGATGTGATTGAGGTTGAGTAAAACAAAAGCAAGATACGCAACAAAATGTTGATTTGAAGCTTACACTGCCCCAGTGAGGCTCGAACTCACGACCTTCCGATGTCAAATTATGCACAGAACGAATAACAGTCGGACGCTGTAACCAACTCAGCCATGGGGCACACAAGATGGATGCATTAGGTATGCTGAGGGACTTAGGAGTAAACAGTTTCGATCATGAACCACCTTAGGGGAAGACCAGCAACTCAATCTCATACTGTGGGTGCACGATCAAATGTCGGAGGGAAAGTAGTATGCGTAACAATGTCTGCTTCACACTTGAGATCCAAATAGATGAATCGCCGTGTGCAGTCTTCGACACTCCTTGCGTCTTTGAAGGTCGCTCAAGTATAAAGCATGTTGCAACTCTAATCTCCAGAAAGCTCTCCAGAAGCAAATGAGGAGCGCAAAGTAGCTTCCCCAGTGAGGCTCAAATCACGACCTTGCGATGTCAAATACATTAGTTTCAACAGGAGAAATAACAGTCGGAGACTGTAACCAATTCAGACAAGAGGCGAATGGAGATGCAGCCCCTCGTTGCCAAATGGTGCTTCTCCTTCTCTCTGGAGTCCTTTGGGGTATTTCGTGGAAATTAACCAGCGTAGTGTTGTTTGACAAAAGAGAGGCGAAATCAGTGACCAAGTATGCGAGCCAAACGGATAAGTATATTGCCCGAAAACTCAAGGCCTGGTCCGCCACCCAAAATGCGACAAGATGTGCTGCCCCAGTGAGGCTCGAACTCACGACCTTCCGATGTCGAATCGACAAGGATAAATAACAGTCGGACGCTGTAACCAACTCAGCCATGGGGCAGGTTGAAGCTTCGGCTGCTTAAAAGGTCAGGATCGTTAAGCAAAGAGGAAGGTTGGGGTTGGGGTTAAGATTCAGTTCGAGGCGATCGAGATTTGGAGATCCATCCGGGATTTGTTTCCGTCGGAGGCGGCGGAGTTGGAATTTGATTCGGCAATCCAATTTTGGAAGGAAACCTTAACCCATCTCATCTCACGACGACAAACTTGGCAGACACAGGCGCGACTGTCTTCCAACTGGGACTCGCATTTGTTCGTTCTCACTAGCAAAGGAGCTAGTCTACTCTCCAAAACAACAGTTGAGTTGGTTGTTTTTTATCCTCCTGTCTACGAAACTCGGTGTGTAGACGACGCAACGACGTGGTACATTCATGAGCAGCAATCGAGATCGTATGACCATTTATCCACACAAGAGACTGCACCGAACTGCCATGCATTATGGTCTTAATCCGTCTGGAACACTGACTGTTAACGATCAGTATCTTAGGCGCGCGGTATGGCCCAATCACGAACACTCAGCTTCGAATCTCAAGGCATTTTGGTGTTTCATAGGAGAAGTCGTGAGGTATTTGAAAACTGGTTGTGTTGTCCGTTGCCGCCCTTATTATAACTAACGTGACTTCACCTTTCAATGCCATGCGCTGTCCCATCTTCCGTTTATCCATGCATGTCACCATGCAGTTCTCCTTCACAAGTGATCGCCATTTGATTGACAGAACAAATTAGGGGAAGATTGCATCCAAACGTCATACGCTAGGCACAACTGCACCATCTCGCTTGATCTCTGGCGCCCTATTGCTAATGGCCGATGCGAAGTCTACGGAGTCCCTTCCTAAACAGAATCTTTGCATACATGTGACGTATCATTGTACGACAGCACAATGAGCTAATACAACATTCCCGATCAGTGTTCCAGTCCCATATAGAAGAGGAAAATAAAGCAGATCCAGAGATCATGGTCCCAGATAAAGAGTACCCCAACCCGCACATCTCAACATGAGCGCTACCCACGTAGAGACTCAATCGACACTTCGTGTGCGTCGCCGCCCATGGTCGTGAGCTCGAGTGAGCCCCCTTCCACCACCACGATTTCCTGCATCCCTCCTCCGAGCATACTTTCCTGCCGATCGCTCCTACGCGCGGGTATTGGCGAAAAAGTGGGAGGAGCGGCAACTGGATTGGATTGACCCAGCGTCGTGTCCTCCACACATTCTTTAATCCGCACGCGAATGATGATAAGAGTCGGCGCGATTGTCTGCACCGGAATAATAAGAGTCGCGATGGTCAGCACAGAACTCCTCGGGGATGAGTGGGTATTGGAGAATCGAAACATACCTGTAATTGTGTTGCAACGGCGTATATGGGACCACCGAGCCCACTAAGCCCCAGATCGAATTTGAATATGGCACAGATGAGCAAGGATATTGCGTAGATGGCACCCGATTCGACCCTATAACATCGCGCCATAGTGGTAACAGATGTTAGGAGCTTGGGCATCCACGCAGACGAAGGAGTCTTACATCATTGCCATGATCTGATGATACCTCTTCGCAGTTCTCAAACCTAGAGTTTCCCTCATTCCCCGAGTCATCCACCAAATTCGCGAAACTATTACATTGCTGGGTCAGTTGGACTGATCAACGGAATGGCACAGAGTCGGGCGGACGTACGTACCGATCAAGAGGGTAGTCAGAATGTTGGTGACCATCACGAGGACGGTCGAAGCGCCGTCCACGGTGCTCTCCAGGTTCGAAAGCGCAACAAACTTTGACGGAGGAGCAAGCTGGTTAGGGGATTGTGGAAATAAGGCTAGTTCAAGCAGGAGATAGTCTTCGTAAAATCCGGAAACTAAGCGACGAGTAGTCAATGAGTGCATATATGCGGACTCTACACAAAGGTACCCGTTGTTCCGAGCAGAGCAAGAATAGGAAGAGCAGTGATCCAGACATTCTTTTGCCAGAAAATGTAGTCGCGATAAATCTACAACGAGGTGAATTGGCAGGTACGAAAGGGAGAGCATAGGCTTACCATAATGCTGTCAGCGAAGATACTACGCATCTAGTATGAGACAATGGAACTCTAACAGAACGCATGTATGCACTCACTTGTTCACTACCCACAAGAATCCAACCACTGCATTGAGCAAATTAAAACGAGTAATCTGATCGGCTCGGGCTTGAGAGTTCCCGTTGCAAGGGAAACATGCCAACCCATCACAGTAACTCCGAGCCATAAAGTCCGGTGCGACCATCGTTGCCGCAGAGCTCATAGCAAAGACGACTGTCCCCACCACAAACATGACGGTGGTGACAATGAGGAAGTAGTTGTTCCGTCGATTATACGCGCAGACGTATGCACTAACAAGGAATAATGCGAAGTATATGCCTTAACCAATGGCATTAGGTGTTGAGAGATAGACAAGGTGCCCACGGGACGAACCATAAAGAAGCGCAGAAATCTAAAAGGCTAAGTAGGCACAATGATATGAAATCCAAGCAAATACGAGCACACCAATAGAACCGCAAAATTGGGCTGCAAGGAACACAGTCAGAAACCAAATGACCATAATAAGTAACAGTTGAGCTTACACGAAAATAGCTTTCGCCGCACATTGGGGGGCCTTTTCGAGACAGCGATGAGCCTAGGGGGAGATGGGAGAGACAGTCTGACTCTGAGACCACTGACTCGTAAGTAGCGAGGTCTAAGTATCGCTTGTATGACCGGATCTTTGCGACGAAGACGTTCTCCGAGAACACAGGGTCGAGAAGTAAGTACTATCGCCACTGCAACTTTGGAGTGCCGGTACATATTGTCGAAAGAATCAAGTACATAGCTTCAAGTCGGATCTTGGCGAACACATCACTACGATGCCGCGAGCAACCCTACGGCCAAGTCATAGCTTCATGCAAAGCCATACCCGCCCCTCGTGGTGTTGACTACAAGGTGAACTCGAGGTTGATCATTGCCAGCACAGAGACTAAACTTGTATGTGTGGGAGGCTCTGCCGAAGATCTTGTTTGAAACCGGGCATTGGAGATGCCTGACCTTCCCATATGAGGAATAACCAGGTTTCTTAATCGTGAGTCATCTATCACTACAGTCACGTTGGCAAAGACTGAACCGCCGGTGTGACGACATCAGAGGAGAGTCCTGAGAGAGTCTATGTTGAACGAAGTAATCTTAAGACCGGTTAGAAATGGGTAGAGCCATCCTTGGAATCACCTACCGAACGAACTGCCACAAACGACCCTCAACGATATTAGCAACTGACAAAGCATTCCCTCCGTGTGGACATCCCCGCCACGAGCCAGTAGCAAAAGGGGCGAGCCGAGATGCGATCGGAGGGAGAGACGGTGGCCAGGATAAAGAGAAGACAATGGTTGGAATCCACGAAGCGATCCTAAGAATAGCCTTCTCCACCACAACCTAAGAATATTAGCAAGGATTCCAGGATCACTGCATACACCGAAGAGGTAGGAGACTACTCTTCTAACAACGAGGTGCTCTCCAGCAAGGCCTTATCTTACCGACGCTTAGTTCTCCCTGCCTGGCCGGCCGCCGCATGTCCTATGAGACCACGGTGGGCATGGCACACCATGACACCAGAGGTACATTTCAAATTGTCACTTGTAAGACGAAAGGGGAGGTACGAAAAATTGATTGTCATGATAGATTACCAAGCGTATGAATATCAATCAAAGATCGGAGAGGGCCAAGTCGATATTGGTGACGAAATGGATTGGAGCGACGGCATTGGTGAAGCACGCCCGTTCACGGTCTGAGTCAGATCTAGTCAGAATTGACATCGGGGTGATGTAGTAGTAGTTCAAGTCTGAGCTGAGTTGCCTCGAGTCGGCTGGTCTTGGAGTTCGAAATGGAATGTCCAATGTCGACCAAGAGCCTCTGAGCAGGTCGGGAGCCATCGAAACTACAGACCCGCGCGCACATCCCATCCCTTGTTTGATTCTGTGCGCGGCAGTACTTGTTATTCGGAGGGACGCCGTATCAGCAAACCGACAACAGATTGGAACTCGAACGCTACACTCGCTCCGTGGTACTCAGGCTACCGCTCTGGATTAGATGACTCTCAACTGCGCCTAAACCACCTCCGATTATCCCTGTTTTCTGATCTTATTCTGAAGAAAACGGGTCCTTCCGCTGCGAGGTACTCGAGTGAAGGAAAGCGATTATCCATCCTCCAAGTCCTCAAGCTCTGTATTGTGTATATTCGCTACTAGTTACGTATTCCCGTCGCCTTAACCCCGTATCATATCATATTACAGCAACCAGGATGCAGCCAAGCTTGCCTTGTTGTTTAGAAGGGCGAGTTTACTCGACCGAACGGCGAACCTCCGCTATTTCGACGCTCTCAGGCGGATGGCGGTCCGGCGAGGCATCGATTACACCAACTTCCTGGATGCCTTCATCCACGGCCGGAGTGATTTGAGGAACCGCACGCAAGTCGTTGGACATATCAAGAGCGATTTGCTCAGTTCCTTTCCCGTGACCAATCCAAATGACGATGAGCGTTGGTATAATCACCTGAGCAAAAGATCAGCAGGAGGGCGGCTGGAATTTGCCATCCGGTAGTCGGGAACATACCATGAACTCGCCCGAGATACCATTCAACATTCCAAGGAGCTGATGTGGTTTTGGATCAAAGCTGGCGACTACGTTGAAGACCAATGAGATGGCATAGATGGCACCAGACTCGATGCTACAGCACAGGACTATCAGACGTGCATATCGAGTAGATGATGGACACCGTACACCATTGCCGCAGCGCGATGATACCTCTTCGACGTGGTACCTTTGTCTCGCGTCCAGCGGATGACACGATAAACTGAGTGGATGAGTTGGCCTCGAGAGAACACATCAAAGATCGCTGAGCTTGGGCGTACCGATGAGGAAGGTCGCGAAAACATTCGTGGCGAAGATAAATATGAAATAGACACCAGTGAGCTCATTGTAGAGGGAGGAGAGGGCAAGAAATTGTGGGGGAGGAGTGGGCTGATTATGTGCATGTTCCCGAATCAAGACGAGATCAAGGAAGTTAGCAAAGGTCCAAAATGCGGAAACTAAGGGAAAGTGAGCGTTCCCCGAAACACAAGAGTAACGAGTAGGAGCACCTGCGTATCCAATCAGAGTAAGAATGGGAAGCACAATAACCCAGACATTCTTTTGCCATAGGATGTAGGCACGATAAATCTAATATGGATTAACATCGCGACAACAATGGCGGGGCATGTCCTCACAATCAGACCATCGCCGAGAAGTCTTAGCAAGACAATAAACAAACGAAGTGGATAAGGAAGTTCTAGAACTCACTGGACGACCACCCCAAGAAAGTCACTCGTCACCGATATCTTGCCCGAGAGCACAATTTGATCCACTCGGGTCTGAGACTCTTCGCAGCCAATACAAGCGAATTCGTTGCACCAACTACGAGCCACAAAATCAGGGGAGACCATGGTGGAGGTAATAGCAAGGATATTGGCCAACGTGTCCAGAGCAAACATAGCGGTGATCACGATTAGGAAAAAATTGTGTGGTCGGACGTAGAGGCAGATGTAAACACTCCAACCAAAGAATGCAATGTAGATCCCTTTCGTTTAACATCAATGAATCAGGTCGTCCTACAAGTGACCCAAAGTACGCACCATAAAAAACAGCTCCGAGCTTCGATGAATGAGATTAAGCAATAAAGTGAAAGCGAGCGCGAAGCGACGAACCCACATCTCGGCCAAGTTCGTCTGTACAGACAACACAGTTTCAGATTCAGCGAAAGCGTCACAGCAATTGGTTACGCACACGAAAGTTGGCTTCTCCACACATAGCAGATGTAGGGGTTAGGCGGGGGGATGAGATGATAACAGACCGTTGAATGAGAGGATGGCTCGAAGGGAGAGAACAGACACAGAGGCTTTATAGAGCCATCCAAAGAGACGCTCTTGCTGAGAACAAGTCCGGAAGAAATGATGTCCTGGTACTGAGCGTCCTGTTTAGCGAAGGGCGTAGTGGAAATCGTACGAGGATCGGAACCATCGTGATACCAATGGTATGTATGCTCAGAGTGATGAAACCAGCCCTCGAAAACCGAGGCTATCTCGACGTTGTTCGCCAGCGGGCCCCTGAAAGTCATGGATATCTTGTGCGAGTCCTCCAAGCTTTCCAAGATGTCCAAACCTGCAAAGCAACGGCCAGCCGGATGTCTTCTGTTTCATGGACGAGGAGATGGTGTGAACGTGCGTCAGAGCTAGGTAGAAAGTGACAAGACGCCGTGAGATCTTGAAAACAGATCATCAGCCGCAGGCTTGGAGCCAGAGTCAATTCGACTGTTGCTCTGTCCTCGGGTATCGATGAAACGCATGAAAAGATAGTTTCTTTCCATCCCTTGCTCTGAATCTCAAGCCCAAGGACGCGTCAGAGCAGAGATCCGCGGAAACGGTACGGTTCAAGGACAGGTTTGAGATCATGTGACGGACATTAGAGAGCACGAATAAGATAACCTCAAACCTCAACATTCATCTACATACACAAAACCATCAAATGGGTATACAGGGCTCAGTGATCCACCAACATCACCAAAGAAACCACTTCTACAACGAACGAAAAAAAAAGAAATCCTACTCTAAAAACCCACAAACATCACTTTCAAAAGAGAAGGGGGGGAGGGGGGTACCACTGGTATGAAGAACGACAATGTTAGAAAGGGAAGAGGGGGAAAGGGGGGGGGAGAGAGAGTGAACCCAGCGAACTCCAGTTTCGTCGTCACCAACACATCACCGCTTTGATGAAGTAGACAACGAAAAGAGCTTTGGGGCAAGCCTAAAGCGGACACCAAATGAACACAGAACAAAGGCGATGGGGGAATGTGTGTATGTGTGGGGGGAAGCAACGACACATAGGAAGGAAAGGATCCACCAGCGGGACGAGCACGACCGATCCACGGTGGACGACGAGGGGAGGAAAAGGGAAGAGTAACAAGGAAGAGCATTGACCGAACAACAAGAGTCAGACAAGAAAGCAATTCGACAACCCGATTTGGAGGTGTCGTGCGTTCTCCTCTCCAACACAACAACATGCCAACTAACACCCTTAGATACCACCATACGCATCCTCAGGGTCATAAGCCATACTATAAACCGATTCAGCTTTCTTCCTCTCCGAAACCTGACCCTGAGCATGAACCATATTATCCCTCGTCAAAGCACCAGCAGGTTCTTGTGGCCCAGCCGAGCCATTAGCCGGCTTGTACTCCATCGCCAAAGGACTCGATTTGGCGTTCCCCCCTGAAGGGTTAGGGAACTCCATTGAGACAGGTGAGAAACCCTTGTTATGCTCGATCTCCGGTAAAGTAGGGGGGTTGGAAGTGATCCTCGAGTGACTGGTATACGCAGGAGAGGGAGGAGCAGGCATGGCCATTTCGCCATTGTCTTGGTGGCTATACGGAGAGGGAGCCCTCGACCCATTAGCACCTGGATCTGCAAACGGCGAGGTGTGGTTGGGAGGAGACATAGGATGTTGAGAATACTCGTCTTCCTCAACAACACCTGGCATACCCATCGGTGGTTCTGAGCCCAACTTCCTCGATATCTCCTCGTATTGTTGAGCTTGGAAAGGAGTGACCGAACTCCTGCTGAGATCAACATAACTATCACCCTCGACAGAGGGCGAATGTGGACCGCTCGAGTTCTGTCTGGTGATGACGGGATATTGGCCACCCATGGAAGGCTGTCTGGTGATAGGTGATGCGGCAACATTCATATAGCCAGTAGAAGGTTGGCGAGCGAGCTGGCTTTGGTTGGGATATCCGGCAGAGGAAGGTTGACGAGCGAGCTGGCTTTGGTTGGGATATCCGGCAGAGGACGGTTGACGAGCGAGCTGGCTTTGGTTGGGATATCCGGCAGAGGACGGTTGACGAGCGAGCTGGCCTTGGTCGACGTACCCGACAGAGGATGGTTGGCGAGCAAGCTGGCCTTGGTTGACGTATCCAGCAGTGGACGGCTGGCGGATCAGTTGGCCTTGGTCATTATACGCCGAACCATACGGAGCGACCGAGACGGGAGATCCAAGAGGTGTTTGGTCATACTGGGAGAAGAATGGCTGAGCGGTATATGGCGATTGAACATGAGGACCATTAGTTGACGGAGTTCGCATAAGTTCGCCGGGATTGTAAGATGATTGTGCGTATTGAGCCTGACCCTGTTGCCCATAACCTGCACCATATCCTTGTCCACCATAGCCCTGACCAGGATTATTGTACGCATCGTAGCCTTGTTGTCGTTGGAGAGAGGGCATGGCAGCCGGTCCTCCTGCATTAGCCATGTGCCTCTCGATCATGGTCGGGGGACGAGGACCACGGCGAGAACTAGGACCGCCCTCGTCGGAGATCATGACTGATTGCCTTCTGAAATCGCTCGCGCTGAAAGCTGCCGCATCTTCCTTCTCCCTGTGCTTGCGCTACAAGACGACCAAGCTTGAGCCAGATCTTTTGATCGGAGGCACATGAGTATGAACTCACCATAAAGTACATCACAACAATCGAGATTAAACCCAACCCTGCAATACCTGCTGCCACACCACCAATCATAGGTCCGACGCTCGAAGATGACCCAGACGTCGATCCCGCTGAGACTGTCGGCGATGCAGCTCCAGCAGTGTTGACAATGGTGGTGATAGGAGGCAAAGAACGATATGATGTGGGAACTGAGGCCTTGAATGTCGAAGACGTCGCGACCTAAGAGGGGTGTAAGTGAGTAACCAAGCTAATCGCAACTACAGAGACATGGTCTCACAGTGGCGGGAGCAGTGACAATGACGACAGCTGGAGTAGAAGTCGTAGTAGGGGCATTTGCAGCTGCAGAGGTCGTCGTCGTAGTGGGGGGAGGGGTGCTGGAGGTCGTAGCAGGAGCGGCTTGCTGGGTAGTCGATGTGGTGCCAGGGGGAGGAGCTGCAGGCGAACTGGAAGTAGGAGGTGGTGGTTTACCTTGGGAGTTCCTTCAGTCTTACAGAACCACGTGTGCACACACAAACTCACTGGTATCTGGAGGAGGGGTCGAGGCGACGGATTGTGTTGGAGGCGGAGCCGCTGCAGTTGTGGCAGGCTGAGTAAATATCGCGGTTGGGCTGAACCGAGGAAACAGTGCACGAGCAAAGCCGTTTCGTCTTCCTCTTCGATGAAGGGTCATTTTATTGTTCATGGTGTCGCGATGGGTTTTTTCGGAAACAAGATGTCGACAGCTTGAGGACTATTGAGGCACCGGAGACAAGAAAAGATTGTGGGGGGAAAGAGCGTATAATAAACGAGTGTCGGTCGTGCTGGCAAACTGAGAAAGAGGGAAAGCAAGGCAAAGACGAACAGTCTTTGGTTGGCCTGGCTGGGAACGAGAGAAACAGCGGTTGGGAGGGACAACTGATCTCCTCATCACATGGCTTACCGGCCACGTGGCTACAGCCGAAACGGGGTGCGTCGAATTTCCCACCGGGAAATGAACGTCTCCGATCCCCCAGATTATCCTTGGCAGAGAAACATCGTAAGAAGTAGTTTTGTCTTCAGTGGTATCCACAGCGCATGCCTTGTTATCTCGGTCAGCATGATCCGGATTCTCAGCGAGAAGGAACTGCAGTGCTTGTCGCTCCGTTATTGCCTACATGCTCACCAGCCTGAGTTCCCGATATTGGTTGATACACGGAAACCCCATTGTTGTGGTCCTCATACTTCGACTCCGGCCGAAATTACCCTCCCCATCTGTGACGCCGGTCCCTGATTTCAAGCTCTAACTGTCAAAATCTCGCCCGAGTTCATTGCCCTTCTCCACTATACCTTGTCCTCCGCATTGAAGATCAGTGTACCAAATACACTCCCTTCTTCCTTCTTCCCTCCATTTCCCGTCCTTCCATTCCCCCTCCACTCAAATCTTATCGGTTCATCCATCCGTCACCGTTGCGGTGAAGCATTGGTGCCGGGTTCGACATTCCGGCGTCTTCTCTATTCTCCGCCCTCTTCAGCGGCAGCGGCGCCTGGATTCACTCTGGCCGGATGGTACGTAGTCCTCGCAAACTTCGAACCTTCTGCTTTCCATTCCCCTCCCTTATCCAGCCACCGGCTTCCGCTCAATGTTCGGGTCTTGTCTTTTTCAGGAGCACACTCTTTCAGACAAATTCGGCCCGTTGGTTTGCCAAGTTGCGGTTTGGTGGCAGCGATTTTACAGACATAGAGTCCTGACGTTATACAAGGTTTCGTCGCTCGTGGTTGGGGATATATGTAAGTACGATCCGAAACTGGGAGGCCCATAGTGGCCTCATCCGTTACCGCAGTCTCCCATCCTAATCTGCTCCCCCGGTATCAGTTATTGCATTCAAGCTTACACATCTCACAGCACCCCCATCAGATATTATCTCATTTCAGACACCAACTGGGTGATCCACGAGGGAAACCCAGTATCAATATTCTGGGCTTTATACTTCGACTCCGCACAATGTAGCTTCACCATTGCCTCCAACACAAGTCAACGTCATGAAACAGTTCAGTACATTGCCTTTCATTACAAGGCCGAACTTTCCAACCGCCACACTAAGTATGACCAACCAAAAATATTAGGACACAACTCCAAAAGATATTCTTAATCATTCATACGTTCCCAGTCGCAATTCACTATAATCCATTGGCTTCTGGTTCGCGCTTCGATTCTACAACCAGGTCCAATGGTATCTTCCGTCATCCATGCTGGCAAATCGACGAGCCGCTGTTCCACAGTGGTCCACCCTTATAACAAAGTCAAATCTGCATTGAACTTCGGATTACGATGTCTTCGCCATTCCCGCTCTCAATTCAGCCTTGAGGCCTTTCCGCAATCAGGCCGGATGGTGTCTTCATTCTGATTCCAGCATCCATGCGCGGCACATCGATGAGCTAGGCTGAATCGGACTCCAGGAACAACCTTGCTCCTTGCTCGGGATTCGATTTTGGTAAACAATTGGGATTAGCCTTGGGATTCTCTCGGCGGACTCCGAGCGCCCATCCAACCCGCTTCCCCGGCTCCTTGTGCAGGCATTGATGGGTTGATGACCTCAACATACCTTAACGCACCCGGATACATCGTTCCCAAGCAGGGTTACGGACTTGTGCCAGATTCGGATCTGTCTAGGCCAACATGATGTATCCTTGGTCGAAATGGCAGCTGCGTTCTAGTGTGTCCGAAGTGTGTCGGCGCATCACAAATGGGCTGGATACTTTGACTCATCGGCAGGTCCAGGGATCTGTGGTTAATCCAAGCATTTGGCGGTACCCTTCGAGGGTCTGAAGCAAAACTGACGGCTTGGAGCTGACGCCCACGCCGCATCAAAAAGAACCAGCAGGCAGACTTTTAAAGTACCGATTACGGTTGTTGGTTGGTGATTTGGACTACTTATAAGTCGAACAACTATTTGAGTGGGGGAATGGGTTTGATATTACGGCTGAGGGACAACACATGAGAACGGATATCATGAGAACAGAAAGGGAATCTAAAAGAGCCAGCCAGACGCAACCAATAAGCATCGTGGACTTGCATCCTGAAGGATGATAACCTAAACGTGCCCGGATACATCATTTCCAAGAGGGGTTTTACGGACTTGTCCTAAATTCGGATCTGAGATCAAGCTGATGTATCCTTGGGAGAAGGACGGCTGTGTCCTAGTGTGGTCCGAAGTACGTTGGTGAGCCACTTGACAATGTGACAGAAGTTAAGGTCAACCCTCACATAAAAGGACGTGGCCCCAACTTGCGACATGTGCGAGTCTCCTAAAGACCCATTTCCGACCCAGCTCATATCTAGTCTTGACGAAGGAACGAAGTGATGGGAATACTCTTTTCTAACCAGCCTCCAGTGGCCTCCGGCTCCACCATTGGGTGAGTGATCTCAGTCAGTCTGACCATCCTCCTCTCCAGCACTGACTCTCAACACCAACAGAGACAGAGTCATTCAACAATATGTGCAAGCGTCGAGAATCCTCGGAAGGTCAAAGTCGCTTCCAGATCTGACATCCGCCATCAACCAAACCAGTGTTCTCCCCGATGCCATGGGTGCCTACTCCGACATTTATGTTCTCAACAACGCTCTGGACGACCGTGACATCAAGGTAAGTGATGGCGAAGTTTCAGTCTCCAGGGTATCCAGATCATAGAACCCGTGCTAGGTGGCTGTCAAGATGCATCGGACATGTAAGAATGTCGAAAACTGTCCTCGAATTTCCGAAGTATGTCGCCGTTCGCTGCATGGACTATATTGTCGCTGATATCAACACGCAGCACGCCCGTCAAGAGAGAGAGATTTACGAACTTCAACTCGATAAAAAATATATCGCAGAGGTTTTTGGAGTCGCAACCATCGGAAGGGTTCCTGCCCTAGTTATGAAGTGGTATATCAATGGAGATATTGTTGGACATATTCGCCGCAATCCGGATATGCTTCGACTTCCCCTGGCGAGTCTCATCCACAATAACCGGCAACAATGATTTGACAACTTTCCTAGGTCACCGACATCGTCGAAGCCCTGAAGTACTTGCATATGCACACCCCAACTATCATTCACGGAGACCTCAAGGCAGTGAGTATCATTTGCACCGATACAAAAAATTACTAACTCACGGTCCACTGCTCATAGCGCAACGTCCTCGTTGGAGAGGATGGCCACGCCGTTCTATCGGACTTCGGTTCAGCTCGTGTCCTAGACCAGACCGAGCCGAGTGTTGTTAATTGGAGTGGTACCGTCCGATGGACGGCCCCTGAGATTTTGAATTCCCTCCCAATGGACGACGATGACCTACCCGGGCCCCCAACGAAGGAATCTGACATTTATTCCCTCGGCGGCACCTTGGCTGAGGTTCGTCCTGTTCCGGTAATATCTACAGATATCTGACATTAGCAATGACAGGTCGTCACCTTGAAAGTCCCCTTCCAGCGGTACCACTATGATGTTCAGATTTTCACCTTGGTCACCAGGGGTGATTTTCCCTACACCGAGGAGAGCTTCCTTAACGCGGATATTCCGGATGGGGCGGAAAAGGTGAAGGAGCTTTGGGAAGTCCTCGCGCCGTGCTGGGATATGGAACCTAACCAGAGGCCCTCCGTGACCGAGCTGCAAACCTCTCTCCAGTCTGGGACAATGTCGACAAGATAATAGATCATTAGCTGTCTGCTCATCCCGTTTTCTACCACGGGTCGCTAGTCGCCGGTGCTAAGCACCTTTCCCGTATATCAACTGTGCATATCTAACCATTGTAATCACGGTACGACGACAGTTCAAAACGAACTCACCGCCTCGGGTGTATAGTTGGATGGCGACGGCTGCAGAAAGGGGATGTCGAAGAAGTGAGGCTAGCCAATCCCAACCACGCCTGAGGAACCGTGTCGCACTTGAGATGTTTGTTGACTGGGTCGGCGATGTCACAGAGGGAAGAGATGCGCGGTCGGCGAGGTGGTGACGCAACGAGGGAGGTCGACGTTGCATTGGTTGTTGCCTGGGGACAGTGGCATGGTCGGTGCGAGAGATTATCGCTGTGCTCAATAGGCTCTGCGCCTGGTATGCAGTCGAATGACGAGGGTGGAAACCAATGTTGGAAGGTCATCGAAAAGCAAGCTGTGCAGGCCTGGGTCAGAAGCAAACCTTGATGGCTAATTTCAGATGACCCAAGTGGAGAAGCGTCAAATTCTGCGACTCACTCAACGAGGACACCAATCAACCCGACCCGCGACTATCCGTGCTCATTATGGGACACGTCAACGGAGTCGAATCCGCACAAATCGTCTTCGTTGTCCTCTGGTCAACTTCTACGACGGCAAGCCACTATTTTCGTGCATGATGTATCAAATTCCCACCTACAGTCTCCCCTCGAGACGACTCCACCACTTTCTGACAACACCCTCCATGTGCGAGCTCGGGCTCCACGGATATGGGCCAGCCCTAATTTTTATCTTGGACGACGTGGTCCGGATTTCCAGCCAGAAGCGATACCAGTCCGTTTCACTCCCATCCTGATATGGTCCCCCAGTACCAATTATTGTATTCAGCTCATATATTTAAGAACATATCCAAATATAAATTGGATGATCCATGTCGGAAATCCCAGTATCAATACTCATCCTGGTCTTCATACCTTCGATTTCGCCAAATATTATTTTAATCTCACCAAGACAACCCAATGATCTGACCCAGGCCAGTGCATCGTCCTTTCACCGCAACGCCAGCCTTTCCAACCGTCGCACTGTGACCAATCAAACTATCAGGGCACGACCTCCTTATCCAGAGGCCGAGTTCATCGGCTTGGACAATGGGAATGGTATCGATCGGCACAGGTGAGTACCTCTACAAGATCCTTCCACCGGGTTGTGAGGTCGACCACGCTCGAAGACCACCGTAACTGAACTGGAGCCCACCCTCAGAGTCCCCCCTCAAGTGGAACCGAAGGGGTGAAAATTCGTATGCGTTGCTTTTTGTTCAGGCCATGTCTTTCTTTTCTTACATGATACCCACTTGGTCAGCCCGTTTTCGATTTCTTCTTGACGCGTGCAAGCCGATGACTAAAAGGGAACTCCAAGCCGCGACGATATAATGGACAGTGTTTCGGTTTTCTCTTGATCACTTACGTTAGTGTCGGTGGTCTGTTCGCAAGGAGTTTCTTGCTGATGGTAGGGATTGTGCACATAAATGGCAGAGGGCTTTCGATTCAGTACTGACTCGAGCTTACACAACGAGCTCTCGGAAAGCAGACATATCACCCTTAGGCCACAGAGAATCGAAATCAAGAAAAGTTACAATATCGACATGGAGTGAGAACGTGAAGATAGCTGACAGTGAAATATGGGAGGCATAACTATGCTCAGTAAGCGCCAAACAGGTTTTCCACCAAGCCCTCGAATTCTACAATGGTCGGCCTGAGAGCTGGATCCATGACCCAGCACTTCTCGAGAACCTGCCAAATGTCTTTGTATTCGGCGATTCCTTCTCTGATACAGTCGTTGGTGAAGTTGACTTCCGTGTAGGGAAGGATACCGTTTGCAATCGAGCAGACGACCTGGGAGTGAGAACGGCGGGTGTGGTAGGGTTTTTTGAATGTAATGATCTACATGCCGTGTGATGAGGCGTGTGATGTGGAATGGAGGTAGGGAATGAAATACCTCTGCGATGGTACAGCCAAGGGACCATATGTCGGATGCGAGAGTTGGCTGCGGCGATTGAGTGTCGTCGTCGACAATGGTGGGGAACATCTCGGGTGCCATAAATCGACACGAACCACCGACGTTGGCGGCGGTGACGGCAGTGTCGTTGACGATCCGAGCTGAGCCCAAGTCGGCGAGGAGGATATTGCCGTCGTCATCAACCACGATATTTGTCTACCAAATAAAATTAGCGGGTGCGAGAATGGAGTGTATGTCGGTTAAGGCGACTCACTGCTTTCAAATCGCCGTGGGTGATCGGTGAGTTATGAGTGTGCAAAGACTTGATCCCTTTGACGATGTCGAGGGCCTAGAGTGGCATACGAGAATCAATTGAGTGAAGAGAAAGTGTACACGAAGGGCTCACATAGCGACGGGCAGAGGCATGAGGGTTGAGATGGAGGTACTGAGTAGTGTTGCCGTTCTCGTACCATTTCATAATGATCGCGGGCCTGCGTCCGATGGTAGCTACACCAAGAAATTTCACAAAGTGCTGGTGATTATGGCCAAGAAGCTCATGGGCCTGAACCTCTCGGCGGTAGTGCTACATGTAACGTGTGAGCAGGGAGGAAAGGGAGGATAGATATTCTTGACCTCAAGGATCGGGATGTTAGCATCGTCGTCGTTGCAAACTCTAAAGATCTTGATGGCGACCTGTACGATGATTCATCGCACATTCAGAAAATAGTATGGCAGTCGTGCTGGAGGGTCAGGCTTACCGGTATGCCATGGGCGAGCATCCCCTTATGTAGATCCGAAAAGGACCCTTGAGCTCGTGGAAGGGGGTCAATTGATGTGATATCAGCGCTCAAATCAGGGAAGGGGTGTGAGGGCGATAGTGTAGGCGGAGGAGGCGGAGGCCTATTTTCACACAGTAAGTAATTGTAGAGGTGGGAGGGAATCAATCGACGAAGAGGAGTTCACCTAAGGCTGGAGGTCAAAATGGGGGAAGACATACGGAACAGTGGGAAAAGGAGTGGCTGGATACCAGGGAGGCCAACGCAGCGGCCGATCCTCTTTTATAGGTGCACATCAAGTGTGCGTAGGATTGACCAGAGTTGCGCCAAATGCACATAAGCTTGTTGAGGTAAGGGGTGGGATTCCAGAAAAGGTGAGTCTTGGCGTTGCTATATTGGGTTGCCGACAGGGTTGGTGTCAACTTGGTGAAAGTTAAAAAACTCGGTGAATGAGTAGTATCAGCACCGTGGCACCAACCATCCCAATATAGCAACGCCAGGCGTCTCCTTTTGTGGAATCGCCACTATTCTCCCATTCCATCACCTCGACCTCACATATCTCCGAGTTAATTAGCTTGTGCACAACTGGTCACGCAAGCTCGAGCTCATAAAGCACATACTTTTTGGGCTATATATTGTGGAATAGGAGCGGGCTCTGCCACTCATGCAGCCTTTCGCATTCTATTATATTAGACCCAAAATCTACCCTATATACTTGTGGCATTGGAAGACTGAACGCTGCGGGCTGCGGAAGGCTAAGTGGATGTAACAAGGGTGCGGTGTAGGATGGTTCAATCAGCAATTGAGTGACACAGTAATGTGAAGAAGGCGACTTCGCATGATACAAGTCCGCGCCACGATGATTATTGACTGGGTTTGGATTTGGAGTGTCACCCTTTTCGTCCTTGTGATACTTATCAATTGGAGGGATCGTTCGATTGGTCCCACTGAGATCAGGCACATTTTACCTAAATCCATCACCTAAGCCTAAAATGGCAGTGACTACGTCATGTGTTCTTCGGCAAACAGACTCAGCCTCATGGGTCCAGAGCCATGGTCCTCATGTTTCCCAGGACCCGTCCCATAGTCTCTTTAGTTCCACAGACCTCTGTGGGACCTTCGTCTGCCTTCATTGATGTCCTTTGGGTATTGCTCCCTTCACTGCGCCATCGAAAAATGCTTGCAGACTCCGAGTTTCCTCGTCACACCCATAGCTCCATCTCTCCATTCCAATCTTTCTAGCACCATATGCTCACCCTCTGCCTGATATTGGGCGGCAGCTTCATGCCCTGATCCTTCCCTTCTCAGTGACCCCGCCGCAACAGCCTTTATCGGATGAATCCATGTACTTGGCAACAGTAACCTCCTCTACCCAAACTGTAGCCTCCCTGAGATTGTGAAGATCCAGAGGGACAACCACATTGGCCGAAGTCCAAGCACAGTGGATCGTTTTTGATGAGGTCAGCACATTTCATTTGAGTCCACTAAATACATAAGGTGCGGCCGAGTTATCTGTGTTTTCCAATCTTTCACCTCTGTATCTCTCCTCGTAACACATTCAATCATGGGTCGACTTGGTAGAACTCACTTTGCCCACAGAGGCCATCCATATCTCCGATTCGCCCCTGCCCCCGCCTTGATCAGCCCTGAGGAGGCCGAGCAACAAGCACTTGATGCCAGCGTCACCTACTACGACCCATCACCCGCCAGGATCAGTGAACTCCGGCAGGAGCTACAGTTGGCAAACGATGGTGGGGTCATGCTGACTTTTGATGTGGCCCTTAAAGGTTGGAAACCTTGGTTTCGGTGAGATCTTTTCCCTTTCAACTTCATCTAATTTTACCGCCATATTGAGAATTTTCTACACCCTACCAGTCCCCGACACAGGTTCAGGAACCACTCTCAAGAAATTGCCGCTGCCAGGCTGAAGAAGCGAGCACAAACTATCGATGCGCCCCTTTGCCCTCACGCTGGGAATGGATTCCGCACTGATGATACTTACATCATGGACGTTTGAAAGAAGATGGTTGGTGGTGAGGAGGTGTTCGTTTATCAGGCAAATCATGGGTGCGACTTTTTTGGTGAGTTGATGTTGTTGCTTTTGGGTGAGTCATATGTCTAACCTCCTTATCTTAGTCAAGATCCCCCCTGTTTCGACATATGTGAGGTCATCTCACACGATTGCATCACAAGCAGGTCTCGATGACTTCGAAGGTATGGCTGCCACTCTGTACCAGTTTGAGCCATTCTGATTGTTCTCCAGATGAAAGGGATTATGAGTCACCTTTGGGATACTCAACTCCCTCCCCGGTGACTGCAAGTTTGTCAAAATCTACGAATGGTATTGTAAAACCCACCTGACACTTTGTTTGCACTAACCTTGTTGATTTCCAGTATCTGCATTGGTCGCCTCAACTAGTTCCCTTTCCTTACACAGACAGTCGACCCTACCATCCTGAGAATCTTCGCCTCAACTTCCGCCAGGTAAGTGTCTCTACCATGCCCTCTCATTCTTCCTCTTAGCATTTTTGTCAGACCACCAGCTTACCCTTGACCGCATTGATGAGTTGAACGTTGAAATGTCACTTAGTAAGTCCCCCATTTACCTGCGCCTTTCACATTTCCCTCAATTCTATCATTCCTCAACAGCACGAAGGCACTCCGCAGCGAATGCGGACTTACCCCCACCCTCGCTATGGCGCTATCATCATTCGTCACACCCAAGTCCGTTCGGTAAAGACTTGCTCTATGACTCCATGGTCGGAAGAGCTTTCCGTTGCTGGAACTCTGTTGAGGGCGTCTCAATTGCTGTGTGGTACTTGCTTGTCACAGCATCTATCTTCTGCCCCTATTGCTATAGGAGCTTCTCATATGAAGGGTATAAAAAGCATACAGAAACAGGCCAGTGCCTCAATTCTAGTGTGAGCCTATTGGATGGAGCTGCCTCAGGTATGTGCACTCTGTTTTCCAGCGGTGCTTCTGCCTGGCTCATTGTACCATTTGTTGTTCTACAATAGTCCCTTGCCACCCCGCATTTGGTAGAAAAACCCCGCCCCTCGCCCTTGCCAGGTACCATCCATCCACTCGAACTTCCATTCAGCCTGACGACTTCAAGACTTCAATGTTTGGCCGTGCTATCCGAGAATGGAACTCTCCAAAAGGCGTTCCCCTCGACTCCTGGGTCTTTTGTCCAAACCGGTTATGTAATGTGCTCTAGCTGTAACAGGATCCGTTCTTTTGATGGTGACAGAGCACATCGAAACCATCTTGGAGAGCTCCATTGCAGAGGTTCCCAGTTGGACGAGGTGGTTGATGATGGTCCTGTTGAAGACTGGGGCCCAGCTCCTCCATTTGCATCACCGGACAAAGGGAAGGGAAAGGCAATTGAGTAATGTTATTGTATCCAGGTCAGTCTTGCATTGAAACCTCTGTTTGAAGAGTCCGAACCTCACAAATATCCTAGCTGCCCAGTAACATTCTAAAACTATCACTTTTCGCTCTCTTGCCTATCTTCACATTCGTTTTGCTGTACTCCAACAGTATCCCTTTTCATTGCCTCTCGTAACTCTGAACCATGGATAATTCGCGTGTGTGCAGTAGCTAGTACTTAGAGCCCACTGATCGGAATTCAACTTCCATTATCCTGGTTGTACCTCGCTTGATAATAAGATGACAACCCTCTGAGCTTGCGACTTGATGCCTGATGTGTAGTTCGTTATCACGAATAGGATGACACTTGCTGGCAACTGGAATCCACCTCTGTTCTCTTCCACTACCATGTCTCATTTGTCTCGCAGGCCATTGCAGTCATACTCACAACGAGTGTCTCTGATCTTTCCCTCGTCTTTCCCCCTTTCATCACTCTGCTTTGTTTATGTCCAACCATCAGCGCCGAGGTCAAAAAGTCAGAGTATGGCACTGCAATTGGTATTGGTATGTGGCTAGCAAGCTCTGCCCAACTATGAATTTAGCTTACCCGTCGCACTCTGCAGATCTTGGAACAATGTATGCACGCGTTTGTCTTTCCTGTCCCCCCATACTGACAATTCTTCCTTTTCGTCAGTTATTCATGTGTTGGGTATGTTACTTTGAATCTAGCCCTGCAACATCGTCATCTTACCTTTATCCTTTTCAGTGTGCAATGGGGTGGTCGTGTCGAAATTATTGCCAACGACCAAGGTCATCAGATAACTCCATCATGGGTTAGTTTCAGCGACGACGAGCAATTGTACGTGCTGCTGTATTCTACATTTCTCTAAACAACTGATCTCACTTGTCATTCAGAGTCGGCGACAGCGCCAAGAACGCTTACCACTCCAATCCCGAAAACACCGTCTTCGACGCCAAGCATCTCATTGGCCGCAAGGTCGATGATCCCGAGGTTAAGCGGGATATGAAGCACTGGCCCTTCAAGATCCATGAGAAAGGTGGTAAACCCGCCATCCAGGTCGGCTACAAGGGCGAGAAGCGACTTCGTACGTTTTTGTTTCAGTGTTCAGAACTGTCTTGCTCACTTGTTGTATGGCAGACTCCTGAGGAGGTTAGCGCAATGGTGTTGGGCAAGATGAAAGAGACTGCTGAGGCATATCTCCGCAGGAAGGTCACTCACGCGGTCGTCACTGTCCCTGCATGTAAGTGTACTATTTGGAGGAATCACCTCACTTTCTGACCCATTTTTCCAACAGACTTCGACGCTCAACATCAAGCCACAAAGGACGCCAGAACAATTGCTGGATTGACCATCTTCCGTATCATCAATGAGCCAACTGCTGCTGCCATCGCCTACGGTCTTGACAAGAAAGGTGGCGAGTCGCGCATCATTGTCTACGATCTTGGTGGAGAAACCTTCGATGTCTCCCTCCTTTCCATCGACAATGGCGTCTTCGAAGTCGTCGCTACCACTGGTGATACCCATCTTGGAGGCGGAGATTTCGACAACTGCGTCATGGAGTATCTTACCAAGCAATACAAGAAGGAGACCGGAACCGACACTTCGAGTAACCTTTGCGCTATGGGCAAGCTGAGGAGGGAGGTGGAGAAGGCTAAGAGGACCCTTTCCAGCCAGCAGTCGACGAGGATTGAGATTGAGTTGTTCGAGGGCGGCAATGATTTCTCGGAGACTTCGATGAGGGCCAAGTTTGAGGAGTTAGGACTTGTTCAGGAAGCCCATGAAGCCTGGTTGGATTGGTATTGTCTGGGTCTGGGTATGTTGCTTCATTATCATCGACAATTTACTGATATTGACCTTCGATCCTATAGAACATCATTGGTCTTCTCGCCATCTTCGATCTCCCTCATGAGGATACCGAGTAGACTATCAACGATGCCCTCACCCTTGGTGTCAAAGTCAAGATGGTTGCTGCCAGTGGTGATCTGCTCGCCTTTGCCAAGGAGAGTAGTCGCCGTCTTGGTTTGGGTGATCATATGTACCCCGCCAAGGTGTTCAAGGAGGGACTTGCCCCTTGAACCAAGCATGCTTCACTCAATGAGATGATCATGGATGCCGATGGTTTCGCCGGAGCCTTTCCCAAGCATAAGTACGAGTTTGTCAAATGCATCCAGGGTCGTCTTCGTGCCATGACCGGCGATCGTGCCGACGACGCTCCTGCCTTGTCCCGTGCCAACGTCAGTGTTTCTGTTGAGGGTGCCACTGACGCAGCTCGTGGTGCCACCGATATCGTCTTGACGGAACCCAGTCTCTCTACCATCGTTCACGCCATTCGCGGATCTCGTGTCATCTTCCAACATATGAGGAACTACGCCATCCATGCCTGTGCGGTCACCATCCGTATCGTCGTCTGCTTTGCCATCCTCATGTTTGCCTTCAAGTTCGACTCCTCTCTTCATGGTCCCAGTCATTCTGACTCATCGCGCTTCTCGACAACCGTACCATTGTGACCCTCTGTTGACCGTGTCTTGCCCTCGATGACACCCGATAGTTGGGATTTGTCTGAGATCTACGCATGTACTGTTGCTTACGGCTTGTGGCTCACTGCATCCACGTAAGTGCCTCGCAATTTTCTTGTCGAACGTGAACTCATTTTCTGGGTTTTAGTGTTTCGCTTGTCGCGATCATCTTGAAGACCAACTTCTTCATAGACAAGTTCCACGTCTCTCTCTCGGGTACCCTACCCATGCCAATGATCCTCAATTTCACGCGATCGTCTACTTGCAAGTTGCGGTCATCTTTCAGGCTTTGATCTTCGTCACCTGTTCGCGCGGTCTGTTCTTTGTGGAGCAACCTTTGTACACTTTGTTGGGTGCCTTCGTCGTTGCTCAAGTCATTTCTACCATCATCGCTGCGTATGGCAACTGGGGCTTCGCCGGCCTCCATGCTATCGAGGGTGGTTGGATTGGTATTGTCTGGGTCTGGGTACGTCGCTGTTATCATCAATGATTTACTGGTATTGACCTTCAATTCTATAGAACATAATCTGGTTCACTCCTCTCGACTGGATCAAGTTAGCCTTCAAGGTCCTTAACAATCGCAATGTCAAGGAGGAAATCAATGAGGTATGTGAACGCCTCCACTTGTGTGCGCTTCGTCCTGATCTCTCATCTATCAGGTCATCTTGGTTGGAGGATTGAATCGTATTCTCAAGGTCCCACAACTCCTCAAGGACTTCGGCGAGAAGCCTTCCAGTGGCAACGAGGCTGTTGCCCACAGGGTTGCCATCCAGGGCGGCATCCTTTCGGGCGAGGAAGGTACCGAGGATGTCATTCTCGTCAACGTCTGCCCCTTGCTCTCGGTATCAAACCCACCAGTGTTGTCAGAGGTCAATGTGACTTGTATCATGAAGGTATCCGCCACCGATAAGGGGATGTGAGTATCACTCATTCTCATCTTGTTTATGAACCTCGCTTATTGTCGCCTTCGACAATACAGCGGCAAGTCCAAATCTATTACTACCACCAACGAGAAGGGACATCTCACCGAAGAGGGGATGGAGCATATAGTCTGTGAAGCTGAGGAATTTGCCGCTGGGGACGAAGACTGAAGTGTATGGCCAGGGCACCAGGGCGAGACTTAGAGAAGCTGACCAGTCTGTTTTGTCCCTTTCGTACTTGATTTCCTTGGGTGAGGGAAACTTCATGTGTCTTAGTATTGAGTAAATCGAACAGAAACAAATTTTCAGGCAATGACTTGAGACAAGTTGATTCTGCAATACATCTTCATAACGGATTCAATGGCTAAGTAAGACGGTGGGTGTTCTTCACGACCACCGATTAAAGTGTCGTACAGAGTTAAGGTGTCGTGGAAGGAGTCTGGACACGAACTTTGACACCATGTTCATCCCAAACACTTTGGTGCGTAAAGTGAGCAATGGAAATTCGCTGCCCCCCAACCCAAGCTTCCACCTCATGAGGTAACTCACGTCCTCGAAGTAAAACAACATCACCTGGACGATAGCGCAACCTCAGATTTAACTGAGGAATAAACAAATATCCAACTGTGAAAATCCCCGTTACAAAAAGAACAGCCCAGCTTCCGTGAGGATCAGCATGATCGGCGTGGAGAGGCGTTCGTCGGTTAAACATGATTGCCCGCCCTTCCATTAAAAGGGGGTCGATTGCGTTCAATGCTCTCGCATAGGGGTACTTCTTGAGAATGCGCGATTGTAGGATTTGTAGTTGAGCGTAATACGAAGGATCAACTTGCTCGATGAGGGAGTTGATACGTGAGGAGGTTACAGAAAGTTCTTGTAGGTTGTCGCACATGCCGCAAACTGAGTTGAGGTTCTGGTCATGTTGGATGATGGGATGGCGGGGTCATTCTAGTGAAGAATTAGACATGAAGGGAACTATGAATCCTGGTCACTTACCGGATGTCCCACAGCGTGCCACCCAGTCACCAGCTTGAAGACGCCTGCTAATTCTCCTTTACGCCGGACATAGGACGATGAAGTGTTCCGGCCCTGACAGTCTGCTCCACCCCCCACACTCAATTTCACTGCCTTGCCCAGGGTCATAAAGATAGTGTTTAGCCGTTCCTAAAGGATGTTGTAGCCACAGTTCTATCCATTACGGAGCAACTAGTTACACTCACATTAGCCTTGGCTCCAAAATACCCAGGGAAGTGGCCTACAATCCGGACGCCATCGCCCCCAACTGCAATTCGAGAGGTATCGTCGTCCCAAGTGCGAGGGGGTTCTGATACTTGTGAAGTGTCTCGTTTTGCATCTGTACTGAGTCTGTCGGTCAGGTTAAATGTCTCAAAAACAACTAACAACAAAGATGAGTAGATATTAAGTCCAAATACATATGATGATCTTACGAACCGGCGTTCTCTAGAGCCTCCTTGACTTTCTTCTTCGTCTCCCTCTCAAATCCGGCTACCATTCTCCTGCGTTTCGCAGCATCCGAACGCTCAGCTTGTTTGGAATGAGCTCTGGAAGGATGTGCTCAGCTAAGTCATCAAACATTCAAACAACAACTTGATCATACCGTTTCCGAGGACTCCCGGCAGGGGGGGAACTACATTTCGAGTTTGGATTCTAGAGTCTCACAACGTAGGAGGTTCAAACTCACCTATCGGATTCCGGGTCTGTTAAAACATCATCTCCAATATGAAACCGACCAAATATCGCCTCCATCTCTCCAGTCCAGTCACTCTCAGCCTGTGAGAGGGTACTGGATATGTCGCTGAGGTCCCTCGCTGGTAGTGCTGCCAGCATACGAGTCAGGGATGCGATATCAAATGTGTTGGATGACATAGAGCCACTCTCTTCCGAAGCATGGGGGAATGTAGGCAGTTTGCCAGAGATCTTGGGTTCAAATTTACTACCCTCCGGAATAAGCGCTGCTGGGGTTGGCACGAGAGAGGGAGTATGGGATTGAGGTAGAACATGGGTACCCCGCCTCTTAGGCTTCTTCATCCCGGCTGGTGCCAGATGGGGAGGCCGCGGAGGTAAATTCTGCATTGAAGCTATGTAGAGTTGAGAGGGTCAGTGAGCTCCAAATTGAGGTAAAACAAACAACACTATGGAAGGGATGCGAAGTACAGTGGGGTTTCGTGTCCGAGAGTAGCTTCTGGGCACACACGCCAGATTACAACCGGCTCTCGGGGCCTTCTGCAGTGCTTGGCTGCATAAGCCGTTTTATGCCCAGCAGGAAGAGGTGGAGATGGGGAACATTGGAAGAAACGTAGTTAAACACGTACCTGTGTTCCAACGCATGGAGGAAAGACGTAGACGACAGAAGATGTGGACAAGGAAAGCAAACAATGCGACTAACAACGCGACTTGGTAAATGGAAAACGCGTGACATCACGCGTTTCCATGTTGCGCATTTCCACGATTAGATGAGATACTCATGACTGAGACTTGACTCAGACTTGTTCAATCCTGAGACTGAGTCACGAGCACTGGGCCTCCTCATTCAAGCAGTGGAACTCGACACTGGCCTGAACTGCGCAGCTAAACCCACCTGTCTCTTCACCTACCCTCCATAATAGCAACCATGAACGAAGACCCGATTGTACGCCTTTCTAAGGAGCGCGAACAGTGAGACCCTGCTCCCACTGACTTGGCAGAACACCTAATCGTGCTCCAATGCTGCACTGCGGGGTGAGTCTTTGTGTTTATTTGAACTTTCGACTATGGTCTGGGAGGGGTCAGTGTCAGTGAAGGAGCCGATGCCAGCACCCCGGAGTCAGTCATACATTCTGCCTTTAATTCTCTATATCTTTCTCCCTCTCCCTTTTGCTATCGACGCCAAATTAACATGCCGTTTGTATCTAGTTCCCTTCGCCAGAAAGAGAGATCAGAACGTGTGGCCGTATCTACCCCTACCTCCCGAGATGCAACTGCGGCATCCTCCTGCCCTCCACAGGAACGATCATCAGTCGAAAATCCTCCCTCTTCCACCCCCCGTAATCCACAATCCCCCTGCAAACACCTTCACCCCCAACAACAAACATCCCCTCCTCGTGTGGTTGTATCACAGCATCAGGCTGATCACGAAGACTTTTCCCATTGTTTGAAAATTAGTAATTCTCCACAGACACCACCCCACCCCCAGAGCGACCTCCCTCGTAAATTATTCAATCCCGAGACTGATCCCATCCCGATGCGCCGGACTGCAGAGCCGGAATCGATATCTGACACCTTATCAAGTAGCTCATACGTCCACGCAAAGCACGCTCATGGCTCACCGAACTCCCATGACCAGGCGTCTAATCGCCAATTGTTCGATCATCGCAAAGACAACCCCGTTCGATTCTCGGTCTTTGCGCGACCAGCTGCAGGGCCTATACTTTCTGGCTGGCCAACACCGACTCCAAAGAGTTCAGGTGACTACGTTTCAGCATCATCCACGTCATCCTATGCCCACTCCCTTGCATCATCAAGCTTCACACTCTCGTCAAGTACAACCGATGGCTCCTCCACTGGATCTGTGCTATTCGATCAGAACGGCAAGCCATCACAGGACTCGAGTGGCAGTGCAAACTTGCTACAATTACAGAAGCTCTCTAGGGCGATTTCTTGCCTCGAGACCAAGGTCATTCACGAGGAGACGGATTTGGAATGCAGAGGTGCCAAAGAGGCTCCCAGGGACTCGTCTCGAGCACTGGGCCTCCTCGTCAAGCAGCAGAACTCGAGGGAGGTGAAGCCAAAGGATGAAGAGGCTGAGAAGGAGAACGAGCGATGGCGGAAGATGGTCGAGGATCACAAGTGGTGAGTAGATCTCCTTTCTTCTCAGACGTGTATACTAAGTCTGTGCAGTCTGGCCGAGATGATGCACAACCTCCTCGAGATTTCTCTTGCTCCCAGTGTCCCCGCATCCCTTCGTAACATTCCCCAGAAATACAACATCATCATGCGCCTCTGGACCCACGCTTTCAACAAGCTCCTCGAGAACCTACGCCGAGCGTCGTGTCGATCCCCAATCACTTTCGAACATCTGCAAGAGTTCATTTACTACACACATACCTTCTACACCGGCCTTTTGGAGGAACAGACGTTGGCCGCTTATCATTCCAACTGGCTGGAATGCCTTAGTGACCTCGCACGATATTGTATGGTCGTCAGTGAGATGGTTTCGAAGGCGACTTCTCTGCAAGGCCAGCAATCGCTAACGGCGACGGCTGTCACCCAAGTTCCGATCACATCAGATTCGAATTCTTCGTCAAAGTCGAAGGCGTCCATCAGTGACAAGCCTGCTGCAAGGATCAACGACGAGTCCGCCCCCAGTATCGGGCTCGCGGCTGCGAGAGCAATAGATGTGGAGCCCGAGAAGGAGAGGTGGAGGATCATCGCTTGAGAATGGTATGCAACTGCGTTGGGTGAGAAGCCGGGTGAAGGCAAACTCCATCATCATCTTGGCCTCCTCTTCCGAGAGGTGGAGGGTGAAGATTTACAAAGTATCTATCACTTCGTGAAAGGGTGCATCTTTTGCGTCCTATCTACCTATGATATGATGCTTATCGTCACTTGTGCTGTAGGATGACCACCCTCCATCCCTTCCAAACTGCTCGCGAATCCGTTCTCTCAATCTGGTCCCCCACCGCTCAAGCCCGACATTCGCAACCTGACACTCGCCCCCAAGATCTCTTCATTTTCTTGCACGGAATGCTATTCACGAACATTCAACTCGACGACTTCCTGAAGACTGTGCATCGTTTCTTGGAGTGGCTCGACTTGGACGGCGCCGAGGAGAGAGACTGGATTATGATGGCCGTTGTCAACATTGGGAGTATCTTGGAGTACGGCAAGCCCAGCGGTATGTTGCGAAAAACTGGTGCCCTCGGTCTCGGCGTCACCTCTGCCGTCCCCATCACGTCAATGGCCAGGATGAAGCTTGCGAAGAAGAAAGCCAATTCGGAAGACAAAAATATGGACGTCGACGACGACACAGATGATGCTGACGGCGACAAGCGTGTGAAGACCGCTGTTGTCACCGCCATCCATACGTCGCCCATCTTGTCCAATTTGGCGGCTTCTGAACTCCCGTTGCCACTCAAATTCGCTCTTCAACTCACCTTCGCTATGCTCAGCCAAACCCTCCAGAAGCCAATGCGCAAATCGTCCCCCTTCGCTCACAGCATCCTCAATCCTTACATTACTGTGATCCTCACATTCCTTTCTACTATCCTTAAACATCAAGCTATCCTCGAAATCATGGAGCGATCCATTCCCTGGGAGGAAATCGCCAACTATTTCTCTACCGTCGTCCCCAAGGACATCACGAGCCACGAAGAACTCATCTCATGGCTGATGCTCACGAGCGGCTGCAAGCCGTTGCCTGAGGACTGGTGCGTCAGGGGTATGGAGTGGGTTGGTCGAAAGGTTTTCGAGCGCGGCTTCTGGAACAAGAGCAGCAGTTCAGAAGATCATGTCGAGTTGGAGGTTCTCGATACTCGCG
The DNA here is from genome assembly GCA_000697665.1 of Jaapia argillacea MUCL 33604. Lineage (NCBI taxonomy): Eukaryota > Fungi > Basidiomycota > Agaricomycetes > Jaapiales > Jaapiaceae > Jaapia > Jaapia argillacea. The sequence continues at coordinate 1,406,902 of KL197712.1, read as the reverse complement.
ACATGTCCGAAGATGTTACTGATGGCATTATCGAGGATGAAGATGAAGATGAGGAGAGCAGCACGAGTCGGAGGCTCCTCAGTCAGAACCATCAAAGGTGGCTGAGAACGATGAGGGCTGGACTCAGTCTAGCAAAGATCATTGGGGGCTTTGATAGGAGTATGGGGACCTGTGAGTGGCGAGTGTCCGGTCTGTTGGCGGAGAAGGTTGCGCATTGGAATGAGGAGGATAGGTTGGAGCGGGAGCAGGATGAGAGGAGGCGGAGAGGTACCCGATGGGGAGATGAATCTATGGATGTTGACGAGGACGATGCGTTCGTGGACAATGAAGAGAGCGAGGACGATGAGGACGACACCCCAGACATCCAAGCCCTCAAGACTCGTCGCCATTATCTCCGTAGCCTGCTTCAATCTACGCAGCGTCGTTCCATCGGTTCGGGGTCGCCTCCTCGTCGACCTACCCCTTGCAAAACCAAAGCTACACCGCCGTCTCATCCGCTCCTCAACTGCTTGCCCAAGTATACTGTCCTTGTTGTGGACACCAACATTCTTCTTTCTTCTCTCTCGATGTTTGCATCACTGGTCGAGAAGCGCCAGTGGACTGTCGTTGTACCCCTTCCGGTGATCGTGGAACTCGACGGTCCCTCGTCATCAAGCGCCGCCGAATCATCTCATGCTGCGTTGGCGGCACTGTTGTATATCACCTCCCACATTTGTTCCCACTCGCCATCTCTCAAGGTCCTTATATCCAAAGGCAACCACATGAAAATTTTGAACATTCGGATGGAGCAAGTCGACTTCAGTGACAGAAGCCTGGTGTTCGCAACCTGATGCCCACGTTCAAGAACTCTTCGTCTTCTTGCATGGAGTGCTCCTCACAAACATTCAACTCAACCACTTCCCGAAGACCATGGATCACTTCTTGGAGAGACTTGATTTAGACGGCGCCGCTTCATCCCTCTCTCTCACCTGTGTTGTGGGGGATACCATCATTGTCGTCGATGCCAGCTTTCTTTCTTCTCCGTCGTTTGCATCCCTTGTCGAGAAGCAGGATCTTACATACCTCCCATTCGAGTAGCCATTTGTTATCTCTCAAGGTCTTCTCGTCCATTTTACTATCCCTATACATAATGTTATTCTGAAATTCGTGGGGTATTCCGTTCTATGGGAAGACCTTCCTGCCCTTTCTCCACCGTTTCTTCAAACAACTTATGAGCTACAAGGTCAACCGGCACCCTAAGGATTGGTGTAGCCAGATCATTTTGCAATAAACAGTGTTATGAAAATAGGTTCGAAGTACTATCGCCGGGTTTACCAACAAGAATACCTTGACGGGAGGGAGGCAAGACAATACCAATTCTGCCACTTCCTGTCCCAACAACACCTGCACTGGCATCAACAGCTTTCTCAAACGCATCCTGGGCCTGTGCAAGTGATCTTTCTGCATTCACCAGACCTTCAGCACCATGTTTCTCTGCAAGAGCGAACCGCATTGTAGCCTTTACCAAGGCTTCCTGCGCTCTAATAAGTCTCTTATTCCAGTCTCGAATTTTGTCATCTTGTTGATTCAAGATGTTGTAGCGTTGACGAGCTTTGAGCATAGTATATCAGCCATCAAGACAATCAACGTTAAAGTGAAACTAACCACGTCGAACGAGATTTTTTGTGACTGATTTGGAAATATGGCCGCGCTTGTAAGACCGACGGATCCCAGTTGTTTCAAAGACCTGGGGAACGAAATACATAGCTATCTCAGTACTCGAGATATTGCCCATTCCACACAACCTGCCTTCACTGTTTTGATCTTGATGTTGTCAAACTCCAGTCCCTTTCTCACCCCACCTACTAACGTGCATGAAATGCCCTCTCAATTCACGTCTGCATGGAGAGTTTCAATAAGATTGCTATTCGAGTCACCTACCTGCCAAATAATTTTAGGGATGTGACTTTTTGCCCAGCACATCCCTTGAAAAGCGAATTTGCTTCGGATCTTGTCACGTACCCAATCTAAAGTATTTCCATGAACGTAGAAGGACGAAACAAAGTGTGGATAGCTACCGACTCCCGGCTTTCCACCGTCAACCATAATCGTCTGAATAGCACCATCCCAGTCATCATGCTTGAGGCAATTGAGGCTTCTCATGGTTCTCTTGACGGGTTCGGAGGTACCAGTTCCATCAATGTTTCGTTTTGTGTGTATGTTGCAGAGTCGAAATATTCGGTGTAGGTGTTCATATTCAGTGAGACTTGACAACACTCGATGAGGTTCATGGAAATCGGGGCGGTCAGGGACAGACATGGCCACTTGACGGAGGTGAATGCCCAAACCTGAAGCAAGAGGTTAAAACAAATACAGCTGTGATATCCCCCAAATACCTTTTGCCTGGCCACCGTGCTGATCGCCCATGAAGAGCATAACTCCAGTGAAGTCATTTACATGCCGCCCGTGGATGTGGTGCCAGCGAAGATACTGTCCAGTATCAACCTTGACAATGCTTTCAATAGTCTGGAAAATAAGGTGGTGAGCGACAGCGGTCTGGTGAGTTGTATATGCTCGGCAATAGACAAGACCTGGAGAAGACAAAGCCAGGATGAGATAGTGAGACAAGCGTAGTTTGGTAGTAGGAGCGAACCGATGCGCACTTTGTCTCGAATCTCGATCTAATGCCCCAAGTGCAAATTCCCGAAATCCAACCACCCGCTTGAAGCTGATATCACTCTGCAAATATTGACTACGAAGTAGGAGACGGCTCCCTTCTGCGCTCATGCAGATGATGAGGCGGAGATTTTGGCCTGAGCTTTCCGGTTCATCTTCGTCATGAGACGTCAAAGTGTTTGAGCGTCGTTCGGTAATATATCTGATATAATGTTGATGAGGGAGAAGTGTCGCATCTTGGATTGCCTTCATATGTAGAAGACCTTGAGGGTGAAGAGAGAAGACCTCGAAAATAGAGCGTAATCCAGAGGTAAGTGGGCACACCTTCCCATCCTGTCCCGTGAGGAAAACTTTCTGATTGTGCGCGTGAGATGTATACACGAAGATGGTCTCGATTAGCCAGAGAAGAATGGAGATCGCTGATGGTTGGGTGGAGGATAGCAGGTAGCCGTTGCTGCATATAGGATAGAACACTGGGATGGCGAAAGAGCCGACATGGGGTGAGATCTGGTAGGTCATATTGGAGGGTTTTCATGAGCTGAACGATCTCATTCTGGATGGAAAGAGGGGTTTTGGCGGGACTCGGAGGGAGATGTGTGTGTTGGCCGTGAGAGACAACGAGAATTTTCAAACAACGGTGTCGGTATTCAGGGAGCGGAGCAAAAACTCGCAGGCGATTGGGGCAAGAGAGAGGGACAAGCTCTCCATGAGAGAGTTCACCATCGTCGGTGCGGTGTTCACATGCTGACATACCAGATAGTTTAGTGATGGGAAGCAGACAAAAAGATGTGACTGACGACAGCAAACACGGTTTGAAGAGAAGTTGGCAACCGTTATGCAAGGGGCAAGGGGACCAAATCCAAGTTGATGGGCAATGTGTTCAGCTCTCTGAATTTCAGCGCAGTCGTCGGCGAACAGAGCTTCCAGGTAGTCAATATCGTAAGAGCTTTCGTTGATGTCATAACTAATGTAATGGGCAATTGTTCCTGCACCAAATCAGCTGTAGTGCTCGCACCTTGGGAGAAATTATTAAATTGAGGGTGTCAAGAAACCAACAAAATTCAACTCACCAAACAAGGGGTCTACCTTTCTCGTTACGTTGGAAAAGTAACCGGCCATTGCAAGTCGACATCTTTGCATGACCACGCTGAGCCTGTTCAAGCAGCTGAGAGCGAACCTCTCGCCGAGCCAACTTCTCCGACGTGTATGTTGCCACTTCATGAGAAGGACCTGTGCATCTGAGATCTTGAAAAGCTGACCAAAGAGCGAGGGTTTTCTGGAAGAGGTCGTATATTGGGGTACCAAGGTAACACTGGGAGGCTCTGTCTCTTGCAAGGCGGATCTCAATGTCTTCCCGCGTGACCCTACAGTACGGAGAGCTTGAGATAGTTAGATCACCAAAGGGGCACACTTTCAGGCCCTGGCCTGTGGATCCCAAAGTTCGAGAAAGTCAGATGAAATTCTATTTCCACTCCAGAGGTACATACAGGCTGAATGCGAGATACGACATGGTACCATCTCCCCATCTTCGTCCTTGAGCAAACGGCAGAACAACGGTTTCCCCTTACTCCCACTTGTCTTTGACCCCTTCGGTTCACCTTCAGAGTACACAAAATTTGAAACGGGATTCTCCCAGTTGTTTGGGTCTAAGGTGAAGAGATGACCGATGTATCCATACTGGCTGGTTTCTGGATATTCGACTATGGTACCAAATGGGTACGTGTAGAGCGTGTCGAGGGTTGTTTCGCGAGTGATCTCGACCCTGTGCAAAATGGTTGGATGTAGGAGAGGAGTGGTGCAGATGGTCATTAGGGTCCAATAGGAGCATGGATTATCGTATGCAAAGGGGGGAAGCAGTAAAGTGGGATGAAATTGAGGGGTTGGATGAGGAAGTCCATTGTGAGGTACACATATCCAAACTACTGTGGCAACGATGATTGGCCAACGGCTTCAAAGCCGTCTGCAGCAGAAAACAACTATACCACGCTGTCTAGAGCATAGCACCAATAAATGTGAAGAAAGTGTGAAAAAATATCGTCACAATGATCAGTCCACCAGTTAGATTGACTCGGGAGAGAAAGCCGACAGTCCAGCAGATGCGGGTACTTGCACTTGGAGCAGGGAATGGACCAGAAGCACTTGATGATGAGTTGGGTACAGGCACGATGGACAATGAATCGGTATCGTTGAGGGGGGGAGCATAGCGACGGTGCTAAGAAAATATCTTCTGATACTAAGGTAAATGGGCGGGGTGCGTGAGAGACGCAAAGGAGATGCTATCGGGATTCAAGGAAACTGTGACAGATGTATTCGAAGGATAGCCTCTCCAGTTAATAGTCGAAGTGGTGATGGACTGAAAGTGAAGTCAACAGGAAGCGGCCTTGGGGAAGAGGCTCACAGTCCATTCAAGACTTCGCTGGACGTGGAACAAAGATTACTCCCACAGGTCCACGGAACGGTCTCCCCCACTCTAATGACGCAATTATTCTAGATCCATGGGCCTTCGGTGGGTTTCAGTCACTTTTGCCTCAGATGTGCCTGATCTCAGTGGGACCAATCGAACTCAGACTCTTATCAGTTGCTTGTGTGGTGTCAATCAGCCGTAATACTATCAAACCCTTTCATCTGGTAGTGGTTGACAGATCTCGAGGTTGATTCCTTTGGTACGGCGTGGGCTGGCACCAGTCGTCAATTTTGCTTGAGACCTCGTGCCTGGAGGGCATAGTCAATTCAAATGCTTCAGCATTTTGAAAGATGAACTGCACCACCAACCCAGATCCATTCTGCTGCCGATGAGTTAAAGTATCCTTTCCTCCAGTAGCCAATTGCCAGTCGGTAGATTAAAGCCTCGACGCCGGTTCCATTTGATGTGGCATGTTGTCACTGTGTTTGAGACCCTCGTGCCTGGGTCAATGGGAGATAACATCAGCACCTGGCAATAGCCATCAGGGGTACTTATGCAGGCGTAACTTCATGGTCACAAAACGGTTCTGAACCAGTCTGAACCCTTGACGGCATGGGCGTCTTGACGGAGTTGGACGATTTTTAGTAGCGACGCCACATACGGAGTTCTCCAAGCGTCCCTGTAGCCAATTAGAGGCTTCTGGCTTTAGAACCATTCCACAGGCGTCTGACGACCGTAGAAACGGTGCTGCCCCTATATTTCGACGGCAGATTCCACTGTGCTCACTTCGATCCAGTGACGCACGGTCCACCACAACGTGTTTGCGCCACGGTTAGGAGCCCGACACGAGAAACAGACGCGACTTTGTCACCGCAGCAAAGCCTGAATAAGTCACATAACATTGCCTCCATTAGTTACCGACTGTGAAGCGAAAACATGGCTGACAACTAGCCTTAGATATGTTGTCAGCTTTACTGTAGTGTGTAACTCTAACCACAAATTTTGAATATTGATACCTACCACATATTCTAAGTTTGTGGACCAAAAATGCTATGCCGACATTGGCCATGACACACCCAAAATATGGCGATGGCTAAAATGTCGCGGTGGACTTAGACTTTGTTAGGGCGAAATGCTTTGAATTTGTTGTGTCAACATATCCAATTATTGGCAGAGTAACCATGGTAACCAAGGATAATCTGCCACAACAAATTCAAAGCATTTTTCCCTAACAAAGTCTAAGTCCACCATGACATTTTAGCTATTGCCATATTTTGGGTGTGTTGTGGCCAATGTTGGCGCAGCATTTTTGGTCAGCAAACTTAGAATATGTGGTAGGTATCAGTATTCAAAATTTGTGGTTAGAGTTACACACTACAGCAAAGCCAACAGCATATCTAAGGCTAGTTGTCAACCATGTTTTCGCTTCACAGTCGGTAAGTAATGGAGGCAATGTTACGTGACTTATTCAGGCTTTGCTGCGACGACAAAGTCGCGCCTGTTTCTCGTGCGAACAGAAACAAGCAACACACCTTGGACTCGGAGCGGTGACTTCCGAGCCTGACTTCGAGGCCCTCCCTGACCGAGCGGCAAACCTCTGGAGTATGGGGGAATGTTGGCTGTAGAATAGATCGTTAGCAGCCTATTCGTTTTCTACAATGGGTGTCACAGACTTTTCTTGTTTGTTAATTGCCTGCTATCCAATCATTATACCCAGAGCCTATCCAATCATCATAACTATGGATAGATAGTTCACGACGAACAATCATCCATGTGCTCGATAGGGTTTACGTCGCTGAGCTGCTTCCCCATTCAAAGGGTGTGATGGGACCTCAAAGGTCCTAGGAGGCCCCAAAAATTGGGGTTACGATGACCTCGCAGAACACAGTGGCAAGTGCGAACATACCGGACCTTAAGAGAGCCTGGCTGGGACAGAAAGAAGCGTATGGTACGGCGAGGGCTTGCACCTCGCAACAGAATGTCAGAGTCGGGGTTTTCCAGGTGCAATAAACGCCAGATGCAGGGAGGGGATCCAGGACTGAGATCTTGAGATGAGAGAACGATGAATCGATGGGGAGCGACAACCACACGATTACCACTTGCAGCAAATATGACCAAATAGTGACTTGGTCGCAGCACAAGCAAGCCATTCCACTAACCTCCCAACTCTCGAGAATTTCTCCTCCCAGTGTGTTCAAATGGATCCTTCGCTGCCTTTAGTCGTTGACAACGGAACTGGGGTGAGTTACCCGACACGAACCTCCGAAAACCCACATCTGATTGCGATTTAGTTCGTCAAAGTCGGATATGCTGGTTCCAACTTCCCCGAACACGGTATGTTTCCTGCAGGATGACCATTGTCAACTCCATTCCAATTGTTTTGAATCTCCCAAGTATTCCCATCCGTCGTGGGACGACCGATCCTCCGTGCCGAAGAACGAGTCGGAAGCGCAGTGATCAAAGATATCATGATCGGCGACGAGGCAGCAGAGAACCGCAATTACCTGCAAGTAACACAGCCCATGGAGCACGGTATTGTACGAAACTGGGAAGATATGAAGCATCTATGGGATTACACCTTTTACGAGAAACTGAAAGTGGACCCGAGGGGGAGGAAGGTGCTATTGACGGAGCCGCCCATGAACCCGAAGGCAAATCGACAGAGGATGTGTCAAGTAATGTTTGAGGAGTATGGATTTGATGGCGTGTATATTGCTATTCAAGCTGTCTTGACACTTTACGCTCAAGGTACGTTTGCCCTATGATCTTGAGTTGCTGAAGTTGAAGCAGTTCCTTTCTGAGATAGGTTTGACGACTGGAGTGGTGGTCGATTCTGGAGATGGTGTCACCCATATCGTGCCTGTGTACGATGGCTTTGCGCTGCCTCATCTGACCCGTCGGCTTGATATCGCCGGTCGGGATGTTACTCAATATCTAATCAAGCTCCTACTAATGCGAGGGTACGCCTTCAACCGTACCGCTGATTTTGAGACCGTACGTGAGATCAAAGAAAAACTGTGCTACGTGAGGTGAGTAGTCTCAACTCCCTATCCAAGTTTTTGTTCTTGATGTGGCTTGAACTCTGAAAGTTACGACTTGGAACTCGATCAGAGATTATCAGAGGAGACCACCATTCTCGTAGAATCTTACACAGTGAGCCATCGTGCCGTTATCTGAATCTCATGGATTGATCGTCGCCCGTGAAGCTTCCAGATGGCCGGACAATAAAAGTCGGTTCTGAGCGATTTGAAGCCCCCGAATGTATGTTCCAACCAGAACTCGTCGATGTGGAGCAGCCCGGTGTAGCAGGTGACTTCCTGTTTTTCGTGTCTCTCATTCGTCGGCTGACTATCGATGGTGATGTAGAAATGCTATTCCAGACGATCCAGAATGCAGCTGTTGATATCCGTTCCGAACTCTACAAACATATCGTACTTTCGGGAGGATCCAGCATGTACCCTGGACTTCCCAGTCGTCTCGATAAGGAGATGAAGCAATTATACCTTACTCGAGTGTTGAATGGTGACCCCACGCGTCTCAACGTACGTCACCACCCCTCATAGCTTCATCTTGAGAGTTGCTACTGATCTCTCGTGCGTCTGCGCCGAACAGAAATTCAAGATCAGGATCGAAGACCCTCCACGACGGAAGCACATGGTCTTCCTTGGGGGAGCTGTCCTCGCCGATATCATGAAGAATAGACAAGAGTTCTGGATCTCGAGAGATGAGTGGTATGAGCAAGGTGTGAGGGCTTTGGATAAGCTCGGAAGAGGTGAGAGTTAAATAGGAGGAGAGGAAGTGTATGTCGGTGTGGACTTTGTATTTTTGTTTGAGGATGGAATGAATCGCTTTTGGCATTCGTCGTGTCCTCAAGGTCCTCACGCTGTGGATCATAGCCATTGAGAAGTCGTGGGTGGTTGAACACCTCATTGGTTCCGTTCCTTCGCATCTATAATAGATATGCATAAATCATATCCTAGGACTAAAACGTAGTCCATGGTTCCATCCTCCTCGATTTATCCGTAAGATCCTTCGACCTGATGATATCCTGGCCCTGGATCAACTTCAACTCCCTTCCCCGCATCCTCCTCACTACTCTATCAACGTCGACAGCATCTTGCTCGTCATCGGTTGGCAGCCTATCTTCCTCAGGTAGAAGTTTTGCCGCTTTTTGCGTTAGCTCTAATATTGCGTGAGTCTTGTCAATGGCCATTGTTGTTGCTCTGGAAAGTGGCGTTTGATCTGGTTCCGGCTTGGGATCAGGTTGAAGATGGGCGAGAACCAGGGCTGAGAAAAGGTCTCCTACGCCGGAGAAGTACCCTGGGATAAATGGGATGAGGTATACGTGGACGGATGATGTATCCACTGGATCTGCGTTGGCGTGATTGTTCGATGAACAAATGGAGAGGAGGTATTCGGAGGAGATTTCTTCGGGTGATGGATGATCGGGGGAAGTTGGCCGTAAACAAAGAGGTAAAGCTTCAAACAACCAGGGCTTCAAGGCGATGGAGCTGACTACGACGTTTGGGACTTTGTATTCGTCGTGGAGGATCCTGATGGCTGCTCGGAGTGAAGACATGTCTTTGAGTTCGATCTGTGTGAGGACTCTGAGGGGGATCCGAGATCAATAGGTAACTGGAGAGACACTGGATTCACCTACTCGACTTCGAACCAGTTGGGAGTGATGACGGTCGCCTGAGGGAGGAGAGATCGATAGATGGGAATCACATCCGGAGCAACGTAGAGTTTTCCTGCATCTCCCAAGACGGCTGGAGGGATATCGGCTATGACATAACGAGTGGGACAAGGAAATGGTGGCACTCACGGTCAAGAAGGTATACGAGATCGGGGTTCCGTTGCCGTAAGGTTGTCGCCAACTGTGCGACTGCAGCCAATGCTGGGGCACCAGGGACGTAGCCTGAATGTTTTCTCGTCCTCAGAAAGGTTCCAACCGCAGTGCAGTTGCGAGGGAGGGGGTAGACGCTCACCTGTTAGCAGTCTCGTTGGCGAGAGCAAGCCATTCTCTTCCATATGCTGGAATATTCGCTCCAAATCGTCTGCGGTGGTCCTGGTCCCCCCAAACCGACCATAACCTGTAGATCGGCGAAAATTCAGCTTACGAAGGTCAATATAGGTTTTTTAAGGACACATACCAGAGTGGTTGGAGAAGTTAACGGTATTCACTACCTTCGGTGGGCAAGCATGATTTCAGATGAAGTCAATCGGATAAAATTGGAGGATCCTCACATCGACATCGAAACCTAAGCATTGGAGAGGAAATACGGCTGCTTTCCCTCCGACGTAGCCAAAGGCAACATGGGACTGAATGCTCAGTATCCGTTCTTGATTCTTGGGGTCGAGCAACATGAGAATTGAGGAATCGAGTCAAGCAAAGTCAAGCCACCGCTGGCCCAATTTGGCATATGATGTCGGCGCACCACATGACAGAATCCGCTGGAAATGGGGCCGCAGGCGGACGTGGAACTTGATGCTGTTGTCCTCCTCAAGGCTTGACGAGTCCTCAATCCGTTTGCTGGGTATTCTGGAATAATGACCGATGGTACACGGTATGTTCGTCAAGGTTACCTGTTGATTCGCGTTGATTTTGCATCGACAGCCTACGCGAATCGTGGTACAAGGCCTTGGCTGATGCGGAGGACTACTTTCGACGTCTGCTCAAGTCGTCCGCTTCACCGGAATGGAAACGTGTCGTTGTGACAAGTGATAGCTCATCTATCAAGAGCAAAGGCAAGGGGAGAGCGTCGGCCACTCCTGAGCTCACCGATGTCATTGTCCATCGAAAGTCGGACAAGTCGGGTGACTTTGTGTATAGGGCCGTTTTGGACGTGCCTACTGGAGAGGAGCCTGTTAATTTGGAGCCGTGGAGGTCGGTGCTCGTAACTCCGGAGCTACGGCAGGAGTGGGATCCCGCTGTGGAAGGAGCGCATCTGGTCGAAATGTTCGATCCCGCGACCAGGGTTGCAAAGACAAATTTCACTCTGGGATGGCCAGCAAAGTGCGTGTTTATTCCTCATTCGCGTTGAACTACTTGTCGATCTTGAACTAGTCCTCGAGATGCTGTGACTATCTCTCGGACCTTCAATGACACCACAACTCTGATGGACATTTCGACCTCACTCCCTCGATCTGCAGACGAGCCAGCATACTTGAGACCATCCCCTCCGTATGTCCGGTCATCTGTCAAGTGTAAATCCCGTTTCCTATCCACTGTCTACCCACAAATGACGCCCTCCCCACAGTATTTGCATGGTGCATCCAACACGTTCAACCTCCGAGCCCTCAACCATCACCTATCACCAAGGGTGACTTTGCCAGCAGGATACGCATCACCTGTTTTTGGCAGCATGACCTCCGATCCGTGTGGAACTTCGGCTCTTCCTCGGGAGTCTCTCAACAGTTGGGCTCCATGGTTCTTGGCTTGTACAAGACCGTGCAGAATCGTGGTGCCCGTATCCCTCTGTTGATTGGCTATGGGAATGGTGTGTCCATTGAACGCATACGTTTTGACATTGGCCGAGAAGCGCTCACTGTTGATTATTCGATTGTTCCGGAGGACGAGGATCACAGCCTTAATCCAGATCAACAAAGTCCCGCTCTCGACCTTCACACGATACGGGAGCATCGGCGTCTCACAAGGTCTATCGAATGTGCTCTACCTTCGTCTCGTGGATGGGATATACAGCTTTCGACGAAGGCTTCATCGGAGAAGGTTGCCCAACTACCGTGGACGACTCGAGTCATCCGCCATCCCGTCAACACATCTCCTCGCGAAAACGAGAAATATCACTTTAATGTCAAACACAATCCCCTGCCGGATGATCATTCTGTCCTGAAAGTCAAAGTCATCATCGAACTCTCTGGGCCAAGTGGTGTTCGGCTGAACGGTCTCCCTCAAGCCATCGAGGAAATCCAAGAGCGAGATCCCACGTCTTACTTTATGTCACAACAGATATTGCAAGATGCTACCAGCAACGCAGACCTCAGCTTCCATACTGCATCCTCAGTTACTTCGGTTGAGAGCGTTGCTTCTAGCTCTCGCACTCCTCAACGACCTATCCTTTCCCGAACACCCACGGAGCGCACAGCAGGGGCAGACAAGGCTATCCTGTCGCAAGTTAGGCGCAAATATATCTACTTTTCTTCGCTGTTACAAGAGCCTGAAGCCAAGTGGAAGCGAAGTAGGTTATATATACAATCCTGATCGACCAGGTACTGATTCTCTGGCTGCAGCGACTGAGGCTCGGGGTGTTGAGATCACTCAGCTTGATTCCATCGATCCCACTCTCGTCGTGTATCGAGCTGAAGCCACCTTTGTTGGTGTGGGGCTTTGGGATCTGTATGGAGCGATTGTCACCCCTGGTGCGCGAGGTTACTGGGACAAGCTTTATGAAGATTCCATATTGCTGGAGGATGTAAACGAATTGAGCGAGCTATGGCACATCAAGACGAAGCCCGCTTGGCCCGTCAAGTATGTCTTGACTTGCTTTTTGTTCAGGATGTCTTTTGACGCATTCTTTTCGTCTTCAGTGGCAGAGATTCAGTGTTGCTGAGGACGGTATACAAGTCACCTTCAACGATCCACGTCTTCGCCTTCTCCGCCGATAACCTGCATCTTTTCCCAAGTGTACCACCCGTTGAACCGAATGTCATCCGCGCACAAGTCGACTTACAAGGATGGTCCATCGAATCGTTGTCTCCTACGACTACCTTGGTTACTCTCCTCGAGCAATCTGATCCGAAGGGTTGGTCGAACAAAGCGTCAATACCCCAGCATATGATCACGGCCGTTGCGGGAGTGGGAGAATTTGCGATCAAGTGTGGTGGACCTCCGGCAGCTACTCGTTTGGCGGGTGCACAGGCGAATGATATTCGATATGATCACGAGCGAGGTAGTTTCCGGATAGAATACAAGAGCTCTGCAAATCGACGAACGACCCCCATTAGTGGATCGCCGACATCTACCTCTACCACGAGCTCGATCGAGGCCGCGAATGGCGACGCATCTTCAACGAGCCTCACTCCTTTCATCGAATGTGAAGTCCGCTGCGACATCGACACTTGGGCATCCTCTTTGGACATCGTGATCGATCCTCCTCCACAGTCTGTCTCGTGTTTACGACGCCATCGCTTATCTTCCGGAGGAGGAGGTTTGTGGTTGACCATCAGCCACGACGCAGTATTTGCTGGAGATGAGCGTATCCTCGCCATTATTCGCAAAGGTCCTGGTCGGGAGAAGGGTTTGGTGATGGTGAATGGATCCAAGGTCACCGTCGATGTTGAAGATATGCCAGAGCACGAGGCTAAATCTCTCACTAAACGAAAGCGCGTCAAACCTGTCCGCATCCCCCTGGATCAGCCACCCGTCCTTGGCGTTATTCGAAGACGCCGAGCAGAGTGGGACGCAGACGCGGATTCCAGCGCAGATAATTCAGATGCGGGATCGATCAATGGGAAGGACGCGACTGCGTCAGGGGACAAGCCGACATCACCGACCAATGCAACATTCGTTTCGCCCTCAGCTCCGAAATATTCTAGTCCTTTGACCAAGTTCTTCACCATGGCCTATGAGCAAGCGACTACTACGACCCAGCAGGCAGTCGCTGCTATATCGCCTGCTACTGTTGCAGGAAATGACGCAGTCCCGTCAGCTTCCAAGCCACCCATGCAACACGCTCTGGACGCTTTGGCTTACGTTCAGCAGTACTATTCTCGCTCGCTTTCGGAAGGTTGGACGCTGGTCAGCGAAAAGGGCTTTCCTGTCCATCGTAAACTCGTGCCGGAGATATCACCTACTATTCCTATTCATAAAGGAGAGAAGGTGATTGAAGGTGTTTCGGCCGAGGAGATAGCCTCTGTGGTCGCCAACTATTCTTGTCGGAAACAGTGGGATGACAGATTTGATTCGGCCAGCATTCTACAAGAGTATGGAGCCAGATGCCACACAGCGTTCGTCGTCACCAAAGGAGGTTTTCCATTCCGTGATCGTGGTTTCTATTTGGCTTCACTGGTCACTCGTACTCGCCCTCGACCCCCATCTGCACCCGCGCTATCTCGACGCAACTCTGGAGAAGCCGAGCAGGACAATCGGGCGACAATCTTTGTCGTATCGGCTTCGTTTAACCCGGAGTCCGTCGCTTCATTCTCCCCTACCAAGTACAACTCGTACGCCCTGCCTATTGGTCGAGTGTTTGTGGACGCGTGGATACTGGAGACGTTGGACCCATATACGGAAGAGAATTTCACAATACCTTCGACCCGGTGTACAAGAATCGTTGCGTCGGATTATGCAGGCTCTATTCCTGCAGCGGTCAACTCTATGATCAATGGGTTGTTACCGAGATCAATACTTGCTGTGGAGGCGTATATGAAGGGTTTATCGCCTATTCCTTGTACCCGTCTACCTGCTTCCAGCCTGTTCTTCGTCGAAGAAGCAAAGGAAGACGCCTTGGTGGGCAACGACTGGAATCTTCGGCGTCGCGATGACAACCGCCTGCTCGTTACTACGACATACTCCCCTACCGAAAGGACATACCGCAATACAATCTTGATCACCTTCCCGACGTCGCCATCATCCGCACCCCAACGACCTGAAGATCTGACCCCCCGACCCAGCCGCCTCGCTTCAAAATCCATCTCCATTTCCAATCCAGCAGAGTCCAGAGACACGCTTCGCCCGAATTCGCCATCAAAGTGGTCTGAATCCCCTAGACGTGCTACCATGTCGCCATCTTCACCTTCGCAACGATCACGTTCGCGAGATGCTCTTCGGAGTTCTTCGTCTGCTTTTACGCTTCGAGGAGAGGTCCGGCAACCATCTGACTTTCTACTTGCGGAAATCGTCGTCGATTCGAAGTTGTATCCTGGAGGGTATGATGTTCAGTTGAAATCTGTACTCAAGGACTCCAAGAAGCAGCATATTCCATTATCCTTGACTCGAGACGAGTTGACTTCCGAGTCGGAGAATTTCCTCCCTGTTGCGCATGCAGTCCATGCCATACCTTCATCCCCTCTGCATTCCTCCGGACTGAACGCAGAACGACCACCACAGCATCTCCTTCGATTGACGCTGCCCACTTCGCAATACGACGTTTCGACTGTTTACGACCCACTAACCGACGAGACTCACACTGCTCCGCCTAAACCCCAGTGGTTACTTGACCTGGAGGAGAAAGGAGCCATTCTTGACATTCAAATCAGACCTAGCTCATCTGGGAAGAAGGACGAGATGGTTGTGCATGTGAATGGTACTGTGACGAAGGTTACAAGCGAGAAGGAATCTTTGACCACGCTGGGTCGGGACGATATCCAGAACACTCGAGTCTCGAAGATGGCCCTACTTTCGCGGTAAGAGTTCCTGTTCTATGCACTAATGTTGTCATCCCTGATAGACTTTACGATAGAACTATTGACGCACCGGACCCAATCCCCGAGGAGCTGAGATCACCGATAGCAATTGCGGAACATCTTTTGGAACCGGCAGCATTGGAGTCTGTCACTAATACTCCTGCGCCGGATCTGGATCCAAAGGAGGAAGCTAGTGTCAATTCGGAGAACACTCAAGATACCGGGAATGCTGCAACTGTGAGTCCCTTGTCTTGCATAGCCTTGGTGGACACGTTATGGTTTTGTCTGGCAATGTGTCTTACATCTGACCTGCTGTATCAACCTTGCAGTCTCCTCAAGGAAGTCCTCAGCCCGAGGTTCAGGCTCCTACCACGCCTTCCAGTACTGGATTCCTGAGCTTCTTGAACGCTTATCCTAATCCGTTGCTCAGATTTACGTCTGGGCCTTCGCCTCGCCTTCCTGCTCTTCCCAAGATGCCTTCATCTTCATCCTTAAGGGAAACTCGAACGCTACCTCTGGGAGGATTAACTGACCTGGACTCTCATGCCGCATCCGTTGATGTGGTGCACGTTCCTGCGGCTCGGTCGTATCCTCTGTCCGCAGTGATTGTCGTGGCCCTTATCGCCTTCCTTGTGGGGTCGCTCCTTCGATCGCTCATTTCACCCGCGGATTTCATTCATGTGGTTACGGACTTCAAGGAGGTGGACGAGACTACGACTGGGTGGAGGGAGATTAAGCGTCTTGTGGAAATCAAGTACCTCATTGGGGGGTGGGATTTCCAGATTGCTGTTGTTCGACGACATTAATTGGGGTGGATTGGTGGTAATGTAAGGATAGTACGGTGCATCTGTATAGTATACAGTAGCGTATATTGCATCCATTCTAATGTGCAGTCTTGGTGAGCGACAATGGATTGTTGAAGGAGGCTGTATGAGGAAATGGCGTAGGTTACCGAAGACGATCGCTTGGCCGGCAATTGGCGAGGCAGACCCGCCACTCCGAGAGGAATTCCCATCGTGCAGCTCGTGTTCGGTCCTCATCCTCTGCTTCATTCCATATTCTTCGCGGCTGCTGCTGGCTGTCCTCGCCGTCGCCGTGCTCGTCCTTGGCTGAGCTTTCCGAGTCATATCTGGGCTCTGCAGTGCTATCGCAACCAGCGCACTCCTCCAGCTGTGCAGCCCCTTGTCTTATTATTATCTTCTCTCAAACTATTCAACCCTAAACACCTTTCCGTTATCTACCCGATTCTGCTTGATTGCTTCCCTTCCGAAAATTGGACGTGTCGCCTCGTCGAACTCCCGCTTTCTTTCCCCCCACTTCTTTCCTCCCCGTCACGACCTCGCTTATTGCCCTGCGATCGACATCTTTCCTGACTTGTCATGGCTTCGGCGACACCGTCGACCTCGTCTGGCCCCCCTACATCAGACTCACCATCAGAATTGTCTTGGGAGGGTGATAGGATGTGCGTCATGATTCCTCCTCTTGGATTCCTCTATTGACCTCATACCTTTTCAAGGTTTAACATCTATATTTACGACTATTGTAATAAGAGAGGGTACAAGAAGACCGCTCGTGAGTTGCTGGGGGAGGCAGATATCCCACCAGAGTCACTGCCACCGATCAACGCTAAGCAAGGGTTACTGTTCGAGTGAGTCTTCCATCCAACGCCTTCAATCCACATTTCTCATCGTCGCCACCAGGTGGTGGAGTGTGTTTTGGGTTCTATTCACTGCGAAAAGCCAAAATGCGGGGACGGACGATGCTATGGTATACACCCAAGTGCGTGGCAACGATTTCTCGTTCATTCCCCACACTCATATCATCCCACCCCAATCTAGCATCAGACTCAGCGACAAGCGCAAGCGCGGATGCAGCCTCAGCCTTCTGTTAACCGGTATCTCAATGGAGGTCCGCGGCAACCAGGAGTCATGCCGAATGGCCAGATGCCAAATGGCGTCGGTCCTACTACGTTACCACCGGGACAAGTACCCCCTGGAAGTCAAAACGCCGTTCCGTTTCCTGGTGCAGGTCCTCAAGTCAATGGAATGCCAGGCCCGTCATCCGCTCCTGGTGGACCTCAGGGACAAGGCCAAGCCTTCCAGCCAATGGTACCTGGCCAACGCCCGATGCCCCCACAACAGCGCGGTCCCAATGGCGTACCCCCGTTCCAATCTCCCACCATGGCACATTCCCCACAGAACCCCGGTGGCGCTCCTGGGCAACCTCCAATGAACCAGATGGGCACGCCACATATGGCCAACATGAATCGTGGCATGCTCCCGCCGCCGAATGGTATGCAAGGGATGAATCCTGGCCAGATGGGACAGAACCCGAACCCTCAACAGGGTTTT
This sequence comes from Jaapia argillacea MUCL 33604, assembly GCA_000697665.1. NCBI lineage: Eukaryota > Fungi > Basidiomycota > Agaricomycetes > Jaapiales > Jaapiaceae > Jaapia > Jaapia argillacea. Next base: position 1,389,127 of record KL197712.1, on the reverse strand, counting down.
CCGCAACAGGGTGGTCGGTCGAGTCGACCATCGACGCCAGGGCAAGGTGGTATCATGACACAACCTAGTCCGTCCATGGCTCCTCGTCCAACGCCAAATATGCAGCAAAATCCTTTGGATAATGAGATTCGCTCTATCCCTCCGCAATACTTCCCTTCAGTGAGGCAAGAAGCGGGATTGAGTGAGAAGGAGATGAGTCAATGGACGATCGAGGATAAGGTGAGAATTGTGGTTTTTGGTGCTGGGACTGTAGTTGATTCGCTTGTAGCAACGCGTTGTTGGGGCTTGGCGGCGGCGGAAGGGCCCCCCTCAAGGTCAGCCCAACGCCGTGGCTGGTCCTTCGAATCCTGGTATGCAAGGTCAACGACCTCAACAGCAACCGCCACCTTCATTACAACAACAACAACAGCAGCAGCAACAGCAACAACAACAAGCGCAACAGCAGCAGCAACAACATCAACAAGCACAACAACAAGCTCATCAACAGCAGCAGCAGCAGCAACAGCAACAGCAACAGCGTGCTGGTAAGCGCAATAGTACATCCCCTGGTGAAGATGTGAGTGTGCCCCTCTTTCATTCTCATTAGCCCATCGCTGATCGAGAGCTCTGACCTAAGCTTGACATGTCACAGAACGATTCCTCACCCCCTGCCAGCAAGCGAGCTCGTCGAACGCCTAATTCAGCGGAACAGCCACTACCGCCTCACCAAGCGCCAATGGTGCCGTTCCCCCATGCGATGCCACAGGGTGGTGGTCCTGGCGGCCAACAGCAGATGCAGAATGGATTGATGCGACCGCCGCCCATGGGAGGCCCTCCTATGAACGCATTTCCCGGTCAACCTGGGATGCACATGGGTAATAACCCAGGGATGAACTTACCTATGGGTCAGATGGGTGGTCCGCAGATGAACGCTATGAGTCCGGGCATGATGAACCATCCTGGAGGGCCTGGTGCGATGATGAACCCGCAACAGATGCAGGTCAGTCATGTTCCATATTATCCCTCGGCCACGACCCGATTTTGACGTTGGTTTTCCGATGCAAGTTCATTCGAGCGAACGAGTATCGTCAAACGATGTTGCAGGTACACAAGAACAATATTCCTCCTGGAGCGTTGAACATGATTCCAGGGCAGAATGCGGGCTCCCCTTCAGCTGACCCCTCATTCAATAATGACGGATCACAAGGACAGCGGCAACCTCAGTTCCCTGGTGGTGGACCCCCGAATAATCGTTTAGGTCAGAACAAGCCGATGGGCGGGATGATGCCACCACCTTCACCGGCGATGAACGGTGTTAACAAGGGGCAGCAGGGTGGTCCTCTTAAGGATGAACAGGGTGGACAGAATGGTCGTCCAGAGGGATCACCACAGAACCAAGCGGCGGGGGTTGGTCAACCTCAGTCTCAGCCTGGAGGGAACCCTGGACAGCAGAGCGCGCCTGCGACTCCTGCGTCGAACCCCATGACAGCGCCGTCACCATCGCAAATCCTCGGTAATCCTCCGCCCCCTATGGGGTCACAGCCACCCCCTCCTTCCGATCCCTTACCCACTCTCTTCGGCACCGACTTTATGGGAGGATCTTTCGACAATATCGATCCCAATAACTTATTCCAGACTGGTGACGATCTGAATTTCGAGCGGGACTTTGGACAGTGGTTCAATCCCGACGACGTGGGTGGTTTGGACTTGAAGTGATCGTGCCCTTCATTTTCTTCGGATGGATGGATATATATTCGCCTCTATTCTCCTTTTCGAGTCCATTCATTCTTCGCGTTTGCTTTGTTGCGCTCGTTTAACCCCTTGGATCAGTCTTATTTATCCAAAAGGCTTGGAGCCATGTTCTTTTTCCCGTCATATATTCCACTAGTTGTCTATTGCTTGTTCACTCTCTTGTCTATCCCCTGCTTCATCTCCTCGGCCTGCTCTGCTTTTGTTGTCCTTATCTGCGGTACATGTGTTCGTCTCACCTCATCTTGCCACTATGTACAACGCTCTCCGAATCTCATGCTTTGGAAAGGATCGTGATAGATTGTCATGACATTGTGGTGAAAAACGAACGAATTAACTGAGTGAATAACAGATACAGGATCTCCGAAAGACATAACGAGTAGTAATGGATCATGCAGATCTACGAAAGCTATATGGTAGGATGAAAAAACTATGTTACGAAGACAAAAAGGCCATGAAAATATGCTATGAGAACGTCCGCGTTTCATCCACCTCTTCCATGAAGGGAGGTAGACGCGGTGGTAACGCATAAGCAGCAGAATGGATATCAAGAGACCCCTCAGACATCTTCCGTCTCCTCTCACCTACTTTCCAAATAACGTCCTTCAATTCTTGCACGACATCACCTCCGGGTCCCCACCTCTCGATACCAGGTTTGAGAGGAGAAGGTTTCTGCTGCTCTGATGGAAGACCCAAGCCAAGTCCCAGACTCCCACTTTCTCGACGAGCTTTGGCCTGCTTGATCCGTTCTTCTCGTGACAGCTTCGAACGTTCCCTCGTGAAAGGTATACCGCCAGCCGAGTCGCTTTCGAAGACTTGTTCGATACCGACTGGGGGTAGGTGTTGAGAAGAAGCGCCAAGGAGTAAATGGGACGTGACGTCGTCTTCATCTCGACCAGCTTCGACAACAGCGACCAATTGAGGTGGGTCGAGCGAGAGAGGAGTAAACGAATCATGCTTGTCCGATTCATCACTCCCACCATCGGGACCTAAAGGGGGAAGTTCATCTTCATCTGTCACTCCATCATCATCGGTCGGTGGACTGCTCTTGGGAGGAGCGAGGATATCCAACAACCGTTCTCTCCCCCTCTCACATTCCCGTAACGCCAACCCAATTTCGCGACGGAGTCGTTCGTAAGCTTGGAGAGCGGGCGGACCTTCCGTCGTCGAATCCATAGCCGAATGAGTAACGCTAGTCCCATCTGCAGAAGTCGCTTTTCGTAGGGACTCGACACATTCAACCAAGTGCTCACGAGCATCGGTCAACGCACTCGATATGGCCTCCATATGCGTAGCGAACCTCGTCAAATGGCTTGGCATCGGAGCGAACGAAACCTCTCTCCCTCCCTCCTCCCTCTCCCTCTCCATCAACCGTGACCGAATCCCAGACCCCTCTTGCCTACCCCCTTCTTCATCCTCCTCCATAGTCTTATCAATCAACCTATTAATCTCCTCCACTTTCAAATCCCTACTAACCTCCCTCGAATGGCCGGTACTAGGAACCTCATACCCAACTCTTTCTCTCTCAACTTCATCCAACGCTTCTGATAACCTAGCGCTGGCATCTGCGAAAGTGCTTGTCAACAAACCCATGACGCTCCTAACGTCCTCCCAATACCCTTCTTCTTCAACTTCATCTCGACCTTCCCATCCACTCGACGTAGCTTCTACGTTATTGGGGTGCGAGGGGTCTTCCGACCCAGAACCAAAACGTAAAGCCAAGAGGTGGGAACACGCATATCGTTTCGACGAAAGCGCACCTTGCAAAGCAAGATGAAGGGCCGAAAGCGAAAGCGGATGTCGAGAAGTATGCAACGAAGTGAATTTGGACGACGATTGAAACGAAGGTGTGAACCCTCCTCCTCCTCCCGTAGTAGCCGACCGTCGAATAGGAGAATAAATAACACTACTCCTATAACTCGACGAAAGCGACGAGATACTCGAATTTCTCGAAATCCCAAAAGTCTGGATCCCAGCCGTGCGTCGTTTCCTCTGAAGGTTAAGCGCCGCCATCCCAAAATAATTACCCCCTTCTTCTCCTTCCTCATCCTCTCCTTCTTCTTGAATGGGAGGGGAGAGTGGTGGTGATCGGGGAGTGTATGAAGGTTGAGGTAGCGTAGAAACGTCCGCCGCGTCTTCTTCTTGTACACCAGGTAAGAAAGTGACCTGAGGTCCAGGACTCCCAGGTGCACTCTTACTCCTAGCCAAAGACAAAGGCGGAACTGCACACCACCCGCCTCCAGATGATAACGAGCTCAAACTCGTCGCTTTCGATAACGCCGGCGAAGGTTGAGTGGATAACGAGAGTGGCGAAGGTTTGGAAGGGGATTTGGAGGCTAAAGAAGGTGAGGAAGACGATGGCGCCGATATTTGTAAGAGGGCGGTCAAGTCTGATCGTCTCTTCTCTCTCCTTTTCAGAACTTGCTTCGTCGGACTGCCGGCACTAGCAATCTCAGTATAGCTCCCAGCAGTCCAAGTAGCTCTCTTATCCTTCTTCCCTGTCTCCCCTCCTTCCTCCCCATCCCTTCTCCTCCCCATCGAATCAGGACAACTCGCCGGTCTCCCATGCTCCCCGACGACAGAAGCGAGAGGTAAAGGAGCAAAAGAAGGTTGAGGGGGTGAAGGCGGGGCATACATCTCTGATAGTTGGGAGAGTTGGTGAGGGGATGTCAGGGCTGAGAGGAGGTGGCGGACGTTGTCGCATTGGGTTTGAGTGGTTTGGAGGGAGGAGTGAAGGGCTATTCGTAAAGGGGAGGAGAGGGAGGCTGGGGTGGGGGAGTTGTAGGAGGAGCTGTGTTGGGGTGTGCAGGTGAGGTGAGTCGAGGAAGGAGGGAGAGGGGAGGAGGAGCTTACCTCCGCTCGTCTGCCTCGAGGGTTGATATTGCTTCATTTACTGTTTGGTCCCATACGTTTCCGGCTGCTACTAATTGATTTAGAGCCTCTAACGACTGCATCATCCGAAGCCCGTCAGAAGACACTCGTAAACCAAGCTTCGGGAAGCATATATGCGACTCACGAGAGCTTCAGGGCTTTGTTGGGAGTTACTATCCGCCTTGATCGACGTGGAATAATAGACGGCGCTTCCCAACAGAATTAACACGAGGGAATAATATCCAGCCACGAAGGCCATGGAGCCGAGAACCACAAGAGTCGCATAAATATAGTGATCTTCGACTCCCGGAACCGAAGCTTCTGAAGCGTTGGACTCTCTCGAGCTTGAGGGACTCTTGATTGCCTGTGTCAAGTCGTTGTGTCCATAGCTGGACTGACGACTTCGGGGTAGTCGGCCCGGGACGGTTGGGGATAGAGGGTTGGTGGATGATGGAGGTCCGGGGAGGGTGGAAGAGAGGAGGGTGGAGGATATAACTGAGTATTGGAATTGTTCGGAGAAGCGGGAGGAGGGTGTCGTGGTTGGGTGGATTGCGGATATTAGATACGCGACGGCCTGGTGGGAACACGGGGAGTTGGTATTGTTGTCTCCGGCTGGATAACACGGGGCTGGCAGAGGTGAGGCTCACCTTTGAGACTCGCTTGACACGTTCCGACATCCAAGGACTCCACCGCGGACTTCGCTCGTCATACGACTGGTCGTGCACGGGCGCGAACTCCGGTGTCGCACCAGGCATAACATCCTCCCCCGCTTCTAAATACAACCTCAGTATCCCCTCCTACGCACCGAAATGCACATACGACATACCTCTCAAATACTCTTCAAGTGGATGTTCCTCAAAAACAGGTTGAGCCATAGACGTGGTTGGGGGACAAGCAGAGATTGCGGGGCTCTTTTGTTGTTGGATGGTCGTATTGTTCGTTATAGTTCGTATAGATAATAGCTCTGGCTAAATTAGATGTTTAAAACGAGCGAACAGAGTTTTTTGGAGAGAAACAAAAAGGCGGAAGACGATCGACGACGGTGGGGCAATGGCGCAAAACACAACTGGAAACCGAAACGTGGCTTGACGTAAAATAACCAAAGTAGGCACCATCACCCGAACCAACCCAAATATCTCCTCCTTCGTTCTTGTTCTCCCGGCTCCGTGGATAAGATTGGTCTCAATCTGTGCTAGTTCGGTGCTCTAGCTCTGAGCTCAATATCTCTTATCAGAGAAGCCATACCTGGTCCGATGATCGCATCTTTGTGTTTGAGTAGGTACGGCAAGGCGAGTCTCACATCACCATCCAGAAACCCATATTGAAGACTGCTCGACCAATGTGCGACGCTTAGACCATCAGCACTTTCTTTGTGAACTTTGCCTCTCACGTCGCTCACCTAGAAGCAACCACCTTCCTGGCTCTCGAGCACTGACGGAATCAGTCCTTCCTTCATCACAACCGAAACTGCCTGAACAATAGTTGAACCCAAATATCTCTTCATTCCCTTTTGATCTCCGTCGATACAATTGGCTCCAAACCCTGCTAGCTCAGCATTCGTGCCTCAGGCTACATGTGCGTTCTCAGAGAAACCACCCCGAGTGATGATCACGTCCGTCCAGCGGTAGTGCTTGTATTTCAATGGATACAGTATGGTGAGTACGATTTCACACACCATACAACCGTGGATGGCCCATAGCTATGCCGTGGCGAACGATGGATTTGGAACCGTATTGATTACTCTTTCACAAATCTTTCTTTGGCTACTGGTCGCATTACCATTCCAGTCCGCTTCATCATTTCATGATAGATCACATTGCTCTAAGGCTGATCAGACAAATCACGAATAAAACAGTAGACTGTCAGGGTTGAGATGTCGAAGCTCTCAAGAATACACTCAAGAAGGTGAATGTCCGTTCCCCCCTATTGAGGCGATATGACGAACCCGTGGTTTGGGGGTTGTGCTCGCAATTCCGAAGGAAATATCGATCACTGAGCTACCACCTAACCACGTCTCTCAGGTTGTAACATCGTTTCCAGCCCAACCGTGCCCTGTCACCGACCCACCGCAGGATATTACGATGATGCACGCCTTCCCTGAGAACGTCACAAGAGGTGGTGAGATCGTTGACGCTGTAGAGCCCATAGTACGTATCACTCTGCCCAAGGGAATCATGCTCGATGCGACAGTGCATTGCCTCCACTTTGTCCAAACGACCGATGTTCAACAGTGGCATCGAGACGCAAATAAGAGCGCGCACAGTGGGCTGCCTCGCACGTCTCTTCAAACCTCGATCACCGATCGAATCTTTCAATGAAGATCTCCCCTTTCCGATTCGCATTCCTATCTGCCTGTCAAACTGCTGTTTATTGACCGAGATCTGCCCGTCGAAAGTCTTCGGATTCCAATAATTGACCTCCACGCAGGATTTGAGGAGTCACTGCGGTGGACGCGCTTAGGGCTACGGGAGGTGTGGTGACTATTCCCGCTTCCTTGGTTTTACACTGAGGTCCCTACGCAAATTTTCTATCATTCCTGCAATGATATCGAATTCATTTCGACTTAGGGCCCGCGTCTTAGTTTCGGCATTTCCTTTCTGATTGGCTTTCACTTTCTGACTGCTACATCCTTAGGTTCCTTACCCCAAGTATAGCCCCGCCTTTCACTGTACGATTCCTACGATGGTCTGCGGAATTGTGGTAACCCATTGCTTTGACCGACCCCTGGTACTACTTGGAGCTGGTTGCCCGGTTTTCCCCAAACCCTTGTATCCTAAATCAAGTCTCTGTGCCTTGGCGTTGTGGTCTCCTTGATTTGTATTCACCTCAGGCCTTCGTTCGGCCTAATACTACGCTGCGATATGTTGTAATAGATATGATACATACAATGGCAATCTTCCTGGGCCTATGTTGTTCTTGAAGATAGCGGGCTGTGCTGCGTATCCGGCAGCCTTATATACAGGTACATATACTTGCAAGCTTAGGAAGACCACCGTGAAGTTGAAACGAACACGTGGATTGAATTCGTGGTTATTTCGTGACTGCAGCGCTTGCGGTTTCACTTACACCAAACTTGTACGGCACAGTCAAGCCAATCCTTTCATATGCTGCAAGCACCTCCTCTGTCGCCGCCAGGACTACATACTCCCTCCGAGTCTCTCGTACGACCGGACCTAAGGCCACCCGAAATGGAGCCTCGAGGATAGATTCTGAGTACAATTTATGTCCACGGTTGGTGGTTGCCGCATGCGCCGAGCACTCCGAACACGAGGGATTCGTACCATCGCCTTCGCTTGACAGATGCACACTCCTTCGACGTGTTCCAAGACCATAGCATAGGTGAATTCTCGCGAACCTCCCCCACCATTGCTCTCCCCTTGCTTTCATCGGTACGTTGGAGCTCCTTTGGCTTTTCAAACAAGTATTAACCGATGCTATCGCTTAGCTGGCATCAGCGTTGTGAACCTCTCAAGCTGTTGTCTGTCTCGTCCCTCGACGGTTTGGCTTATTCGGTGAGCCCTCACAAAAAATATGCTTTCCAGTGGCTGTTTGGCTGACGACTTGCATGATGGAGCCTTATTTTCTTGCGCACCCGACTATATAAGCTCCTTGGTTGCCTTGTTTCTTACTTCTTTTGGTTTCGCTATAGGTTTGTGGAGATATCACTATTCCATAGATAATCGCTAAGGGTTTGCCAGCAGAGTCTGAGGTCTCTTCATGGCGCTCCTGGAACTTGACCGAATTCTGGAGTTCGTGGTTCCAATCGTTTGTGGCGTCGTTGCAATCCTCGTTTTGTTTATCCGTACCCTTTCCGTGGTCCCCCCTCCCCGTAGCCACCCCTCTCCGAAGTCGGACCTCGGGAATGAAAACGATCGCGAGTCCTCTTCGTCCAGTGCTCATCAAGATCAGCGTCCTTCGGCAATCCTTCGAAGTCTCGCAGACTCTCTCCGAGCTCGTTATGAACAGTCTTGGAGGATCCGGGACTTGGATGATGCGATCGCTCTGGATCGCCACGCGCTCTTCCTTTGCCCTGATGGTCATCCCAAACGATCAGCGCGTCTGAGACAGCTCTCGGTCACTCTCTTGAAACGTTACAAGCACGCACCAGATGTGGAGACTCTGTTGGAGGCGACTGCCTTGGCTCGCGCGGGGCTGACCCTCTGTGTCGGAAGTCCTCTGGAGCGCATGGGGTGCCGAGTAAATCTTGCAGAGTGTCTTGAGGCGCAGTACGTTCAATGGAGGAGATTAGAGCCTTTGGACGAGGCGATTGCTTTGTGTCGCGAGAGTTTGATTGCTTGTGCGGATACAACTCCGCAACGTGCAACAACTCTTAGGCAACTTGCCGTATGTCTGAAGTGGCGCGGCCAGCATTCTAGCACGACCAAGGATCTGGAGGAAGCAGTGGTGATAGGTCATGAGGCCCTTTCCATCGGCGACGATCCTGAACGTGCGGTATCGCTGAGGGAGCTTGCGGGGTCGCTTCGCTTAGTCTTCCCATATTCCATGAGGTTGAAGGATTTGCAGGAAGGCTTGACCCTCAGTCGTCAGGCTCTCTCTGTTCGTTCAGGATCGCGTGCTGAGCGCGCTGCATCGCTCCATTGCCTTTCCGATGCCTATTTCACAAGGTACTGCCATTCGCAGGACGTGAAGGATTTGCAGCAAGCGATACTCCGTCTCCGTAAAGCTCTTGTCATTCGTTCTGCCGATCATCCAGACCATTTCGACTCACTTATCGGGCTCAGTTCCCTCCTTCGCATGCGTTGCATCCACCTGAACCGAGCTATGGATCTTGACGAGGCTATTGCTCTGAGCCGCGAGTCTCTCACGCTATGCGCAGGTATCCATCCTGGGCGCGTAGAGTGTCTCCAGACCCTCGGGCGGAATCATTTCGTACGCTATCAGACCTCAGGGATGATGGAGGAACTGGATGAGGCGACCAAATACATCCGCGAGGCGCTTGCTCTCTGTGTAGATGGTCACCCTGGTCGTCCATATGCACTCACGGGTTTGGCTACATGTCTATCGGTGCTCTTCAAATGCACGGCGGACATTCACATCCTTGACGAAGCTATCCGGCTGAACCGGGAAGCTTTCCTGCTTTTGCCCGATACACACCCTGATCGATTTAGTTGCATTCAATGCCTTTCGGAGACCCTCTTCACTCGCCATCAGACATCGGGGAGGATGGAGGAGCTGGAGGAAGCAATCGAATGCAACCGCCAGTTGCTTGCGCTCTGTGTGGATGGTCATCCTGGTCGTCCACATGCACTCACGGGTTTGGCTACATGTCTGTTGGCGCTCTACAAATGCACGGTGGACATTCATATCCTTGACGAAGCTCTCCGGCTGAACCGGGAAGCTTCCTCGCTTTTGCCCAAATTACACCCTGGTCGATTCAGCTGCATTCAAAGCCTCGCGGAGACCGTCTTCATTTGCCATCAGACATCGGGGAGGGTGGAGGAGCTGGAGGAAGCAATCGAATGCAACCGTCAGTTGCTTGCGCTCTGTGTGGATGGTCATCCTGGCCGTCCACGTGCACTCACGGGTTTGGCCGCGTGTCTGTCGGCGCTCTACAAATGCAAGGTGGACATTCGCATCCTTGACGAAGCTCTCCGGCTGAACCGGGAAGCTCTCTTGCTTTTGCCCAATACACACCCTGATCGATTCAGCTGCATTCAAAGCCTTTCGGAGATCCTCTTCACTCGCCATCAGACATCGGGGAGGATGGAGGAGCTGGAGGAAGCAATTGAATACATCCGTGAGGCGCTTGCTCTCTGTGTGGGTGGTCATCCTGGTCGTCCACGTGCACTCACGGGTTTGGCTACATGTCTGTCGGCACTCTACAAATGCACGGCGGACATTCGCATCCTTGACGAAGCTATCCAGCTGAACCGGGAAGCTTTCTCACTTTTGCCCAATACGCACCCTGGTCGATTCAGCTGCATGCAACGCCTTTCGGAGACCCTTTTCACTCGCCATCAGACATCGGGGAGGATGGAGGAGCTGGAGGAAGCAATCAAATGCAGCCGTCAGTCGCTTGCGCTCTGTATGGATGGTCATCCTGGTCGTCCACGTACACTCGCGACTTTGGCTACATGTCTGTCGGCGCGCTACAAACGCACGGCGGACATTCGCATCCTTGACGAAGCCATCCAGCAAAACCGTGAAGCTCTCGCACTTTGCCCCAATACACATCCTCTAAGAGCAGGCACCATCAATTCCCTCCTACGCATCCTCCATCTTCAGTATCGGACCTCAGGACGAACGGAGGAACTGGAAGAGATGATCGTTCTCCACCGCGAGATGCTTATGTTCTGTGTCGATGGTCATCCCCGTCGTCCACTCGCTATCGCGTCTATGGCAAGACTTCTGTTGACATTCTACGAATCTGCAGACGACAATGGCATTTTTTATGAATCCATCCAACTGAATCTTGACGCCCTCGGACCTTTCCCTCGTGGACATTGTCACCAAATAGCCCCCTCGCGAAATCTTTCGGGGATCTCCTCTATTCGCTCCCAGAGACCCCGCGGGATGGAAGAACTGGGTGAAGTGATCAATTGGCACTTTGACCTCCTTGAATTGGCCGCAGCCGACCGGGTAGGTGGCTTGTACAATCAGATCCAGGTTACCTCTTTGTGGATATCACAAGCGAAGAAATATAGGCATTCCTCCACTTCTCGTGCATTCACCGCTATGTTTGCACTCTTAGACCATGCTCTCGCCGTCCCACCGAGCATCCAAGGGCAGCAGAGGATCCTTCGCATGATTCCTAAATTGTCTTCACTCCCCTGTGATGCTGCGGCCCATGCAATATCTGAAGGCAACCTGAGAGAGGCGCTGGTATTACTTGAACAAGGCCGCAGTATACTTTGGTCAAGAATGCACAGATATCGGCAGTCGCTGCAGGAGCTTCGCAGCTGCGAACCCACTCTTACGAAAGAGTTCGAGGTAGTCTGTACGAAGCTCGAATTAGCTGCAATATCAGAAGAATCGGACCTTCTGATGGGCGCATCCCTGGGTTTCGAAACCTCCGGGACCGATTCCCGAATCAATATTATAAAATTTCGCGACCACCGTGGACTATCAAATGTATGGGAAGAGGTCGTACATAGGATTCGAGGCGTCGACGGCTTTGCCGATTTTCTCAAGGTTGTTCCCTTCGACACTCTCCAGAAGGCTGCTGTCGGACGTTGCATCGTCGTGATCAACATCAGTTCTTTCCGATCTGATGCTATTGTCCTTCGCGATGAGAATGCACCAACACTCGTACGTCTTGAAGATGCGAGCCCTCAGGCAGTGGCGGAGTTGTCTGAAAAGCTGGCCAGCGCTGTGAGACTTGACGACGCTGACCGGGCGAGCCATATCCTCCCGGTATTGCGGAAGCTGTGGAGGATTGTCCTTCAACCCATTCACGACCACCTCGCTACCCTGCTTGGGGCAGCAAATCCACGACCACATATTTGGTGGTGTCCAACCTCCGCCCTCTGTGGCCTCCCGCTACACGCTGCCGGTCCATACACCCGCGGATCGAAGGATATGTCAGACCTCTACGTATCGTCTTACACGCCAACTCTTTCTGCACTACTCAGAGCAGGATCTCACGAAGCCCCGCGGCGTAGACCGAAACTTCTAGCGGTTTGTCGACCGGACGGCAGCCTTCGTTCAGCCAATGAAGAACTCCGCCGAGTTCAAAACTTCCAAGAATTTGACTCGGTGCGCACCCTTATCGATGCAGGCGCAGGCCGCGACTCCGTCCTCACCTACCTTCCGACCCATCCATGGGCTCACTTCATTTGCCACGGCTACCAAGCCAAGGAACCTTTCAAGTCATACCTAAAACTTTCTGAACACGGAGACCTAACTGTGCTGGACATTATGAAAGCGAACCTGCCGAATGCACAGTTTGCATTTTTATCCGCTTGCCATACCGCCGCTACAGACGAGAGTAACCCTGACGAGGCAATTCACCTAACTTCTGCTATGCTGTTCGCAGGCTTCAGAAGTGTAGTGGGGACGCTCTGGCAGGCGCCTGATAAGGACGGACCCGACCTTACCGAGGAGTTCTACAAGGAAATGTTCCGCGACGGTGTGGATAACATAGACCATCTGAATGCCGCAAAGGCGCTCAATGTGGCGACTAGACGGTTAAGGAAGAAGGGGGTCCCATTGGACCGTCGGATCCAGTACATTCATGTCGGTGCTTGACGAGCGCGTATAGTAGGTGTGGCACAGTATGTTATAATATTTTGGTAGGCTCTACTAATGCAATTGTACTTAACAGCACTCGATATCTTCAGTTCAAAGTGACGTAATGCTGCCGTCCGTCGTTTGAGTTGACCGCACTGGAGCTGGTTATTTCTTCTTCCTAACGCTACGACAACTTTATGGTATCCCTTCGTTGTTCAATAATTTGTGTTTTGTCGTTCCGACTCGTCCATCAGCGCGACGTTACAGCATTTAATTTTTGAACTCCCTGTCACGTGGATGAGATCTATGTTCGTCCTGAGGCTCGGGAATCCCGCTTTAGCCTACCTCACAGGCAGATCTCCGTCATCGATTCATGGCTGATTCCACATTTGATACACGCCACTTCCATGCCGTGCATTGTTGAGCCCACTGCGGTCGGGCTGCAGGGTTGCTCATTCTTGTCGCTACTCAACAGAGAAAATCCCTCACCATCCGAGTCTTGTACCGCTTGCACAGTAACTCCTTGTTCGGATTGGCGCACTTCTGAAACCATTTAGCGGGATGAAGGACTCGCAGGCTTCCCGGAAATACATCGATCTTATACTGTCTGCCTCTTCGAAGTGGGCGAACTGGGATCCTCCTCAGAGGGTAAAGGTTAGTATGTTTGTCATCCGCCTGTCCGGAAACTTAAATCAATGTAGATTGGCGACTATGGCGACGTTAACAAGGATACGGGCGAGTTCGAGCCCGCTGGGAACATATACGACCCCGATTTTGAAGATAGATTTCGTCCGATCATTGCCAAATATCCTCCTGAGAAAACGTCTGTAGAGGATCGCTGGGAGATAGTATCCAAGTCCGTCAAGCGTGGAGAACTGTCTCTTGGTCCTAAAGTGTGAGCGATGACTCGTCGATAATGAGGATTTCCCGCCGCTTTATCTTTGACCGCACTTATCCCAGTGAGGTGCCTGGCGTCGCGGAGGCGACTATCCAAGGCAGGTGGCAATTCGGCGCCAAATCGGGTGCCCTACTGGTTATGGTCAACCCTCGCGCAACCTACATTCCCAAGACACTTGTCAAACAACTGGGCAATGCCACCATGCTCAAGGACAAGTCGATCGTTACAGAAGTTGTGTCCTGCCCAGCTTACTCCCTCTATCTTTCAAGTGGAAGTGAGTGATCTGGGGATGATCTCTTTCCTATCCCCCACCCATTCCTTACCAGATAGCGAGGCTATTTCTCTGGCGCTGGTGGGTGAAATATCTTTGCCCGGGGCACCAATCCAGATCGGTGCATCTGCTTTCAAGGCGAAGTGGTGGGCCCAAACTGCGGCAGGGTTTTGTCGACATGCATGTGACGCAAAGGGCGAGGCTGTGTTTACACCACTGTTCTCGTTGAAGCGACTGAAACAAAGGTGGATCTTTTGGCGTGGCGATATAGAGGACGATGAGCCGTGCGTCACTCTCCATACTCCTTATTCACGAATTTTGAAGATTTAATTGTATCACTAGGTGGGTTGACAAGTTGCGTCCGTGGGAAGAGCTGGACGACGAAGGCAACGAGATCATATATGAAGGCTATGTGAGTATCAGTCTTTGTCGCAGGCTAATGAGTAACTCATTGGTTCCTCAAGGATTCTGATAACGATGATGATTGAAGTTATCCATACCTACGGTCGCGCTGGACATGTCTTACGCAGCTGACATTCATCTTGTCCAGATTATTGGACGGACTCAGCCTGATATTGTAATGATGTTTTTTTTGTTGAATATATGTTTGGTCCCACGTTTGATGATATTTTGCCATGGAGCCAGGTATAGCAACAACTAGCGACGATACGTGCACAGCGACGCTGTTGCTGCTAAACTTTCCAATGCCGAACTCGACACCAGCTCGGTGCGCGCAGGAACAGACGATGCATCCCAGCGACCCCAACATTTTGAAGGGTTTCGAATGTTTCCATCAGTTCAGATTGGGTTTCCACATATTCTTGGGTGGTGGACATGGCTCTTCATATGCTCAAGTGATTCTCTTGATTTGAGGGTCTCGTCGCAGACTTATGAATTCCGACAGGCCGGGGAGTCTGAACCGCGGGACGAATATCTCAACGCCTGGGTCTCTGCTACGGTTCCACGTCAAACGCGTTATCGTACCAAGAGACCAGGCGAAAGAATCGTTCGGTGGGAGGTTGAGGTGGGAGACTGGGGTTAGGGTTCCAGGGTGGGCTCGAGTTCAGGGGTTTCGAACGTCGTTCCGATAGGTTTTCTTTCGAGTTGGATAGCTCTGAGTCTCTGAGCCTGAACGTGCCATTTCTCTGTGGCTTCCTCCAGACCCTGTCGATTCAACCGGTATGAACCGAACACGCCATAAAGATGGTGTGGCTAGGATTCATTCGCGAGCGTGCGGCCCTCCTCTATCATCCGAACCTGTATGCATCCCATATGCTCTTTCCAAGTTCAACAGTCACCGAGCCCAACAGTCACCGAGTCCATGTATTCTGGTAGTACCAGGACTTCAGGCTCGCTGCCCTCCCACATTGTCGAACTCTCCCAGCAATGTCAAATACGCATGCATTGTCGCATAAATTTGTAAACTGCATCTTATGGAGAAAACACTATCGAAATATATACTCTAGCATAGCAAGGTCGTGTTCAGCAAGGATTAGACCACCGTCATCTGCGTCCTGTGGTCGCCAAATCCCCGGTGCCTTGTTAACATGTCTAGGGTACTTTGGTTCCCCCTCATTTCCTGACCAGTCATAGTGCGCCAACATTAAATTCGGGTGTCCCATCATTCTTTACCATGACATTTAGGTCGCGAAGATCACCGTGAACCATCTTCTCCTGGTGAAGCCTGACGATGGCGGCGTGAATTGTCTTCGTCAGTCCCGGTGGTGCGAGTCCCGATGTCAGCAACAAACAACAACCAGGGATGTGACTGGCAGCAGCGCTGGATGATGAGTGCGAGTAGCGATCAAGGAGTAATGAGGTCGACCGATGACACACAAGAGTGGCTGGTTTGGAATAGACCAGCTCAAGACTGGGGTTTGCATTAAGATGGTACAAGCTTATATACTACATGGCTAGCTAAGAATAGTCCGATGGTGCAATAAGGCGTCATACTGAGATCTTAATGCTACTGGTTAGAATACTAACGAATGTTCTACAGGTCAGGTGATCAAAAGTAAAAAGAACGTGACATTACCCCCCTCTCAAGGTCCATGTCCTCATGGATTGTCATTAAGGTCCAAAACGTCCACCGGCAACAACCGAACCTGCAAGGAACGCAATATTAGCCGCTCCGGCGGTCTGTACGCCGGATGTTCCTGATGAAATTTCTTCATTAGATCCTCCCTTTGTTCCTTCACGAACTTCCAATCCATCCATTGATTATCACCAGAAGGTTGACCTTTCCATTTCACCATATATTGAATACTACCATTGTGTTCGCGATATTGAACGAGGGCTTCGATCTCTTGCTCAGAGCCATCGTGAACGATAGTAGGTGGGGGCGGAGGTTGTTTCTGGTTTTTGAATTCACCTTTTTTGTAAGGACGGAAATAGGCTTCGTTGAAGACAGGGTGAATGCGTCGTTTCTTCCATTCGGTGGGGAGAGCGAGTTCGTAAGCAGATCCATGTTGTTTTACGATTTTAAAGGGGCCGTATCGTTTGTCATCCAACTTCTTCATTGGGCGATCTGTCGTGATATTCGTAGCTTCCAACCAGACCATGTCACCAATCTTGAATTGGTAGGAGTCAGACTTCTTACGATCGTAGTATAGCTTCATCTGTTCTTGCGCTTTAGCCATTGCGGCTTTGGCGTCATCCCAAGTTCGACGCATACGATCGTGGAAGTCTTGTACTGACTCGTTGTTTGCCTTTCGGCGATAATTGACTCTGGTCCAAGGATGTCGGCCGTATAATAAATAGAAAGGAGAGTATCCCGTGGTAGAGTGGGGTTTGTTGTTATATGCAAATTCAG
>KL197712.1:1268956-1369098 GCA_000697665.1 Jaapia argillacea MUCL 33604 | reverse complement strand
AGTGGACTTCCTGGGTCTGGAGGTTTTTGATTCGTACATCAACGTCCAGCTCGAATCCCTGATTCTTGGTGGTTTTACGAATCCAACAATATTTGCGCGGTTCTCGCAACTCGGCCACAGCTTCCACAGGGTCGGATGAGGACATGAGTTCCTTGATGATCTGTGGTGATGCGACTTCCGAGCGTCTAGCTCTGGGAGTCCATCGTCGAAGCATAGCGAGTTGATCTTTTTGGCTACGCTCCTTCATGGAAGACCAAAACTGTTCAGCCGTTTGGATGCGTAGTTGTTTTAGTGAAGTTTTATCAAGTCCGATACCTGTGGGAGAGTCAGGGATTAGATTCACCGTGGTACCAGTATCTACTTCTATGGTACGGTCCATATTGAATGCGCTATCATAAGTTAACGGTGTGTATCTAGAACCTGAAGAAAGAATGTTCTGTCGATAATCGGTATCGTTAACTATCGACTGGGGTAAAAAGCCTGGGGAATTACAGAAGGATCGTCTGGGAGAGAATTAGGATCGTCTTCTTCATCTACATACTCCGTAGCTATTTGGTCCGTCTGTTCTTGCCATTGCGCATTCTCATAGTCCATTTCCTCAGCATTTGTTTTTTGGTTTAAGGCATCCAGAAGGTTGCGGATTTCCGCGAGTTCTTCTGGGGTATACTGCACGAACATTTCCCGAGAACGTTCCACGATGGGGCGTTTCGGTTGCGGGCAGTCCCGCGCGAAGTGGCCTTTTTGTTGACAGTTATAGCAAACTGCCGAGGCACGTGCACGACTCAAGTCCATTGGCTGACCACTGCCTCCGAACGTTATGCCCGTGCCGGTTCTCCGGTTTTGCGTATTCTGGCCGGATCCAGATTGTGATGGTGGGGGTCCAGGTGGTGGACGATACTGTTGCGGGGTGAACTGTCGAGGAGGCTGATTTCGTTGTACGAATACCGTTTGGGGACGAGGGACGAAGGGACGTGCTTGGGCCGAGAGTTGGTGTTGACGATGTTGCGCGTTGAACTGTCGCGTTGCTTCGTCGATCCGAATTATCCACGCCGCGTAGTCCACGAAACTAGTTGGCGGTTTCGTGATTCCAGTTTCTATCTTCCTGATGATTTCGACATTTACGTTCCGCTTGAAGTTGTCGATATGGAATGCATCTGGAAGTTGGAGTTTAGCCTCTAGAACGAAGCGATTGTAGTCGGTGAGGTATTCGTCGGCGGTTTTGTTGCCCTGTTTGGTTTCCAGCATCCGAATACGGGCCTTCTCTTCTCGATTTATTTCCCCGAATCGTTCGTCGAGGACTGCAAGAAATCGGTTCCATGTTATGACATGTTTGAAGCTGGCGATTTTAGCAGCATCTGGTGTTTGTTTGGCTTCTTCCGCAGCCAGTAATCCTTCGTGTTGCGTCCACTGGGTTCGGATGTGTTTCCTCCACGTCGATGCTTCTCCTCGGAGTAGAGAAGTGACATATAGGAATTTTGCCTTGTCTGTCCCGTATGCCTTGGTATTGGCATCGATGTATGCGGTGACGTTGTCTCGCCAATCGTCGTACTCCTTCTTATCCCCGTCATAAAGTCCCGGTGCCGCAACTTTTTCTACTTTCGCGTTGGAGCCTTTTAGGGTGTCGAGAAGTTGATTGAACTGGGCATCGGTCATCTGTACGGTGGCCATGGTGGTGGGTGGTTGTGTTGTTGATGGATGAAGAGTTGATAGGGTAGTTGGGATGACTAAAGGTGTTTGGGGCAAGGGGACTCTTGTCGGTGTGGGTGGTGTGGTGGGTATTCCTCATGGTCTCGCTGTAGGGATTTCAGGTGACGAGTCTAAATCGACAGACGGTGGTCGACGATGTCCTGCTCTGGCTCCTATGAACTGGGCTAGAGGTGTGACTGGTCTTTCGTCGTCTGAGTCGATCTCTTCTTCTTCATCTGAGTCCGTACAACTATATCGATTTGGACAAGGGGATTCGGCGCAGATGTTTTCCTGGGTTTCTCCTTCGTAGTCCCAGGTGCGGTCTAGGTTGTCTGCTTTACTGACTACGTGAAACTTCCCGTAGCAGGGGAGACTTGTGTCTGGATTCAATGTGACGGTCCTAAATGTTTTTTGTAATTTGGACTACTTTCGCCTATTGATCACAAGAGTACAAATGGGTCTCCACTAGTTCCGCTTCCTTTTACTACCGTGTCGTCGTCCTCTGTCAAATCGATGACTTCAGGAATTATCTCCTGGATACGTGGGGATTGGGGGATGGGGATAAGGACGTCAAGGAGTGGGTTTCCCTCGATGTCTTCGTCGGGTGCGAAAAGAGGGTCTTCGTCTCCGAAGTGATTATACCTTCTTTCCAAGGCGTGCTCGGCTACTTCTCTTCTCCACTCTCCTCTATTGATTGCCTCTACTAATGCCTCTCGAATATTACGTATATCTTCTACCGGTCCTTCGATGCGGAGTAGCTCGTCGTTGGTGAGGTATGGACGGACCTCGCCAAGGACGTTGATGATGGTCCGAAGCGCTTCTAACAGACAAACAACCCAAAAGATGAGGTGTTCGTTGAATTGAACAGGGGCGAAGCGTCAGGCGTCAATGGGCATCTACTCGGAAGGTTCAGCAGTCTCGTAATTCTCGTAGTCGGGAGTATTACCACGAGTGTCTGGATAGTCGAGGGTGGCGTTGAGTGCGTTTAGGCGATAACGGAGTACATCGAGAGGGTCGAGTTCTGGTCGACGTTGGCGGATTTCGGTGAGGCGACGAAGGAACTCCTGTTCACAAGGACTAGGAGGTGATGGTGAGCGAGGTGGCGTGGTGGCGAAGTCGGGTGTTCCGACTGAAGGTGCTGCTGGTGCTGGTGGAGTGGGCGCTGTGTTCCAAGGACGTTCGAAATCCTCCTCGTTATATAGGTCTCCGAGGAAGCTGCTGACGTAACCGTTCTCGTCAAACTGGAAGTGAACGGCCGGAACGGCAATTGGTCTATATGTAGCGCGTGTGGTGGTAATAACCAATTGGAGTAATTGGTTATGAACGTGGATAAGGGTTCCACGAACGTGAGCGCAGATAGCGATGCCGAGGTGGATGCCGGTGAGGCAGACGAGTAGGATTCGGCAGATGAAATTGATAACGAGATCGCTATCTCGAGGTGGCATGTGAGACGGGGTGGGTTCTCGTGTGAACGAGGGTATGTGAAATTCGGAATCCGGGCCGAGTAAATTCTGGGAAAATCCCTAGGGTCTGCCGTGAATGTCGGAACGGACTTATGCCACTAGACAAGTTCCGGAAGAATCTACTTTTACGTGGGTGTTGCAAGCTTTCGCTTCTTCGCAGTGTCAGGGTCTAGTCAACACTCTACTAGCACCGTGACTTCTATACTGCGGCCTTATGGTGTTTTTTCTATTTATGTAATACGTAGACGACGATGTGTGGGAAACCTTTCAACTGTACTCGCTTGAAGTCCTGCGAGTGCGATAGGGGTATGACGGCCCACTATTCAAACACAAGCTTATTCCGGACCTGATCACCGGCGAAGATGATCAACACAAACCGGGGATACCCAAGAATGCGCAAGTGGGAGTAATCAGAAGAACGGCTTTTGTATTTTTAGGGGGAACTTTTCACGCGGTAAGGTTTCAAGGACTGGTGTGGTATCTGCAGGAATAGTTCCGGCAGAAGGACCAGTGTTCGAAGGCGTGTCGAAGTCGAAGCCCACGGATGGCGTCGGCGTATGAATAGGCTGGGTCGCGAAGGTAGCTGCAACGGTATTTGCTGGTATAGATTTTGATGGTCATATATCGGATGTCGAAACTAGTCTCGAGCGTCTTGACGCGGTATAAGTCGGTGTTGACGTCGGATACTCCTGCGCTGCCGTATGCGAGCAACAAGGGCGGTTGGGAACAAGAAAGTCTTGAGCTAATGTCAGCAACAAACAACAACCAGGGATGTGACTGGCAGCAGCGCTGGATGATGAGTGCGAGTAGCGATCAAGGAGTAATGAGGTCGACCGATGACACACAAGAGTGGCTGGTTTGGAATAGACCAGCTCAAGACTGGGGTTTGCATTAAGATGGTACAAGCTTATATACTACATGGCTAGCTAAGAATAGTCCGATGGTGCAATAAGGCGTCATACTGAGATCTTAATGCTACTGGTTAGAATACTAACGAATGTTCTACAGGTCAGGTGATCAAAAGTAAAAAGAACGTGACACCCGATCAACCAAGGATATCCATGATTCATCTAAAAGCTCTGTGATGACCATTGACCAACCCCCCGGAAGTTTCTCGTATGTGATCAATCCAGGTGCAAAACCTTGATCAGCGCACCACTTGTGCACATCTTCTCCATATCTGCGAGTGAACTTGATGCAAATACGCCTGTCGTCTATCTTGCCACTAAAAGCAAGCTTGTCTGCGACATCTCCGCATCGTACGTGAACGTCACCTGCTGATGATTGCAGGTGTCTGGATAAGGGAACATAGGAAATATCTCAGAACGGGGTGATCCTTGATGTGAGGGTCTGTTGGTCGACTGAGCTTTACGGCCGAGGAGAGGGCGATTAGAGGAGACGGGAGCTATAGAATGGGTAGAAGCTTGATTACGAGCATCTACTTCGCCGTAATGTTGGTCTAAATCGCCAAGGGCCTTCTTCAATGCAGAAAGGTGTCGTGCAAGGGTATCGTGTGCTTCATCATCAGTTTCATGAAAGTTCAGTGGAAGAACGCTGAAGATCTCCATGTTGAAGCGATCGGCCAAAGCCAATTAGAGGTCCAATCGTCGTTTCAGAGGGGCTCAAGAACGACAATGAGGGCGAGACTTACCTGCGAGGAAGACAATAAAGCAAGGGTGGCATGTCGACACATCAGCCCATAGCCCATAGACATCACAAAAATTGTGATAATGAAGTAGTGCTTCAAATGAAGGGCCTGTCCGTTTCGAATCATTCTCATTCTTCATCCCCAAGATTAGCTTCGGGTGGTTTATTCCAGTGGCGACATGGCAATTGGTTGTCTGCTGCGAGCTACCAATAGGTCCACGATCGATGTCGATACCAAAACGGCGGAAAACATATGATATCTCTCTGCGACGCTCGGCTGCATCCTGGTAGAAGCAGCACATGTCCTTTTTTAGGGAATAGGCAAATTTGTTGTCTGCGGTCGTTATCGCTATTGCCTTGGCATCGTCAACGAATTTGCCGAAGACGGGGTGAGTTAATGTCATGGGGATCGTAGGTTCACGTTCGGGAGGCCGTTTACAGCCATAAAAGACGGCATCATCTTTTTGGATTTGTGCGAATATTGCAGGTTCAGCCTGCTGTGAGCGTTGACCCGGCTTCTGGTTCTTGATCACGACTTCTTGAGCCTTTCGTAACAATTCAGCACTCCTTGGTGTGACTGGCAATGTGGACCATTTGTGTATGGGGTGCACGGAGCCAGTAGGCGTGATGATGGGAAGTAGCGAGAAGAAACGAAGAATATCGGAGAGATCAATGCATAGACTGGTGAGAATAATGGTGGTGACGATTGGCCGCTCAACTCACAAGGAGGTGGATGCTCAACGACGATGTGGAGGTGCTTGCGAGGGGGATCCTTGAAGATTTCCCAGATCTCGTCCCGCGGGTTCAACAGCTGAACTACTTCGACCCCATCTTTGAGCTCCAAGCGTTGGAGAGACGCTCCAGCGTCTTTTTCCAAATCAATGTTGACCTGCCAAATGCCGAGTCGTGAGTAATAGTTCAAGATGCTATGGACTCGGCTTGATAGGATGCTCTCACCCTCCAGAACTTCAGAGTGCAGGCATCAATGTGGGCAAATGCGATCTTCTTCTTCTTCTTGATCTCGTTCCTAAGATGGCTGACAGTCTCGGTAACGGCAATCTCGGCCGTGAAGACGTGGCGGTGATCTTCGCCTGGGACCCAACACCAGAGCCTGAGTGTGCCTTGCATGATGGGCGGTTACGAAATAGTCTTGCTGGCGATCAGGCAGGTGAATAATCGGAGAGGCGACGGAGAGAGATCGTCACGGGAAACGGAAATGTTGAATGCGGTTTCTGAACAGTGTTGGATCTCGAAACAGAGGTCTCAGCGAACGATACTCGAAACTTGGGGCTTTGAAGGATGATATAAGTCGGGGCCAAAGCGTGTCAGTTATTCAAGCCGTAAAGGTTGATCACGAGCATGGATCAAAGGAAGTGTCCATTTTAGGAAGGATCATATATTCCTTCATCGTTGCCGTCACACGTGTCCGTATTTTCCTCGTTTCGCTTGCCTTGAGGATGGGATACTTAACCATTTTTTGCCATTCCTTAGCCACATTATTCAATGTTGGTCCCACTGGATTTATACTGGCGTTCAAAAGTAGAATTGGGCAATAGCGCCACTGACAAAACGTGAGTTGAACTGTGGTGCCAGCTGACTCTCTTGATGTCCCAATGATTGTGATCCTTGGAGTGTAGGATTGCATGGTTTCTAAACAAAGCGCAGGAACTCCTACGCCACGCATCCATGGAAAATCGTCTTCTAGATGTTGAACGAGCCATCGCGTATCTCTGGACGATTTTCAACGTGGATCTCGAACGTCACTGGTCGTTTCCGTCGGTGTTGTACTATATTGGTTATGCCTACTTGCAGAGGCATGAAATACTTGGAGATCCTCAGGACTTAGAGGAGGCAGCGAGTAAACTCAGCGACGCTGTTTACTGGACACCCCTCCATCACTCGCTCCGTGGGACGATCCTTGAGACATCTGCCGACGCTTCATATCTGCAATTCCAATGGTCTGGAGAAGAGAGTTATCTTCGGGACTGCATTCTTTGGCTCGAAGAAGCAATCGAATTGTTGGACCCCATAACCCAACTGCGTCCCCAGTTGCAAAAACTTGCCAGATTCTACCTTGTCCTGTTCGAGAAGACCGAGGATCAGGTCGATGGAGATAGAGCTGTTGAACTTTTTACTCAGGCGCAACTGATATGTCCTCGGAGGGACACACGGGAATTCCTAGCTCTAACCTTTGAACTTGCAGATGCCTTCCACGCTTTCTACGAAAATACTACTCTCGGCGTTGCTCACCTCGAGACAGCCATCTCCCACCGACGTGCTGCTATTTCGTTAGCGGCTGCTCATGGAACCTACCCCTCTGCTGATCAACTTGTCACGCTTTCGAATGAACTACACAAGCTATACCAGTACTCTGGGCGAAAAGAATACCTCGACGAGTCCATATCCTTCATTCAGCAGAGCGCCGTCTTCCAACAGGATCCTATGACGCGCGCATCGCTTTTTAGCAGCCTTGGTACCCTGCTTGGCTTGCGGCTCCAGCTATCTGGTTCCCTTGCTGATGCCCCAGAGGCCATTGAGGCTTTTCGAAATTCCAAGTCTCTCCACGAGGAGCTCGGTGTAAGGTGGAACTCGTTGGAGTATGCCACACTTGGACTCGTTTCCTTCGAATTGCATAACAAATCACATTCGCCGGGCGACATCGGCCAAGCTATCCTGTGTTTTCGAAATGCAGTTGAACTCTCGAAAAAGGACGGCGATATTCGCTACCCCCAGATCTTCAGGTTGGGACTCGCTCTCTACGCCAGCTTCAAAGTCCATGGGAGTGCTTGTGACCTAGATGAAGCCATAAACCATCTGCGCACACTTGCTCCCCTCTCTAACAAGGGCATAGTGGGGAAGTCAGCACATCGACTCGCAGTCGCTCTACATGCCCGCTTTGAGCTCTCTAAAAGCCGTTCTGATCTAGATGAGTGCCTGGAGATTCTTGCGAGGGTTTGCGGCTTACCAATCGAATCCCTGAATCATAGACGGACACATTTTGACTGTGCTGCCCTCTTGGCATCATTAGCAATGCGTCATGGACGACTGGATCTCAGTT
The DNA here is from genome assembly GCA_000697665.1 of Jaapia argillacea MUCL 33604. Taxonomy (NCBI): domain Eukaryota; kingdom Fungi; phylum Basidiomycota; class Agaricomycetes; order Jaapiales; family Jaapiaceae; genus Jaapia; species Jaapia argillacea. The sequence goes on along the minus strand of KL197712.1, from coordinate 1,361,244 downwards.
TACAGGGATTTCAGCGAGCTGTGGATATGCTACCCCACGTTTTTCTCAAAGGCTCGGACGTTGCTTCACGACAAAAAGACCTTTCATCTCACGCTGTAGACCTCGCTTGCGATGCGGCTAGTTGCGCCATTGAGCTAGGGAGGCTCGACACCGCTGTGGATCTGCTGGAGCGTGGCCGTTCAGCATTCTGGTCTCATAACCTCGTCATTCACCCCGATTTGACATCCCTACAAGTCGCCCATCCCAACCTCATCAAGGAGTTCGAGCGAGCGAACAAAGCGGCGATAGATGCACAAGCCACCGTTACTGCTCATCACACAAGGAGTTTTACAACTTCTCGACAAACACCCGGTGAATTGTTGGAACGCTATCGACGGATCGAGGACGACTCCTATCACGCCCAGCTCATCGGGTCCCCCGAGGAGCTACGGTTGAATCGAGCGGTGGAACAGAGTGAACGGTGCCTGGACACCATCCGCAAAATACCAGAATTTCAATCTTTTCTGCGCCCAGCGGAAATCTCAGAGTTGATGAAGGGGACAGTTGATCGCAATGTCGTTATGATAAACATCAGCCGACTTCGGTGCGATGCCTTGGTTCTCCAACACGGTGGTAGCCCTTCCATTCGCCTCGTACCGCTACCCGATGCTTCATATGACAAGGTTGCGGCGCTTTCGAAACATATGCAGAACGTCCTCGGGATGGCCAATGTTCGCGTCCGTGAGAGTGAAGCACTGCGACATATGAAGCCTCCTCGTATTCGCTCAGCGGGTGTGCCATTGCCTGCTATACTATCTCACTTGTGGTCTTGGATTGTCCATCCTATTCTGAAGGCATTGTCATTAGATGTGAGTGTCTCAGAAGACACCGTCGAAATTACCACTCAGTATATCTTTTTAGATCTCCTCTCATCCTCCCCGCCTTTTCTGGTGTCCAACAGGTCCTCTTACATACCTACCGTTACACGCCGCAGGATTTTACAGCAGGACGGACGTTCCGGATAGGGGGCTCGCCGTCTATGACTACGTCGTTTCATCCTACATCCCCAGTCTCCGCGCTTTGATTCGTCCCACACCAGTTGACATCCACGTTCCCAGAGTGCTCATTGTGAGCCAACCAGAGACGCCTGGTCAGAAATCCATCCCGATGACAATACAAGAGGTGACCAAGATCGTCGAAATCGCAAAGCCATTGGTGCCTATCTCTGTGCTTGATGGCGCCGATGCGACGGTTAGCAGGGTCACAGCGGCTTTGACCGAATGCGATTGGTGCCATTTTGCTTGTCACGGCACCCAAGACCCTAATGAGCCTCTGCACAGTGGGCTGGTCGTGCAGGATGGTCTTGTAAGCATTGATCGCATCCTTTCGCTGAAGATCTCTACGTCGCACTTCGCTTTTCTTTCCGCCTGCCAAACTGCTTCCAACGACACCTACTTTCCCAATGAAAGCCTTCATATCACAGCGAGCCTACTATATGCAGGATTCGGTGGGGTCATTGGGTCACTTTGGAGTATCAGTGATTCCGATGCGCCTGCAATTGCAGAAGGCGTATATGTGCGCATGCTTGCACACCCAGCCCTCAGTTCTGAAGATGCTGCCAGGGCGCTACACGAGTCTGTGGGCCGTCTAAGAGAAAGCGGGGCTTCGTTGGAGAGATGGGCACCTTTCGTTCATTTCGGACTGTAGCTTGAGGTAGTCGGCCATCATCTGATTAGCACTAGGCCTTGCTGGAATAGGTTGCTGGGAAGAGTACTCAGACAACTTCTTGTTCCGAACGACCTTCGAGAATCTACATTTCCACTGTCCATAGCATGGACTCTGCTTGTATCATTACATAAATACGAGAACTGAATCCCTTTGACACATATACACCGGTCCAGTTGCCACATTGCGTCGCAAGGAAGTGGATACCAGCTTCGGGTTCACCTGCCTCGATACTATGGTTGTAATCCAAGCCTAGTTGTCAAACACAGTCTTTTGGTAACCTTCATACAATCTTCCAGTAGTAAAGAACCGCGTGAACGGCTCCGCGGCGGAGTTTGGAACGGAATAGAGTTAGGGGAATAACCCTCAAGTTATTAACTGCCTAGTTATTGACATGGTTTTAAACATGTATATAACCTGTTATTTACTCGAGGTCTGGGGATGGGCGGTTAATAACTCCAATACGATTAACTTATCTGGGAGGTGAGAGCTGGACCATATTTTATTCGTTCTACGACCAAGCTCCTACAACAAACGCAGCCACCTCGGTTTTGCCAATGTCTTTGCCAGTTTCAGCAAAGCTCTCGAACACAACAAGTCTTTGTGGACCACGGCCACACGAAGTGGGCGAAGAAATTGATCACGTAGCCACTTCTGGCTGTCCGCCTCCCGGCAATGGTGTCGAACCTTCAAGAGTCACATCCCGTCGTGTTCATTTCCCTCTATACCATGGCAATACCTGAACAGCTAGAGGTTATTATCTCTGCACTACATGACCATTGTATCTCGGCTTCTGGTTTTGTAATCACTCTTGGCCATTCCTCGACACTTTCAGAAAATCCGTAGCTCAACAGTCACTTGCGAGCATGTCAACTCGTGAGCACCCTCATGTCAATGGTGCAAGCTTAAGTTCGATCTTTCTATGTGAAGGAACGTAAGGCATGGATATTCAATTATTGTCTTTCCACTCCCTCACTCTGGTGCCCTGACTCAGGTTACCCACTCGAAGATGTATCCAACCCTCAAGTTTCGTGAAATCTCGACAACTGCCAGTCATGGGCAAGCACAAGTCCGCGTCGTCCTGTAGAACGATTCGTCTCCACTGGGAGATTTGGCCCCCCTGGAGTCATCTTTGAACATTCAATCACTGACCGTTCTTGATCTTTTGTCGGACACGCCGCGCATCAGTGCCGCCGCTTCAGTCTCTTGACCTCTCGGGCTGTCAATAAAGTTTCTGCTCCCAAACACGCTCCCGCAGAAGCTGATTGGATTGTAGAGTACATGTGGAGTTGATTTGCTTGTGCATACAAAAGATTTTCGCCTCCACAATATTTGGTTAATAACTAGTTAAATACCTGGTTATAACCAGGTCCTCGATACCACCTCCAGTTAATAACATGTGACTAACCCCGGGGAGAGTTATTCCCCTAACTCTAGAACGGAAGGCGTTCAGCTCTGTCCGAATCCTAAGCGTGAAGCAGCCTGGTCTGACTGTACGCGCCTTTTGAACCAGTTGTTATTCTCGCACCCACGCAGGCCACCATTCGATGTTGATAAACTCAACGTGTCGATATCCGCTGGAACCCTTGGAGATAGGGGCAGACAACCCTATTGTTGACAAAACGTGAGTATGCCTCCAGACTCGATCGATATCGTGTTTCAGAACTCCTGGAGTGCAGTATCGCGTGGTTTCTTGACGAAGCACAGGATCTCCTGCAACGCTCCGGATTCAGAGAAGATCCGCTGCCACTGCTCGACCAAGCTATCGCGTATTTACGGACGGTGGTCAATCTCGATCTAGATCACTACCGCTTATTCCCAATGGCGCTTTACCATCTAGGTTTTGCGCATCTACGGAGGTACAAGTGGTTCGGAGACCAGCAGGATTTGGAAGAGGCGGTCAGTAAACTGAGCGAGGCGGTGAACTGGACACCCTCTTACCATTCGCTCCGTCGAACTGTCCTGGAGGCATGCGCCGATGCCTGCTACTTGCACTTTGAATGGTCACAGGAAGAGAACTATCTACGGGATTGCATCCCTTTGTTGGAAGAAGCTATCGGAATGTGGGACTCCACTGCCTCCCCGTTGCGATTCTTACTTCGAAATCTCGGCAAAGTATTCTTGGACCTCTTCGAAAAGGCGCAGGAGAAAACCGACTGGGACATGGCTGCCGAGCTTTTCACTGAGGCTCGAGAACTTTGCCCTTTGAAAGACACGATGACCTTGATGAACCTATCCTTTGACCTCGCCGACACCTTCCACACCCTCCATGACCGCACTGTTCTCGGCGTCACTCACCTCGAGACAGCCATCTCTCACAGACGCTCTGGCATTTCATTTCTGTTCGATAACGAAAGCAACGGGCTAGGTGTTCAGCTTGCGAAGCTTGGAGATGAGCTGTATGAACGATATCGTTACTCTGCTCTCCAAGAGCGCCTCGACGAATCCATATCCCTGCTCCAGTATAGTGCGACCCTTCATCAGGATAAATTCCAGCGCGCATCTCTTCTGAGTAAACTGGGAAACTTCCTTGGTCTGCGCCTCAGACTTCGCGGTCTCCCCGCCGACGGGCGCGAGGCCATTGAAGTTCTTCGTTATTCATTGTCTGCACACAACGAACTGGGTTTAAAATGGACTTCCTGGCAGTATTCCAAAGTTGCGCTCATTTCGTTTGAGTTGCACAGCACCTCACGCTCGTCCGGTGATATCGACGGGACTATCCAGTGGTTTCGCAAGGCGGTTGATATCTCCAGGAAGGATAGCGACCTCCTATCTCCCCAAATCTTCGGTTTGGGACTCGCTCTCTACGCGCGATTTAAGGTTCACGGGGATGCAAGCGCCCTAGATGAAACGATAGTGCATTTACGTACCCTGGTCGGACCTAACAAGGGCTACGCAGGCAAATATGTGCATCGGCTCGCAGTAGCTCTGCATGCTCGGTTCGAGCTCTCCGCCAGCTATGCTGATTTGGAGGAATGTCTGGGTGTCCTCCTGAAGGTTTGTAGCTTACCGATCAATTCTTTGCTTTTCAGGCGGTCACATTTTACTTGTGCTGTTCTCCTGGCATCGTTAGCGAAGCGGTACGGACGGCTCGATATCAGTTTACAGGGGTATCAGCGAGCTGTGGATATGCTACCCCACGTTTCTCTCAAAAATGCCGACGTTGCTTCACGACAACAAGACCTTTCTTCTCACGCCGTCGACCTTGCCTGCGACGCCGCAAGTTGTGCGATTGAGCTGGGGAAGTTCGAGACAGCTGTGGATCTGCTGGAACGAGGTCGCTCAGCGTTTTGGTCTCACAACCTCGTTCTTCATCCTGATTTAACGGCTCTTGAAGCCTCTCATCCTCTTCTCGCTGAGGAATTTGAGCAGGCAAGCGAAGCCGTGGTACATGCCCAAGCCATCGTCACCGCCGACCCCGACCCTATAAAAAGCTCCACAATTTTGCGACCAACGCCCGGAGAGTTCTTGGAGCATTATCGACGGATTGAAGACGATTCCTATCACGCGCAGGTCCATCGGATATCACCCAACGACCTAGTTTTGATTCGGGCAGTTGACGAGATGGAACGATGCCTGACTGCCATCCGCGAAGTCCAGGGATTTCAATCTTTTCTACGCCCCCTCGAAGTCTCGGAGTTGATGGACGGAACAGTTGGTCGCAATGTCGTTATGATAAATATCAGTCGACTTCGGTGCGATGCGTTGATTCTCCAACGTGAGGCCAGCTCTCCCGTCCGCCTTGTAACACTTCCCGAGGCCTCCTACGACAAGATCTTGGCACTTTCACAGCAGTTACAGAGTGCCCTCGGGATGGCCAATGTTCGCGTCCGTCAAAGTGAAGCTACCAGACATGTCAGGCCTGCGCGTATCCGCTCAACGGCTGAGCGATTACGTATCATATTATCCAGCTTGTGGTCTTGGATCGTGCACCCTGTTCTGAAAGCATTGTCTTTAAATGCAAGTACCTCTCACAAAACAGAGAACGTAGTACTCAAACACATCTCCTCAGATTTCCTCCTATCCACCCCGTATCTTCTGGTATCCGACGGGTCCTCTCACCTATCTGCCTCTGCACGCGGCGGGGCGCTACAATGGCACCGACCTTCCGGACAAGGGGCAGGCCGTCTATGACTATGTCGTCTCATCTTATATCCCCAGCCTCCGCAGTTTGGTTCGATCGAGGCCAACAGAGGTCCGCACTCCCCGATTGCTGGTTGTGAGCCAACCAAATACCCCTGGCCAAAAGCCTCTCCCGATGACAACACAAGAGGTCACAACGATCGTCAACGTTGCGAAATCATTGGTGCCTATCACTCGACTTGATGGAAATGATGCGACGGTTGAACGCGTTGCATCCTCCTTGGCCGAATGTGATTGGTGTCACTTTGCGTGCCACGGCGCACAGGACACGACCCAGCCTCTCCAGAGTGGATTGCTCGTGCAAGACGGTCTCGTCAGCATCGATCGTATCCTATCGCTGAAGATTCCTTCATCACAGTTCGCCTTCCTTTCCGCCTGCCAAACTGCGACCAGCGATATTTACCTCCCCGATGAAAGTCTTCATATAACAGCAAGTCTCCTATTTGCAGGTTTCGGTGGGATCATCGGGTCACTCTGGAGTATAAGTGACTCCGATGCACCAATAGTCGCAGAAGGTGTATATACTCGCATGCTTGCAAACCCAGCCCCCAGCTCCGAGGATGTTGCTGGGGCACTACACGAATCTGTCGCTCGTCTGAGAGAAAGTGGGGTATCCTTGGAGAGATGGGCGCCTTTCGTTCATTTTGGATTATAGATGAGTACCTGCGATCTCTCGTCATCTCATCGTAAACTACCCAGCAATTCGCGGAGGAGTCTGCAGTGCACATGAGGATTCCGTGATACTAGTGATGTCTGCCCTCGGATCGCGTTATGTCAAACTACGGTGACACCAGAAGCATATCCAGTCCAATCCGTGTATTGATCTCTACTTATAATACAAGAACAGAGCAAATGATACAATGGAAACGGTCACATTAGTCCAGCTCTCGTAATTTGCAAGAAAAGTGTACCATCCAAGCAGACGAAAGAAGGGAAAGCAAGATCACATTAAAGCATGCTATACACCACAACTAAGAGTCGACAGTAACACTGAACTGAACGAGAGTGGACGAGAAGCATCAGACAGACCGCCAACATTATGCATGCGATCACGCGTCGGGGATGTTGGCACTGATCTCCTCTAATAAATCTTGAGCGATCTTCGCGTTTTGGACCTACAAGGTGTAGAGATCGAAATAAGGAAATGGAATCATACGATGATGAAGCAGAAGAGACATACCCGAAGGTTATAGTGTGTAAACTTGCCATCCTCGATGGCACTGAACTTTAGATATCGAGGGTCTGCAGCGATGGAACACTTCATGCCGCGGAAGAGGGTGATATTGAGAATGACGGCGTAAACAGCCTCTTTCCGCATCACTGGAATATGGAATAGCGGTTAACGAGACCGTAATATTTGACGTACACGGCGGGCCAAGATCAGGAAAAGAAACACTTACCCAATCGTGCACCCGACCCATCCTCTCTTCTGACATTCAATCGCAGAGTCCCCGTTCCACGCTCCTTCCATGCATTCTGGGGGCTAAGCACGAATAGCTTCCCGCGAACTTGGAAGACAGTCTGTTCGTCCTCTTCTCCTGTTGTCACTACAATCCATTATCGTATTCCATCAGCCAGGGTCAACGACAATGGGGAAAACGCGATGGCACTCACGTTCCTGTTCATTCAAGGCACACTTTCCTTTCCCGTTCCACTCATCCTCTTCCTCGGCCTCTTTCTCCTGATCCTTACTAGCCCTCAACCTCTCTCCAAACGAGACCTCTTTACCATCCTCATCCCCATCATCCCCGTCCTTCGTAGGACCAGCATCGAACACACTAACAACCGCCTCACTCCCACTACCAAACCCATTCCCACTCGCAGGTGAGTCAGCTCGCGCCCTCTTGGATGCAGGAACAGCAAACGCCTGGGCTCCACCACTAGCGTAGTTGGAGAAGGCATTGCTAAAGCTTCCTTGTTGACTTCGGCGAGAGGGCGATTTGCTTCTGCTGAAACCGAGACTAGAGGAAGAGTTGGCAGGACCTGTACTGGAACCGAATGCGGGTGATTTGGACCGAGTGGCTGAGGCGAAGGGAGAGGTGGACGATGCGAAGGCTTCGAACCCTGTGCGTTTGGCTGGTGTTTGGGAAGGAGAGTCATTCCCGAACATAGGGGTATGTGTTGAACTGGATTGGAATGAGATCTTCGACGACGAAGCCTCCGGCGAGGCGAGGGGCGAGTTTGGACGGAAGGGCGTGGATGATGGTGAAGAAGGCTTCTTGCTGGAGAAAATGTTGGCACCTTTGACGGAGGCAAAGGGCGAGCTGGTCGATGCGTACGCCATGAAGCCGCTCTGCAATGGCGATGAACAAATGGCCTAAGGTCGACGGGGAACACCACTTACCAACTTCGGCGCAGGGGCCTGTTGAGAGACAACAGGTTCGGCTACTTGCTTGACGTCCTCAACTGTCTCCATTTCCTTAGGCGCTTCAGGGGGTGGGGGTGAAGGTCTCTTCGTCTCTCGAGGATTATCATCCTTCTCTGCATCTTCCCTGGGACGTTTGGTGGTCGACAATGGATCGACAGCAGAGTTACGCTTGATCCGAGCAAGGTCTGCAGGCTCCTGACTGACTGCCCTGTCACCCAACTTTCTCTTCAACTTCTTATCCTGATCCACGTCAGAGTCAGATTGCGAGGCCCGTCTTGAGAGCTCTATCGGTCGTCCGAGCGCAGGGATGGAGGGCAACGAGTGATGAGAGGAGATCATACTATCCGGAGGGGTGGCGCCATCGAAATCATCAAGTTGTGTCTCCTCCTCCGCAGGCGGCGTCAACGGCAACTCCGGAGTCAACACAACGGCTGATTCAGATTCGTCGCCATTCGATTGCCGCTGTTGCAGGATCTTCATGCCTCGTTTCATATCAATGTCCTCCAACCCTTGACTAATCTGCCGCATTTTCACCTCGTGTGGTGGTGAGATACTTAATAGGGCCGGCGCAGGGGTTGGTGACCCTGAAGAATTGGAGGCATCCTCGTCTTGAGATTCGTGAGTAGGGTCGAGTTTGTGGACTCGGTTCTTCTTGTTTCGTGGAGTTGAGAGTAAGGGACGCTCTCGTTTGTCGTTATTGGGACCTTCGTCACCGTCCGAGTCCTGAGCAAGTCCAACCGATCAGAAATGTGTCAAGCATACTGCAAGAGATATGTATACAAAATTGGTCGCCTGAGGAGTTGTAGGTTCTAGCGAGACCTCCCTTTCACGTTTTCTGGATATCTTTGGATCTAAGACCATCCGACAAGGACACGTTTCGATTGATATTATCAGTTGAGATATGGACCGACGACGCACGACGACACCTACCCAGTGCGTCCAACACATCGGGCGACGGAGATGATGGAGGAATAATAGCTGAAGATTGGCCGTCGTTTGGAGAATTGTCCCCAGCGCTGGTTGTCGACATGGTGAGAGTCAGAAAGTGAAAGCGATGTTGAGCGTTTAGGTTGAAGGTAGGACGAGTTTGGGACTTGAGCCACAACAGGGTGGGAGACCACGTTGCGGTGCCCTAATACCACTTCCGGCGAGACTTCATATCCTCTCCGTCCCGTCCCCCACATTTGATTACCGTAGACTTTATCTTCGACCAGATATTGCTCTGAGACATCTCAACAGCTCAAGAATATTGAAGCCCTTCTGACTGTAACGATTTCTGAGGCTACTTCTGACCGGGTTTACTGGAGTAACTGGACTATCCCCACGATGCCAGCATATCGTTTTTTTTTTCTTGACTTCCCTCCAAACTCCTGATCTCTGTCCCCCTACTGCATCTGCTGATAGCGGAACAGCTATATTCCCCACGGCTCACTGTGAGAGCAGACCACGAGGTGCCTCAGAACCCAAGTCCAGCCACCTCAAGCCAGTCGCCTGCAACTCGTTAAGCAGGGCTTCTTGGCGTCTTCATCAATGTCCCATGCCTCCCACATGCGAGTAAGTCTTCTGCGTACTTCTCTCCTTGACGGGCCGGTCACTGATGCCAATGTCGATCAAAGAAGTATCCTCAGGTGTTTTGACTTCCACAATGACACGTCGGGGAATCTCTTGGACATCGACTTGACGTGGGTCGCCATGACTGCATCCCACGAGGATCGCCTCTGTTGGATCTTGCCACAGCGTACGAACCCGCCTTGCGCCATCAAAATTATAGTGGCCTCCGTTCGTTTGTCCACCAAGATGATTACGTCTCCCTCCCGAATCGTCGTAGGTAATCTCTGTCCATGGGCATGTCAGTTAACTTATTTGCTGAATACTGGACATGGTTCGTCGTATAACTCTTCAGGGAGGTTTTCCATCCCTCAGTGACGACCTAGCTGGATCGAGGAGCCTGCACTCGCATGCGCTCGAATGGCCGACTCCTGCCGGATCCCATAGTGTCGAAGGCACGCAAGTTCGTGTGATGTCTCCAGTCGATTGAATATCAATTCCGAAGGAGAGACGAAATGGTTGAATGGAGGATCGATGGTTACATTCTAGCTTGCTCGCGACGTTCGTATCCCCGTTTCCCACACGCGCATCCCAACGTCCAAGGATGTATATTCAAGGATCATTATTATCCAGTACCAGCCTACTTTGGTATCAACTGACAACATGGCCTTAAAGCCTTGCGAGCCGTAGTACTTTCCTTGGTCACATGTAAAGGAACCGTCGCCAATGCCAGCGTTCACGCCCTGCGCCTCACCACGAAAACTCTACAGAGTGCATCCATTTGGAAGTAAACTGGGAGACAGTGAAGATACAGCCTGAAACATATGTCGATGCGAAGATGCGAAGATGCGAAGATGCGAAGAATGAAACCCGACACATCACCAAAAGTTATCCACAGCCTTCCTCCTCGAATCGACGAAGCTGTCCGGGTGCTTGAAAACAACGTCCTCGGTGCTCTGCCGACCCCCTCCAGTCTACAGTCATCAATAGCAGTGGAGGGTGTTATCAATAGTCCCTAAGGTCTGGTATATCGTCGTCGTCGCTGCCAGGAGTATATTCTTCTCGTAGACGGTCATCGACCTCTGTTAGCCAATCATCGTTTGAGTCATGTTCACTGCTACCGACAGAGGAGTGAGCGGAGAATCCATCAGGGACAGGGCTTATCGTGCTCGGTTGGATTAGCCACATCCCGTGTGTAGTCGGATGAGGTGAATTGGACTCGAGACTACCTATCAGACATCCTTGGCACAGGAAATAGTCTGGGAGACGTGAGCGGAGAACGACTAGGTTAATATCGAACGCACCGAGACAAACGAGACAGACATATCTAGCCTGGCGACCAAGACAATGACAACAGACATCACCGAAAACATCAGCTTGTAGCTGTTCAGGAGGATTCTTCGACCCAGGCGAACTGCTATTCTGGGAGTTGGGGCGACTACCGTACTTCTCCAAGGGGATCATACCGATGGACGGGCGCATTTGAGATTGCCATAACTCCTGGCGCAGATCCATGCGTTCTCGCCGTGTCACGTCATCTTCGGTCGAATGGAGCTGGAGGCGCCAAAGGTCTTCAAGCCATCCCGACGTGGCACGATCCCCGGATTTCATGTACTCGATGTACCGATGCACTACAATGTCGGGAAGCGGCTGGAGAAATGTCACAAATTTATCACCCCTGAAACCCTCACGACCGCCAGAATCCCCACTGAAGGTGTCACTGTCCCGACATTGTGAACAAATGTTGAAACCTACAATCCGATGAGTGGGTTCTGACAGAAATGCAGGGTAGAGTTGACTTACCCCGGTAAACGGAGGAGTGACGAACTCCTACAATTCTGAAGGAGCACATGTCGCAAGTTAGGTCGCTGGGTGGTGGGTAAGTTGACGATTCCGAACGGAATATTGCTTCGAACGGCTTACTGAGCTGCATAAAGTCGCAATTCCAGGAAGACCTTCGCCCGAATTTCCTCGTTCTGCTCTGGTGAGAAATTGCCTTCAATGATATTTACACTATTCCGGAAGTCTTCGGCCGCTGGTTTCTTTAAGCCGTATTCTGTACGGAGTTTCTCTTCCCACACCTGTGCCAACTCAGGTGGGACTTTCCAATCGCTGCTCTCGGTATGGAGCTCCTCATCCTGCATATCAGCCGGGTGGATGAGGTTATAGCTCGCACGGTCAATTTCTTCGCCTGATATGCCGCCCATGTCCGCCATGTCCAATTGCGGAGCCCAACTGGGATCGAATTGCTGGAGTAGTCGCTTGAAGCCCCGTCGGCAACGTGATCGACTGTGACCTACAGGCGGATAGAAACCGCACAGACCGCCGTACTACGATGTCATATTTCAGCAGCTGGAAGGGAGCTCACTGGCTCTGACTCACAATACCGTTGGCAAAGCTGATGAAAAGCGCGCCGTCAGCACTCCAAGGCGGACGGGCATTATTACACTGACGTTCTGTTGGGAGATCAGGACGAAAGGTACTTTAAACACTTTCAGTTCATTGAAAAGACTGACCAACTAAACTCTGCATTCGGAGGGAAATAGTCGACATGGTAGTTTTCAGTGTCTTCGCTCCGCATTCCAGTTCTTGCTCGTCGAGGAGGCATTTCGATGAGGAATAGACGAGGCGGCAATGCCTCAGAATGATCAAATACAAGGCAGGCCAGAGGTACTAGCCGACGTCAGATAAGTACAACCGTATCCATAAGACTGGTCGAAAAACTAACCGACTCGAGTACGTCTGCACAGTCCGTTATCCCACCGCCAAGTAAGGCGAAAGTCCCTGGCTGGTCAATGTTGAATGAGAGCCTCTCCAGAATGCCTTGGATATGTGATTCTTTAAACTCCATACGTTTCTGAACGAGCTGCGCCATCCTGGAGTCATCAATGGAACCTAATGTAGGTACCCAACTCGCTGATTCAAGGAGCGTCCAAACTCGATCCCAGCTCTTCTTGAAGTATCGTGTCACTGTCGCGCTATTTCGAGCAAGAGTATTAACGAAGAGGGCTTTTTCCAGTAGGCTGTCTATGCGAGCCCTGTAGATGTCAGACTCCACGATCCAGCCTAACGTGATGACAACGATTCAGCAGGAAAAAAGACGGCTAACAAGATCAATTACCCCAGGAATTATAGGCTATCCACTCAATCATAGTGAAGTCACCCGGTTTCGCAGCAATCAGTTGATTAAGTCGTCTGATCCTGACTAAAGATGTCCCTTCTTCATCTAACACTGGGTTTTCCTTAGCATCCGAATTTGTCAAGCATTACAGGCACCCACCATTGCCCAAGAATGTTGAGTGGCTGACAGTAATGTACTTGAAACACCACTGATCCGCCTGGATACCTTTCAAAGCTTCCCGGGTCAGCGGGGGAGCCTCGGAGGGATGGCCTCGGGAAGGGAGGTTTTCAGCAAGGTCCGCATAGTAGCTGTGGCATTGTTAGCATGAAGAGAGACAAAAAGGCTCGTCAAACAACCTACTCAATGAGGTTGACGAAAAATGCCAGCAAATCTACAGTGCCACCCCAATGCTAAAGAAACGTTAGGGGAAATACAACCGTAACGTGATGCCGAGAACAGACCATGTCCTTCCAGAGCTGACCAATAACCTATCAGTGAAAGGTATTAGCCAAGGTTAAAATAGGAAAAGTGTTCGCTTCATCATTACAGGATCGATGATACGCTCATGGGCACCCGCGTCGATCGCCTTCAACAACCGAAACTCCACGCGATGCAGTGCATTCTGCAGATTAGCTGACAACTGATCCATCTTGCTTTCAAAATGGCTGATGTTTGCGACCAAAAGTTGCGACACCGGAGTGCAGAGCCTTCGAATTTGAAGCGTTGTAAGTGGGGGCTGTGGGGGTTCACCAGGCACAGCCCATACGGGGGGACTGGCGCTACAGTAAGAGCGGGGAGAATTGATGTTAGAATAAACGAGCGGGGGTGAAGGCAGTGGTGAAGGCGAGCATGTGTGAGGATAATGCCCCCGCGGACTGTAGGTATAATGATCGATCTCTGCGAGACGGCTTAGAAGATTGTCATTTTGTAGACAAGCTTCGCGACCGTTTGTTTGAATGAATTCTGCCAGTTTCCGTTCCTGCGGCAATGGTGATTCAAATACAGACAAAACCATGTCGATCTTTATGTGCAATTTGTCCAGTTTGGTGGTGGTATCGTCCAGCTTCGCGAGAACTCGGGCGATTTTGTTCGTTGTCCTGTCCCGTGACCTGAGGATTCATGGTTGTTGCTGATGGGAATGGATAGGAGCCGGATAATACTCACAGTCCCATGCAACAAGAGGGCATCTCGGACTTCCGCCTTCCTCTGCTGACATCGCTCTTCACACTGATCAATTATTTCCTGCAGAAAGATGAGACAGTGAAGTCTTAGGACTAGAACGACTGACCTTCCATCCGGAATACTTGAGTAACCTCGCTAGACAACGTATCAAATACATTCAGGTCCATTTCCTTGAGCCTCACCGTAGCGACTTTCTTTGTTGTACGTCTCCATTACGGCACCAAACCACTTTATATCATCAATAAAACCAAAGCAAACATCTGGAAATGGGTGAACAGGAAGCGCTAAAGCAGGACAATATTACCCCACCATCCATTCTTCCGCGAAACTTTCGGCCATCGATTTCTATATTATCATCCTTCACCTGGCGGAACCTGCAGAGCAAAGGGGCAGAGACGTCAGTAACTGTCGGCCCAAAGATACGAGCAGCTCACTCGAATAACACGCAAAGAAGCTCAGCCTACTTCAACCGCAACGTCGAAATTCTCCTCTCGTTCTCTCGGCTCGTAGTGATCAACTCGATGGCGGCTTTTATGGCAAAACTCACAGCTAAATATAATTATAAAGATTGTGAGTCGGGTTATTATGGGCTAAGACGTTGCATACGCTTAATAGCTGAGTGAAGGTTTCCGAGAGAGTCAACAGCTTCGTTAACAAGACGAATGGCATCCTGAATCTTCATGAGGGGCACTTTAAGTAAGTCCTGATGGGCCAATGTCTCCACAGCTTCGTATGCGGTGGCGAAGGCGCCCTCGTCGATTGAAAATGGATCTGAGACATTTGGTCCGAGGTCGATAGCGGATTTCGAGTTATTCATAGTTGGACGCAGTACAATGGGAGTGGGTTGGGCACAGCAACGCGAATGTATATGTGTGGAGTTAAGGCGAGATATACCGTGAGCTGGGCTAGAGCTGGACGTCTTTGTGACGCCCCGCGGTATTCTCGACGCGTCGAGCCTCATCGAAGGATGCAATGCAATGCGTAGAGTGAACTGAGTCCAGGGCGGATGTACCTAGTCACTAGTGTCCGCCAGTCCCAGTACTAGTGGCCAGTGATTACAATCTTGCCTTCAAGTTAGGCTCATCGCCATTACATAATATTGCAATGTAACGCGCAAGATTGAGGAAGAGCGACTTCAAACTTGTAATCATTTTGTATCAATGTATGTCGAGGAGCTCGAGCCATGAGATGAGACGTCCAGGAAGAATATTATTGAGTCGTGGTAATCATGGTATGATCTCTGAGTTCAGTTCGCCCGCTCGTTCTGGATCTGACAGCCACTCGGACCCGGAGATATGAACCCGGACCCCGAAACCTTTTGACGGGCTCCATCGGACAGTCAGTCTTCATCCGCTGCTGTTGCAGCAACTTCACGACAACCCAGCTCGCGCTCGTATACCATTTGGAATGCATTACGATTGACCCAATTACATTTGTCTAGGAAGGAGAACTTTTTCTTAACTATGGCAAGGACCAGAAGGAACAGCAACAACGTCTCTGCGCAACTTTTCAGCCTCTTCCAAATCGCCACGCTGACCCAATCTCTCATAGCGCATTTGCAGTCCTTGAATGCAGATATCCAGATACACCGTCCTCTGAGGGTGAGTAACCGGACGAAGAAGCAACACCTCCCGACAACAAGAAATAGACTCCTCCAAGTCGTCCAGACAGCCCAAGCGTTTGAAACGGGACTGAAGTTGAACAGCCAAGGATTCGAGGATGTCGGCTCGACGAGCGTGGCCATCCGGGCAAAGATCGAGAGCCTCCCCGCTATGATTAATAGCTTCCTCGAGATCGTCTTCTGATCCAAAGTGTGTGTATCGTGTGTGCAGGGCGATGGCAAGCGCGTTGAGTGCGACTTCACGACAATGAGAACCAGGAGGACGAAACCCAACAGCTTCCCGCGCATATCTGATAGCTTTCTCCAAATCCTCGCCATTTCCTGCGCTTTCGTAACGGTTCTTCAAACATCTGGCGATGTTACTGAGGAAGTGGTGTCGAGAAAGGTGATCGACGTCACATAACCTCAACCCCTCCCGATCATGACCAATCGCTTCCTCCAAATCACTCGTCTCGCCCAACCGGTCATAACGCACAAGTAATACGTTGGAGATGGTTTTGAGGGATGTTGAACGAGAAGGACTCCAGGGGGGACGAAAGTCGAGAGCTTCTCGTGCGTATTTCAAGGCCTCTTCTAGGAGATTGAACGAGCCGACGAGATTATATCGATCGAGTAAAGTGTTGGCGTTAGTGTCGAGGAAGGAAGGACGGTCGACATGAGCGACAGGACAGAGCGTGAGGGTCTGACGAAGGTATTTGGTACATTCCTCCCAATCACGGTCTTCGCCCGATTGTTCATAACGTAGGATAAACGCATGACAGCGACGATCAAGCCATTTGATATGGGATGGTCGGCCAGGACGGAAATCGACGATAGTCTCCTTGGCGAATTCCACAGCTTTCTCTAACACACCAACGTTCCTAGAAGTTGTGTATGAAAATATGAGGGCGTCGACGTGTATGGCGAGAGCGTTCAAACGCTTGGAATGACCGACAAGACAGAGGTCAATGGCCTCCCGACTGTGAGAGATTGATTCCTCCAAATCATTCATTCCTCTGAAATGAATGGCCCTCGCGAGGAGATGGTCTGCCAGATGATAAAGCGAAGGTCCACGTTGCGGATGGCCGACGGGACGTAAGGCTAATGCTTTCCGCGCGTACTCCACTGCTTGGTCGATTTCCTTGACCTTGCCTGACCTCCAAAAGTATACGGAGAGATCTCGAGCACGGGTGTCATATGCCGAGGCGACGGTGGAAGGACAGAGTTTAGAGAGGAATGACGTTGTCGGTTTGTTGGGGGATGAAATGTCTGTAGCCATAGCACCCATTCTATGATTTGTTTACGGGCCCAAAGACAAAGATTTGACAAGGGTCACGACCTATGGAGATTGTTAGTCAACGAACAGACACAGAGGCCCAAGTAAGAAGACATACAATGGAGTACAACGAAGTATTGCCGATCCCAAGTGAAAACCCCGCCGATTATAAGGCCGGGCTGTGAGACGCTCTTCCAAGCTGTCACGGCGATCATTCTCCCCATTCACATATCTCCTCTACCACACCATCTATATTTTCGTGACGGCGAGCCCAAGTCGAGGGTTAGAGGTATTCGTAGCACAGCATGCCCAGACATGCCAGGCACCGGAACCGAGTGCTTCTATTTATGTCCTGGCTTCCGCTTAGTTTGCGAGGGGGAGAGCATGCGAGGTAGATGAGCGATTTCAGCTATATGTTGGCGGAGGTGTGTCGAGGGAAAGTATGAGATGTATGGCTAGATCCCTTGCTTGTCGATCAGGGGCATTTGAATAACATGGATGACTGCGTGTATGCTACTGACGTGCAAGCGAGCTGAGGAGTGAGTGTGATGCTGGGCCAACAGCGAAAGTAGCGCCCATGCAATATACTTGAGTGGGGCGTGCCTGTCTGCTAATCTGGGTTCCATCGGAGAGTAAGGTACTCAGGAATTCGGAGCACTGGGTTCTTATTGGGAAGCACTCAAAGAAAGGTTGATATTGTTGTTCACGACCCATGTTTCATTTCCTTCGCTCGAATCTAGGTTTTACAAGGATTCAGCGAGCGACGGTCTTAAGTGAAGTGAATTGAGCGAACCTTGGAGGTAACCTCGCATTCGACTCAGGAGTGGAAAATGGCGATAGGGAAAACAAAGATGACAACTTGAAGTCGCACATTGTCATCATTACCAGACATCTAATTCTGTCCCTCTATGTTCCATTCTCCGCTGAAGACTTGCAGTTTATGTTTGGAAAGAAAACCCCGATCGACATTTGAGGGATTTCAGCCATGTACCGTCGGCAATAGTTAATGAACGAAGACGGAAAATCTTTCACTATTAGTAGGTCGATCTTGGGAACGATCAGGTTGCCCACAGACCACAAGAGTGAATGGGATTTAGGAGAGCGAGATCGAGTGTGCGTGAATGACCTGGTGCGGGGAGACAAACGTATCTTCAGGTTTTAGTTCCAGGGGCAGGGGCATTGGTGGAGTTAATTAACGTCGTAATAGTCGGGGTTAAGAATATTTGACAATTTGTACACCGTAAAGGTTACATATGTAAACAACCAACTAAAACAACCACGTAGGTGAACATACCAACCAGAAGGGAAAGGGACAATCGAGAAGTTTGCAGGAGCATATCAAGTACACGAGTAGTACACACAGCATGAGGAACCGGGTATAACGGGAGGTGTTAGCTCTGTTGTTACAAGATATACAAATCCATCTCAAGCGAATACCGTCGCAATCCATTTAGTTCAACCAGTCGAACCAAAAGCTTTGATAGCAATCGAATGTCTCTCAAACTTCTCTGCCTCCTCCAAATCTTCCGGCTGGGCGGTTCGTGCGTATCTCCTTCTGAGCGCACCAGCGAGTGTGCTCAGACATAGTGTATGATCGATATTCCCATACGGGCACAGCTGAAGAGCTTCACGATACAGGGCGATCGATTCCTCGAGATCATCCTCGCCACCTCGTGATTCGAGTCCGATAGCTAGAGCGGTGAGAGCTAAAGCGCGGCGGGTACTGCCAATGGGGAGGAGCGAAACCCCCGATTTCGCGAGCTTGATAGACTCCTCTAGGTCGTTAGCGTCATTGGAGTAGCGATGGCGGAGTTCAAGGTATATGGCGAGGTTGGTATAGTGTGGACCGAGGTTAGTTTTCCGGAGTGAGATTAATTCCCGAGTGTATTTGATGGAATTTTCCAAGTCATCTTGCTGGTTAGTTTTCAGGTATAGCCACGATAGTGAAACCGCAAGGTTGTCGAGGGAGGATATCCGATGTCGGCTTCCCACAGGACTGAGAGCGAGAGCATCTTTGGCGTGTCTGATCGTTTCCTCCAGATCGTGCATCGTACCGGAGTGACGGTACGACATGAAGATGGAGTAGGAGAGGCCGTTGAGAGCTCTGGCGTGGGATGGATGACCCTTCGGACATAGAGCGAGTGCTTCTCGATTAAGGAGTATGACCTCTCGCAAATCGTCTACTACACTCCATCGCTCAAACCGCGCTCGAACGAGAAGGGCCAAGTTCAGGAGGGAGTCGTAGCGATGGGAGTGACCTATAGGTCGAAATGAGAGTGCTTTGCGATCATACTCTATCCCTCTCTCCAGATCGTTCTTATCTCCTTTGCGTCTGAAGCGATTGTAGTGATAGCAAGCGAAATCGGTGTATGCGCGAGCGAGAAGGGAGGGGCAGAGTCGGGCGAGGAGGGATTTTTGGGTGGTGGGCGCGATGACGTTGGCTTTTTCATCCATGGCTTCTTTGGTCATTTCGGTGGATTAGTTGGAACGATGCTGCAGCAGCGGTGAGTTTCAACCAAAGGCAGGCAGAGAGCAGACTTACCGACGTCGTGTGGGTGGGTGGACGATTGATTTCACTGCAATCGAAGAGCTGTGCATATATCCCGTGGTAAGCTCCCGTGCAGTGTATGAGTCCATATGAGTCGTTTGTGCTGGCATTGCAGTCTCCGAAGCTATCCGGTATCCGGGACTCTTTATTATCTCATAGATCAGCGACTGAGATAACAACCCCACCTATAGTATAGCTAGCAGAGTGAAATAAATAGAGGTTTTGTATTTGTTGTGGTGTCGCGGTGGGCTATAACCACGTCGAAAAGGTGCAAGATACTGTATACGTATATGTAAGTTTGATCGATACTGCAATAAGGCCCAAGGCCGCATGCGCGGCACAGCCCGCTACCCTTCCATCAACGACACTTAGAGGCACAGATGAATCGCCGCAAACTATTGACAGCCAGTAGATTTATCAAATTTATTACCAGACAACGTAGCATAGTCTAAGTATTAAGTTGAACGAATACATGATAGACTCGTGACCAGTCCTTGCTGATTCCGAGGGCAAATCAGACGGGAAAACTCGAGGGGCAGGAAAACTCGTCGCAGGGGAATTGCGTGTAATTCTCCCCGTCTTTCTGCTCTCCCTCCTGAGCAGAGAGTCTGGTGACGAGACTAAATACATGAGGTGAATACAATAATCAGAGGGATCGCAGTGAGAAGTCGTGGCTATTGTCTTTGAGACATGATTTGGGACGCGAGAATCTTGAAGTAGTGCTGGGAGTCGCTCAAAGGTATGGGATGACACAAGCCTCCATGGACAGACGACACGAGACAACCAGGCCCAGGAGTGCACAAGTAACGGGATGCGAGAAAACAGTCATAGAAAACGTTACGGTTACAGAGAAAGCAGCGCCATAGTGGAGAAGATAGTCAAGGCCGAAGGGATGTAACTTGAAGAACATGGGTGGACGAGAGCGACCAAGACAGAAGGAAAAGGCCGAAACTCAGACACCCACCCTAAACCGAATGAATTGGATCGCAGGAATGATAGAAAAGTTGCGTAGGGACCTCAGTGTAAAACCCGCTACCAAGGTACCGGGAATCATCATCAGAACCGGACGTTGAGACCTGAATACTCTACTCAACCCATTACGACGTCAGTGAGTCCCGCCTTCAATCAGCTGAAGGACAAGAAACTCACCGCTGTGACTAGCTAGGACATCAATATGGATAAGACCAACTTCATCTCGTCCACTACCCACCGAAAATTCTCACTCGCCAGATTCTGTCCCTCCCTTCTCGCTTTTGGATTCGCCAGCACAGCTTAGTATTCTTACAAGCTCTTCGAGATGTCAGGAAGCAAGGAGGCCTTGGAGAGAGGGACAAAGTGTACCCGAAAAGCCCTTGCCCTCCGACCCATCGGTAACCCCAAGCGTCCTCATTCCCTCCTGAATCTCGTGATTTTCCTTCGGGCACGATACGAGCTGTACGGCGGAGTCGATGACTTACGAGAGGCCATCCTCCTCAATCGCCAGGCACTAGCTCTCTGCCCAAAGGGTCATCCCGCGCACCTCAAAGCTCTTTGCGGGCTCTGCTACACTCTCATCGTCCTAACGCCAGTTTTACACCCTACGTGATCTGGAAGAGGCCATCAAATGTGGTAGAGACACTCTAGGTCTCTGTCCTTTTGGGAACAGTTATCATGTGCCAATACTCGATAACCTCGCCGTCGCACTCCATGAATTATATCAGGAAACAGGACGACAAGAAGACTTGGAGGAGTCTATCAAGTACGATTGGGAATCCGTCTCCCCACAACCACTACCGACTTTGGTCGCACCACATCAATCGACAACCTAGCCACCTTCCTCCAATCCCGATACGACAAGTTAAAGGATACGAACGATCTGGAAAAGTCGATCAGACTTGCGAGACATGCTCTTTATTTACGTCACGAAGGTCATCCTCGTCGTGCTTCATCTCTTGCCACTGTCGCTCATGGACTCGAAATACGAGGTGGCGAGGGTGATCTGGAGGAATCGATCGCTCTGTATCGTGAAGCTCTTCAGAATAAACCGTACGGTCATCGCGGTCATACGCTACGTCTGAGTGACCTCACCGGTGCCCTCAGGAGACGGTATACACAAACCGCCCAGCCGGAAGATTTGGAAGAGGCGGCGAAGTATGAGCGGTGTGCACTTGCTATCAACTCGGAAGCACTTGCCATTGGTTCGACGGTTTGAAACGAAGGCCCCCACTCAGATCGGTTCTACGCATTGTAACAACAGAACTTTTTTTTTGGAGCTTCGTACATCGTTGTATCTTACCCCATGTTCGCTTTCCCTTTTGTACTCGGTACTGATGTGTGCACCCTCCTCGGAGGAAACTTGCGAATTTCCCCAAGTGTCTACGTACAATCCTTGTAGGTGCCTCTCCTCTCTGTGTTGGCCTACCACTACCATGTCACCCGGTCGCAATCCACAATGTATGCCTTGACTTGGCCTGCTTGGCCTCTGTCGAACCTCTGCGACGTGGATGAGTAGGGAACTGATTGTTATAATCGCGGGTGCAGTTCCAAGGGGAATTGTAGTCTATCCAATGCCCGAAGGAAAGGCTCCTGACTTTGTGAAACCCCGTCAAGGTTTCGCCTGTGTGATCAAAAGTGGACGAATGTGGGGCGAGGGTATTGATAATCGGGATATGGGACGCAGCTTCGCGGAAGGTGGGAGATTGGTGGGTGCTGGTCAGGTTCTCGTCGATGAGAGGGAGAAACTTGTTTCCTCGTCGTCATCCGAAAGTGGGATGGCCACCTAGGGTATTTCAGGGAGTAAGGCTGAGGACGCGCGGTTAAGTTGATTGGGTATTGGGAATGGGTTGATGGTGGGGCTGAATATGACAGGCGTTTTGAATGAGTTGTGTAGTGGAGGAGGGTATGTAGGAACAAATGACAGGAGTCGGAAATGCGTAAGTATCGGATATTCTGGGGATGTGAATGGGCATGGAGTTGAATAGTACCAAAGGGGTGGAGAAGGCAAAGATTCCTGTGAAGTGGGATTCTCGAGGTTCGGGGGGTTTTCGGACGGCCTACGATCGGTTGTTGCACCCAGTGCAGCCTGCATTATGTGCTACGGACTGAAGGTCATGACGACATTAGCCAGACAGTCGAGAATACGCAACGGATTTTGGTGCTGGGTACGCTTCAGAGAGAGGGCGTCGTAATGGATGGGACCTTCAATCGGCAAGGAGCGTTGAAGTACCAGCAAAAGGGATGGACGAGCACGGGGTACAAAGAGGTGTATCAGCTCTGTTATTACAAGGACAAAAAATTTGAAGCGAATACCATCGCAATCAACCAGTCGAACCAAAAGGTCTGATAGCAACCGCATGCCTCTCAAACTTCTCAGCCTCCTCTAAATCTTCCTTCTGGCCGGTTCGTGCGTATCTCCTTCTGGGCGCACCGGCGAGGGTGCTCAGACGTTGTGTGTGATCGATATGACCGTACGGGCAACGCTGAAGAGCTTCGCGGTACAGAGCGATCGATTCCCCCAGATCATCCTCGCCGCCTCGCGATTCAAGCCCAATGGCGATAGCGGTGAGATTTGCAGAACGACGAGGACTACCGAGGGGAAGTAACGAAAACCCCAATCTCGAGAGCTTGATCGACTCCTCGAGATCGTTCACGTCCTTCGAGTAGCGATGGCGGAGTTCGAGGTAAATGCCGAGGTTGGTATAGTGTGGACTTCGGTCGGTCTTACTACTTAGTGAGATCAACTCCCGAGTATATTTGATGGACTGTTCCAAGTCATCCCGCTGGTGGGTATTCAAGTACAGCCAGGAGAGTGAGACGGCGAGTCTGTTGAGGGATTCTATGTGATTTCGGCTTTTGATTGGACTGAGCGCGAGGGCGTCTCTGGCATGTCTGATGACCTCTTCCAGATCGTGCATCATACGGGAGTGACGGTATGACACAGAGAGGGAGTAGGAGAGGCGGTTGAGAGCTGTGGCGTGGCATGGATGACCCTTTGGACATAGAACTAGTGCCTCACAATTAAGGAGAATGAGCTCTCGTAAATCGTCTACTACACTCCATCGTTCGAAGCGTGCTCGAACGTGAAGCGCCAAGCTCAGGAGGGAGTCGTAGCGTTGGGGGTGACCTATGGGTCGAAGTGCGAGTGCTTTGCGATCACACTCTATCCCTTTCTCCACATCGTTCTTGTCTCCTTTGCGGTTGTAGCGATTGTAATGGTAGCAAGATCGACAGGCGTATGTATGAGCGAGAAAGGAGGGGCAGAGTCGAGCGAGGAGGGATTTGTGGGGGGTGGGTGCGATGAAGTGGCCTTTTTCATCCATGCTCGATACCTTGGCTTCTTTGGACATTTTGGCGAATTAGTTGGATCTATGCTGTAGCACTGCAGCAGCTGAGCCGCAGGGATGAGTTTCCAATTCAACCGAAGGCAGGCAGAGAACAGACTCACTGGCACAGTCGTGGTGGATGGGGGGACGATTGATTTCGCTGCAATCGAAGAGCTGTATATATACCTCGTGTAAGCCCCCCTGCACGAATCCGCACGAATATATACTTATGAGTCGTTTAGAAGTGCGGGCCCGGATGTCATCCGGTCCCATGAAGTTACGCTACCTGGGACTTCTTATGCTTCTTATATACATAGTCACAGATCGGTGGATTTGCGCCGTCGCCAGGGACCAAGAGAATGAATCAAATACAGGTTTGAAGTGGGGTGAAGAGATGTTTACATGTGCAGTGTCGTCACTGGGCTAACCGGAAGAGCGAGTACGGGGTATACAGATGGGACGTTCAGTCGAGTACATCAAAACTCCCTTATTCCAAAACACAAAACAATCTCAAGTTCACCCGTATGACGGTTCATTTGCACAAATATTAGTTTCCGCGCCCCGCGTAATAAATCCCGCGCGCGCTGTACGAACCTAGCCGCGCTGTTTCCGATACACCAGAAATTCTTGAAGTCTCCATCCTTGGAGACCCTACTGACCCTTTGAGAGGCCCATTTATGCCGATAATCTGTCTTGAATTTGAATTAAATAGATATTGTATAAGCTCGGAATTGAGTATAATATGATATCTATTACAATATGCTACATATTGAAATGGAATGGGGAGGATTATGGGGATGGGATGGAGGAGGATGAAGATGAGGAGGGAGGAGGAGGATGAGGATGAGGAGGATGAGGAGGGATGGGGATAAGGAGGGAGGAGCCAGGGGAGCAGGGGTGGGGAGGGAGGAGGATGGGGAGAAGGAGAGTGGGGAGAAGGAAGGGGAGAGTAGGGGAGAGGAAGGAAGGAGAGCATGGTAGGGGAGGGGGAGGATGGGAGTGGGGGAGTGGTGTTCTGGGCTTCCTGGAGCTAGGGAGAGTGGGCTAGCAGGAGATAGGATTCTATGAAAAGGACAAAATAGGACATACCAGGTTGGTTGAGTGATACCAATACAAATCTCGAGCCCCTCCTGCCATTTCGACTCCTTCTGAACAAACATGCTCCAGAGTCCGTACAGGACCTGGACCCAGAGGGCGACGAGAATGAGTGTTTGTCATATCAGGAAAACCAAAGGGAAATAGTCAAATCATAAGAGATGAAATTGATGAGGGGCTGGTACACAAGCAGGGATGAGCATCGACGTGCAGACGATAGAGGCGAACGAGAAATGAGGTCGTGAGAATTCGGTCATGAACTCAACTTCCGAAGATAGACATGAAATTGCCACTTTTGGAAAGTCGGCAATTCCCGAAAGAAGCCGTCCGTTCGAAAATACATACGAGCCATAAAACATATATTTATTTTGAGTTTAAGACAGATTATCGGCGTAAATGGGCCTCTCAAAGGGTCAGCAGGGTCTCCTAGGATGGAGACTTCAAGAATTTCTGGTGTATCGGAAACAGCGCGGTTGGGTTTGTACAGCGCGCGCGGGATTTATTACGCGGGGCGCGGAAACTAATATTTGTGCAAATGAACCGTCATACACCCGGCTTTGATAGCAACCGAATGTCTCTCCAACTTCTCAGCCTCCTCCAAATCTTCTCTCTGGCCCGTCCGTGCGTATCTCCTTCTAAGCGCACCGGCGAGGATTCTCAGATGTAGGGTGTGATCGATGTGACCATACGGGCAAAGCTGCAAGGCTTCGCGATACAGAACGATCGATTCGTCCAGTTCATCTTCGCTCCCTCTTATTTCAAGTCCGACAGCTAGAGCAGCGAGAGTCGAAGCGTGGCGAGGGGGTAACGAAACGCCCAATTTCGCAAACTTGATAGACTCTTCTAGATCCTTAGGGTCTTGCGAGTAAGAATGTCGGAGTTTGAGGACAAGGGCAAGTTTGGTATAATGTGGACCGAGGTTGGTTTTTTCCAGTGAGATTATTTCTCGATTGTATTTGATTGATTGTTCCAAGTCTTCTCGCTGGCCCGTTTTCATATATAGCCAGGAGAGTGAGACGACTAGGTTGTCGAGGGATGATATACGAGAACGGGATCCGATAGGACTGAGAGCTAGCGCGTCTTTGGCGTGTCTGGCCGATTCCTCCAGGTCGGATGCAGAATCAGAGTGTCGGTATGATAAGAAGGTGGAGTAGGAGAGACTGTTGAGAGCTCTTGGATGGGATGGATGGCCTTTAGGGCATAGAGCGAGTGCTTCGCGACTAAGGAGGAGTGCTTCTTTTGAATCGTCGACTACACTCCATAGTTCGAATCGTGCGCGAAGGAAGTTGGAGAGGTGTAGGAGGGAGTTGTGGCGATGGGAATGACCTATTGGTCGGAGTGCGAGCGCTTTGCGATCATACTCTACCCCCTTCTCCAAATCGTTCTTATCTCCTTTGCATTTATAGCGCTTGCAATGATAGGAAGCGAAATTGGTGTATGCACGAGCAAGAAGGGAGGGGCAGAGTCGAACGAGGGGGGTTTGTCGGGGGTGGGCGCGACGAAGTGGCTTTTTTCATCCATGCTCGATATCCTGGCTTCTTTGGACATTTCGGTGGATTAGTTCGAACGATGCTGCAGCAGCGATGAGTTTCGGCTTCAACCCAAAGCAAGTAGAGAGCAGACTTACTGAGGTCCCTTGGGTACAATGGAGGAGGTGTACACGGACATCTCGCATGTATGAGTCTATATAAGTAATCTTGAGTGGGCAGTGCAGGCTCGGAGATCACTGGCTGGCACGCGGTATCATGAAGTTACGCTACTAATTCCCAAAGATCGATTGTTGGCGATGCTGGGCTTGGGGTAAGGAAGAGTAAGCAGTGCAGTCTCCGATTGACTGAAAGCCATCCGGTACCGCGCTAGAATCCGGCCCTTTTTACTATGTATATCATAGAGCAGTGTCTGTCTGGGACCCAGTGGGCGCCGTCGCCAGGGAGCAAGGAAGCGACTCCACATAGCAGAGTGAAATGAGTAGAGGTTTGCTGGTGGAGAGCTTGAGATGTCGTGGGCTAACCGCGTTGCGCTGAAATCATCCGAACTGGGTGTTGACACCGTGGCACAGATGCATCCAGCCCTGGATCCTTTGCCTAAACCACCACGACATTGGTGAGTCTACCGCATGTACGCCTTCAGCTGAGTACAAGGAGCTCATCCTTGGGTACCATTCTGTAACGACATAAGCATGTAGTAAGATACTTATCAAACATCATGATGGCCCCTGAAAAGGCTCACTTCGTCTCGTCCACCGCCCACAACAAACTAAATCCACACTCGCCAGATTTTGTCCGTCCCTTCTCGCGTCTGGATTCACCATTAGAGCTTGGCACTTTTAACATCACTTCGAGATGTCAGGAAACGAAGAGGCCTTGGAGAGAGCGTCAGAGCGTACCAAAAACGCTGGACCTCCGACCCATCGGTAACCCCAAGCGCCCTAGCTAACAGCTTTAATAGCAACCGCACGTCTCTCAAACTTCTCTGCCTCCTCCAAATCTTCCAGCTGGGCGGTTCGTGCATATCTCCTTCCAAGTGCACCAGCGAGTGTGCTCAGATGTAGGGCATGATCGACATCACCGTACGGGCAAAGCTGCAAGGCTTCACGATACAGAGCGACGGATTCCTCTAGATCATCCTCGCCACCTCGTGATTCGAGTCCAATGGCAAGAGCGGCGAGAGCCAAAGCTCGGCGGGGACTGCCGATGGGGAGTAGCGAAACCCCCAATTTCGCGAGCTTGATAGAATCCTCGAGATCGTTAGGTTCTTTGGAATAACGATGGTGTTTTTCGAAAGTAAATGGAGAGGTCGGTATAGTGTGGACCGAGACG
This sequence comes from Jaapia argillacea MUCL 33604, assembly GCA_000697665.1. Classification (NCBI taxonomy): domain Eukaryota; kingdom Fungi; phylum Basidiomycota; class Agaricomycetes; order Jaapiales; family Jaapiaceae; genus Jaapia; species Jaapia argillacea. Next base: position 1,333,539 of record KL197712.1, on the reverse strand, counting down.
GTTTCGGAGTGAGATTAATCCCCTAATGTTGTTTGATGGAATTCTCAAAGTCGGACCGTTGATGGGTTTTCAAGTAGAGCCAGAAGAGTGAAACGGCGAGGTTGTCCGACGAGGGATGATGATACGCGACGACTGCTTTTGATTGGACTGCGCGCGAGGGCGTCTCTGACATATCTGATGACCTCTTCCAGATCGCGCATAGTACGGTCACTCCGGTACGACATGAAGAGGGAGTGGGAGAGGCCGTTGAGAGCTTTGACGTGGGATGGATGACCCTTTGGACATAGAGCGAGGGCTTCTCGATTAAGGAGAATGACCTCTCGCAAGTCGTCTTCTACTACATTCCATTGATAGAATCGTGCCCGAATGACAATGGCCAAGTTGAGGAGGGAGGAGTAGCGATGGGAGTGATGACCTATGGTTCGAAGTGCGAGTGCTTTCCAATCATACTCTATCCCCCTCTCCAAGTCGGTCTTATCTCCTTTGCGTCTGAAGCGATTGTAGTGATAGGAAGCGAAATAGGTGTATGCGCGAGCGAGAAGGGAAGGGCAGAGTTTCGCGAGGAGGGATTGGTGGGGGGTGGGCGCTACGAAGTGGCCTTTTTCATCCATGCTCGATATCCTGGCAGGCTTCTTTGGTCATTTCGGTGGATTAGTTGGAACGATGCTGCAGCAGCGATGAATTTCCACTTCAACCAAGGCAGGATTTATGACGAGTCGTGGTGGGTGGTTGGACGATTGATTTCACCTCAATCGAAGAGCTGTGCATATATCCCGTACAAGCTCCGTATATGAGTCCTTAGGCCTTATAAGACGTTTATGCTGGCAATGCAGTCTCAGCGGCATCCGGCACCATGATAGATCAGCAGGGACCGAGAGATAGCAACCCCACCCAGTACTAGCAGTAGAGTGAAATGAATAGAGGTTCAGGTGAGGAGGAGTTTGTATTTGTGTGTCGGTAGACTTGTTTCGCCGTCTCTCCTACGCAGAATCTAAATGCGAGCAGCGTTCTTTGAAGAGCTCTGCAGAGTGGCGACTGGTATCCGTGGCCCCTCATACTGATGAAGAAGTTTTGCAAACGACGTGCTTAGCAGGCATACGAATAACGAGCTATGAAGGGAAGGACGAGCGTGGGGTACAAAGAGGGGTAGGTTAGGGACGCAGGCTGCCACTACCAGCTCTAAGTCGAACCAAAAGCTTTGATAGCAATCGAATGCCTCTCAAACATCTCTGCCTCCTCCAAATCTTCCCTCTGGCCCGTTCGTGCGTATCTCCTTCTCAGCGCACCAGCGAGTGTGCTCAGACGGAGGGTATGATCGATATGCCCATAAGGACAAAGCTGCAAGGCTTCGCGATACAGAACGATCGACTCTTCCAGGTCATCCTCGCCGCCTCGTGATTCAAGTCCGATAGCTAGAGCAGTGAGAGTTGAATCGCGGCGCGGCGGTAGCGAAACCCCCAATTTTGCGAACTTGATAGTCTCTTCTAGATCCTTAGGATCTTGCGAGTAAGAATGTCGGAATTGGAGGACAATGGCGAGGTTGGTATAATGTGGACCGAGGTTGGTTTTTCGGAGTGAGATTATTTCTCGAGTGTATTTGATTGATTGTTCCAAGTCTTCTCGCTGGCCGGTTTTTAAATAGAGCCAGGAGAGTGAGACGGCTAGGTTGCTGAGGGATGATATACGATGTCGGTTTCCGATAGGACTGAGAGCGAGAGCATCTTTGGCGTGTCTGATGGCTTCCTCTAGATCGTGCATCGTACCGGAGTGACGGTGCGACATGAAGATGGAGTGGAAGAGGCTGTTGACAGCTCTGGTGTGGGATGGATGTCCCTTTGGGCATAGAGCGAGTGCTTCGCGATTTAGGAGGATGACCTCTCGCAAATCGTCTACCACACTCCATCGCTCGAATCGTGCGCGAAGGAGGATGGTGAGGTTTAGGAGGGAGTCGTGGCGATGGGAATGACCTATTGGTCGGAGTGCGAGCGCTTTGCGATCATAATCTACCCCCTTCTCCATATCGTTCTTATCTCCTTTGCGTTTGAAACGACTGTAATGATAGGAAGCGAAATCGGTGTATACACGAGCAAGAAGGGAGGGGCAGAGTCGATCGAGGAGGGGTTTGTCGGGGGTGGACGCGACGTAGTGGCCTTTTTTGTCCATGCTCGATAACGTGGCTTCCTTGGACATTTCGGTGGATTGGTTGGAACGATGCTGCAGAAGCGATGAGTTTCGACTTCAACCCAAAGCAAGTAGAGAGCAGACTTACTGAGGTCGATGGTGGGGTGGGTGACTGAGCTTAGAATACAATCGAAGAGGTGTACATACATATCTCGCGTGGATGAGTCTATATGACTCGTCTTGGGCGGGCGGTGCAGACTCCGAAGTCATTCGGTACCATGAGGTTACACTACCCGGGGCTTTTTGCTCTCATAGATCGATTGTTGGTGATGCAGGGCTGAGGTAGGGAGGAGTAAGCAGTGCGGTCCCCGATTGATGCCATCTGGTACCGTATTAAAATCCGGCCCGTTTTACTATGTATATCACAGAGCAGTCGTCAGGGACCAAGGAAGCAACTCCACCTACTTAGTGGAGTGAATTTATGAGTCGAGGTTTGCAGTGAGGTGAAGATATGTCGTGGGCTAACCGCGTTGCGCTGAAAGGGGCTAACAAAGCATACGTATACTTACATTTTCAATCATCTGAATCCGATGTTGACACCGTGACACAGATGCATCCGGCCCTGAGGCCTTCGACGACTGACTTCCACGGATTCGCGAGGGCCCTTGTTTGGGAGTTTCAAGATCGTTCAAAGCAAACAGCGATCGCCACACGACCGTGGACAATACAGCTCACATCTTGAAGCTTGATCACTTTCGAGGGTTGATTCTATACCCCGAGATGGAGGTAAATGGAAAAGAAGTTAGAGGATAGCTCATGATCGAGAATACTGCTCGTCCATCCTCAAGATGCCGAGCAACTCTCCCGAATGGAGAAAACAACGAACGCATCTGTGGTCCTTATGGTTAGGACTTGTTGGCGTCCGTTACAAGCATAACCGGTTGGTGAGGAAATCGATAGCAACTCCGTTGGGTGACAGAGTTGAGTCTTGGACATGGGTGGTAGGAGTGGATGCAAAGGTTCAAGGGTTGTGAGGGTGGATTGCGTGCTTGGAGGTCGTCGCTGCGGACTAGGTCATGACGACATTAGCCCGACTGTCGAGAAGATGCAACGGATTTTGGTGCTGGGGACACTTAAGAGAGAGGGAGTCGTAGTATTGCCATGTCAAGTGGATGGGATCTTCAATCGACAAGCAGCGTTAAACTACCAACAAAAGGAAAGGAAGAGCATGGGTGCAAAGAGGGTATCAGCTCTGTTATTACAAGGATACAAATCTGAAGCAAATACCACCCCAATCAACCAGCCAAACCAGAAGCTCTGATAGCAACCGCATGCATCTCAAGCCTTTCAGCCTCCTCCAAATCTTCCCTCTGGCCCGTACGTGCGTATCTCCTTCTAAGCACGCCAGCGAGTGTACTCAGACGTTCCGTATGATCGATGTTCCTATACGGGCAACACTGCAACGCTTCCCGATACAACACAAGTCCTTCCTCCCAATCATCCTCACCGCCTCGCGATTCCAATTCAAAAGCGAGAGCAGTGAGAGCCCAAGCATGGCGAGAGCTACCCGTAGGTAACAACGACACCCCCAAGTCTCGCGAGGTTGATCGATGATTCTAGATCGTTTGGGTCGTGTGAGTACCGATGGCCGGTTTCGAGGTATATAGAGGTTGGTATAATATGGACCGAGGTTTAGTTGGCGTGTGAGATCAACCCCGAGTGTATTTGATTGATTGTTCCGATCTTCTCGTCGGCCTGTTTTCATATAGAGCCAGGCGAGGTTATCGAGGGCTGGTACACGATATTTGTTCTGAATAGTGGTAAGACGGAGCGATAGAACTTCTTTGGGGTGGGTGATGATTTCTTGGAGGGAGGGTGTGGATTGGAGTGACGGTAGGACGTGAAGAGGGAGTAGGAGAGGGAGTTTAGAGCTCTGGCGCGGTGTGGGTGGCCTTTTGGGCAGAGAGCTAATGCTTGACGATTAAGGGAGAGTGCTTCGAGGATATCGATTGCGTGCGTGGAAGAGGAGGGAGAGGTCGAGGATGGAGGAGTGATGATGCGGGTGACCTAGAGGTCGGAATGCCAGTGATTTGGGATCGTAGACTATCCCTCTCTCCAAGTCGTTCTTATCTCCTTTGAGTTTGAAGCGATTGTGATGGTAGTAGGCGAGATTGACATGTGCATGGGCGACGAGGGAGGGGAAGAGTTGGACGAAGAAGGATTTGAGAGGGGTGGGGATTTTCGTCAATTCTGGGTTCTTTGATCATTTCGGTGAGTTGGTTGTGATGCTACTGTAGTAAGGATCAGTTTCGATTTCGAACAAAGGCGGGTATAGGGGGGCTTACTGATATCGTGATGATTGACCGCGCATACTTATGTCCCCTACGTCTTGAGCGGGCGGTGCAGGCTCGGAAGTCATCCGGTAACATGAAGTCCAGGACTTTTATTCTCATAGATCGTCGGTTGCAGAACTTGGCATCACAGCGACCACAAGACAGTAAGCGCAACTGGCATAGTGAAATGCCTAGTAGAAGGTAGCGAACGCGTCTATGGCCCTGATGATTAGGATTTGCTGGGGTCCATTGCAAGCCAAGCCAGTTGAGGATGAAATCGATAACAACTCTGTTCGGTTCCAGAGCTGAGTCTTGGACATAGGTATGGGTGGTAATGGCAGATGCGAAGGTTCAAGCAAATCGTAGGGTTGGGTTGTGAGGCTGGATTGTGTGATTGGAGGTGAAGACGTCGATAGGTGATGGAGGATGTAGGTCAGCCTTCGTGTAGGACATGTGCCCTACTGTGGAGAAGATGCAATGGGTGGTGCTGACGACGCTTCAGAGAGAGCGCGTCGTGGTATTGCCAGCAGCGTAGGGTACTTTGTAGGATCGTTGAAGTGTGGACCAATGAGATCAACGGAAGCAGAGGTCGCGTAAGTCTATTTTTAGCGTGACACGTCTACACCTTCAAGACCTCCCACATCCTTGCCAGCACAATCCTTCACTCTTCCACAGCGACTGGCTCAACGCCAAGCACCAGCGGCCATGACAGCCGCATACTCCCTCCCCCAAGACATCTCCCCTTCATTCATAACAAACACTGCCTCTCTCCTTCGCATAGTCGCTCTCGCTCTCATCTCTGCTGCTGCTATCGCTTCTAGGTTGTTTGCCGTCATCAATTTCGAGAGTATCATTCATGAGTTGTATGTCCTTTCTCTCTTTGTTGTGTTGGGTGTGTGTTGATGATGTGGGGTGTAGTGATCCGTGGTTCAATTAGTGAGTCTGCGTTGTACGTGTGTGCAGAGCGGTCGTTGACCTTCGAACCCTACAGTCGAGCAACACGCGTCCTAGCGTCCAACGGTTTCTACGTACGTCCTCCTCCCCTCCCTCCTCACACGCTAACCACCAACAACCCCCTACAGGAATTCTGGAACTGGTTCGACCCAACAGCATGGTACCCCCTCGGCCGCGTAGTAGGCGGGACAATCTATCCAGGTCTAATGGCCACATCCGGTATAATCTACAACGCCCTACACGCTCTCAACCTCCCTGTCGATATCAGGAACGTTTGCGTCTTGTTGGCTCCTGGGTTTAGCGCTCTAACCGCGTTCAGTACTTATCTGTACGTCTCCCCCCCTTCCTCCTTCTTGCTCCCTTCCTCCCACGGCTAACGCTAACGTTAACTGTGAATAAAGCCTAACAAAAGAAATGAAATCGCCCTCGGCAGGCCTCCTAGCAGCTGCATTCATAGGCATAGTCCCAGGCTACATATCTCGTTCCGTAGCTGGATCATATGATAATGAGGCTATTGCGATTTTTATCTTGATGTTCACCTTTTATGCTTGGATTAAGGCGCTCAAGTTGGGAAGTGGGTTTTGGGGAGCGGTGGCGGCACTCTTTTATGGGTATATGGTAGCTGCTTGGGGTGCGTTCCTTCTCTCCTCCTACTTCCTTCCTCCTTCCCCCTACTCCTTCCTCCCCCCTCCATCTCTTGCTTCATTCTACACCCTAAACAACGAACTAACGTTCAGATCAAAGGCGGCTATGCATTCATAACAAACATGATCCCACTCCACGCTTTCGTCCTAATCCTAATGGGAAGGTACTCTTCGAGGTTATACGTCGCTTATAGTTCGTGGTATGCGATTGGGACTTTGGCTAGTATGCAAGTCCCGTTTGTGGGGTTCCAACCTGTTAGGACGTCTGAACATATGGCTGCTCTTGGTTCGTCCCTCTCCCTTCCTTCCCTCTCCTTCCTTCCCTCTCCTTCCTTCCCTCTCCTTCCTTCTCCCTCTTTACCCCCTTCTAACCCGCCCCCCAGGTATATTCGGCCTCCTCCAACTCCTCTCCTTCGCCTCCCTAATCCGCTCACACGTCTCCTCCTCTCACTTCCAAACCATCCTCTTCGTTTCGGTCTTGGCGCTGACTGCGGTGGGTGTGGGAGGGATGGGAGTGTTGACTTGGAAAGGATGGATCGCGCCTTGGACTGGGAGATTTTATAGTTTGTGGGATACTGGGTATGCTAAGAAGTGAGTGCTTTGTGATTATTGGGTGTTTGTACGGGGTAGAGGAGTGTTGGGTTCGAAGACCGATACTGATTGTTTGTGTGCAGGTACATCCCCATCATAGCCTCCGTCTCCGAACATCAACCAACAGCCTGGCCCTCCTTCTTCATGGACCTCCATTTCCTAATCTTCCTCTTCCCAGCAGGCGTAATCCTCCTCTTCCGCGGAACCCCCACCACCACCGTCCTCCCCTCAGGCCAAATTACAACCGAAACCAAAATTCGAGACGAACACGTTTTCGTTATAGTGTATGCGGTGATGGCGAGTTATTTTGCGGGGGTGATGGTTAGGTTGATGTTGACGCTTACACCTGTTGTTTGTGTTTGTGCGGCTGTGGGGGTTAGTGAGTTGTTGGATGTTTATTTGGATCCTAGTGAGCCGGAGGTTGGGGGGGAGGGGAAGGATGGTGAGGAGAGTGATGCGGCTTCTACTGGTTCGGGTGGTGTTACTGCTACTAGTGGTGCGCCATCGGCTACTGCTACTGCTACTGGAGTGGCATCACCGTCGTTGGGGAAGAAGAGTGCGAAGAAGGAAAAGGCTGCTGCTGCTGCCGCAGCCGCGAACTCTTCCACAGGCATAGTCGCCCTCGACTCCCTAGTATCAACCCTCCACCCCCCCACCCGCACCAAACCAGGAATATGGGGACTCGACACACGGCTAACGATCCTACTAAACACAACCGCCCTCCTCCTCTTCTTCGTCCTCCATTGCACCTACGTCACTTCCTCCGCATACTCTTCACCCAGTGTGGTGTTGGCGAGTCAGAATCCGGATGGAAGTCAACATATTATAGATGATTTTAGAGAGGCTTATTATTGGTTGAGGATGAATACTGGGGAAGGGGATGTTGTTATGAGTTGGTGGGATTATGGGTATCAGATTGCGGGGATGGCGGATAGGCCTACGCTTGTTGATAATAATACTTGGAATAATAGTGGGTTTTTTTCTTTCTTTTCTTTCCTCTTCCTCTTCCACTTCCTCTTCCAACCTTCATCTCGTTTCACCCCATACTAACCCCACCCCTCCCCAACAGCCCACATAGCAACAGTAGGCAAAGCAATGTCCTCCCCCGAAGAAATCGCCTACCCCATCCTCCGCAAACACGACGTCTCATACGTCCTCATCATCTTTGGCGGTCTAATCGGGTACTCGGGGGACGATATCAACAAGTTTTTGTGGATGGTTAGGATCGCGCAGGGTGTGTGGCCTGATGAGATTCAAGAACCGAATTATTTTACGCCGCAAGGGGAGTATAAGGTTGATGCTGGGGCTAGTAAGGCTATGAGGGAGAGTTTGATGTATAAGATGAGTTATTATCGGTGAGTTTTTTTTTGGGGGGGTTTGGGCTGGGGTTTAAGGGGGAGAGGCTGATGGTTTGCGATGCGGGTTAGGTTCCATGAGTTGTTTGGAGGTGGACAGGTTATGGATCGTGTTAGGGGGCAACAGTTGCCTAGTGTGGGTCCTACGTTGGACGTCCTCGGTACGTTCCCTTCCTTCTCGCCCCCTCTTACCTTGCTAACCTTTGGGTGTGTAGATGAAGCGTTCACTTCGGAGAACTGGATCGTAAGTCCTTTGCCTTTTTTGTGGGGATGTGTACAGTGTTGACAAGTGGGTGGCGTGTAGGTGAGGATATATGAAGTCAAAAAGGAAGATTTGTTGGGGAGGGATTTGAAGAGTGCGAGTGGGTTTGCGGAGGGGAAGAAGAGGAAGAGGAGTAAGCCTGTTTCGAGGAGGAGGGCTGTTGTTGCTTGAGTGTAACAAAAAAGGTTTTTTTGTGATGGTGTAGAGCCGTGTCCGACTCTCGTTGTTTTCGCATTGTCACTTTCATTTTTGTTTGAGAATCATTATCGTCACTTTCGTTCTCTTTCAATGTGTGATGATGGAGTGATGAAGTCTCAAATCGATGGGTTCGGCACGCTGAGACGGACGATAGTGAAGGTAATTCTAAAGAGTGGGAGCGAGTTATGGTACACGTATACAAAAACCTTTTTTAAACCAAGATGATCATGTAGTCAAAGAGCGGAATTGTTTCAAGACATAAAGAGAGGAGCAGGTGATTCGGCCATGGGCGTGTCACCAGGGAGGGATCGTGTCTTCACGTCGTCCTCGCCATTGGCAGCGTCGACATCTTCGTCGATGGTATACTCGGTTTGTTCATTACCATCGACGTGGGATACCATCTCCCTTGTAATCGTGATCTAAAACGAGAAGTGAGAAAGAAATTATGTTGTTGATGAGGGGAGAGAAGTGAAGGGAGCCACGCTACTCACCTGCATACTATGTTCCTCCGGCCGAGTCCTCTTCTTCCCAAACATATCAGAAAAGAAATGGAAAGGGAAACTCGAATGTGACCCAGAACTAGAAGCACGATGACTCCTTATCGAATGAATCTGGCCTCCACCCGACCGAGTCACGTTCGCATGACCAGAGGGTTCAGCAGCAGCAGCAGGAGGATTAACGAATCGACTCTTTCGTGCTGAACTCGGTCGTCTAGATTGATATTCCAAGAAATGAACGGGCTGAGTTTGAGATGGCGATTTGTTGTCGTTTGGTGCGGCGCCGTTGGTTTGGGTTATGCCTCCGCCTGACTTGGAGGTTGAGCTACCTGTTACCCAGAATATGACGAGTGCGTTGACGATTACCTGGTGCGATTGGTGTGTGAGGAATGAAGGATGGGTTTAGAGAGGGAATGGGGATCTTACATCTGTGCCACAACTTCCGAGACATACCCAACCGAGTTGACGGCCGTGCATTATAGTCAGGATGGCGACGTTTGTCTGGAAGAGTGGAATGAGCGAGTTGATAGAAACAGGAACGCGAAAAGATACTCACAGCTGACGTCAAAAGTGCCATCACTGCTGCACTGCACAAACGATCGGATATGAAAAGGACGCAAGGAGAGCAGAGATGGGAGAACTCACAACGTTGTGCGGACTGCCACTCTTCTCACAGTCGGGCTTGGGAAACGGGTGCGAAGCAAAGGATAGAGGAACAAGGTGGTTAGGAAAATGTTGACGAAACTAATCGATGTTAGACGAATCAATGCTCTTGATTGGGGAAACGAATGACTCACAGATCATATGTAAGAAGCGTTACTGAAGAGTATTTTCGAAGTCCAATGACGCAGGAACCGTCGTCCCTGAAAAAGGCCAATCGACCTAACAATGATGAAGTGGTGAGGAAATGAACTGCGAGACGGTGAGTGGGTGTTACCGATGACTACCACAACTACGATGACGCTGAATAAGCATAAAACTATGAAACAGGCGATATAAACGGGTGTCTTGAACCGCCTAGCAGGAGTCGCCGGGGACCATACGATGTAAACGCGTTCCACTAAAGGCAATGAAAACAGTGAGATGGTGAAAGCGGGTAGTAATACGGACATCTCACTCAAGAAGCAATAGATCAAGACTTTGGATGAAGCATAGAAGGCAATGCAGACGTCGACACCGAGGTTGCAAACCGTTGAGTTTAACTCCATCCCAGCCCCAAAGATCAACACCCCACCTGAACGAAGCTGATTTAGCTTGATAATTAAATGGGGAGAAGACTGTACATACTCGTGAATAGGAATAGCCAAGAATCCAGGAAGACAAGGATGATGCAGAGGCGAGGCCATGAGAGTTGACCTAAGCCCCGCAACGATGTCAGGTGCTCGATGCTGATCCTTCGAGAGAGGCAGTGGGATAAGATCGAGACACCTGATTGAGAATACTTAGCAAAACGATACACGATGAGACGTGAACATACCAGAGAAGTGAATCAATGAACTCAGGATCTGCATTCCAGATGAAGGAAAACTCATGTTGTTCGTAACATGACTGTTAACCGTCGCAAGGATAGGTGATAGGGCCATGGGGGCTGTCGATGGGGGTGAACCCTGCACTCAAATCCCACTCGCCCTCTTTATAAAAGTGACCAACTGAACGCCACATATGTCGAAGATGCCGGAACCCGCACCAACCCAACCTTGTTCAAGAGTCTCAGGGGCGGACATACAAACTTTATTTGAGATCGCTGTTGCGAGGCACCAAAAGAAGAGAGGCGGGAGATGTTCAGAAGGATAATGCTATTCAGAAACCCCCTTTCTGAAAGTCTTGTTTAGAAACCGGGTTGCACAAACTCGGAGTCGCCGCAACTTTCCCGGCGTGACCACTGAATTTGAAACGGTGGCCGCTTGTCGGCGTCTGTAAGCTATGACTTCCCGCCATGACCAGTCTCGGCGACACCCATATATGGCAATTCCCGCGCCAACTTCGACAAGTGCCAGCCCACAACTGTGGAGCGCCCCCGATGGCAAACAGGGAAATAATCAATTAAGTATGTATTTTCCCACCAAAAAAGCGCCCAAAACCAACCCCAAGCTCAAATCTCTCAGAAATGCCCGATATAAGTAGCAATAAGTTATATTGTAATATAATAGAATTTACAGGAAGGGGAGTAGGTTTTTAGGGGCTGAAATGATGTTTTATAGCAATATCGCCGTCCCAGGCAGGCTCCTTAAACCAGACGTCGCTGTCGCGTTCTCGCTCGCTCTTGCTAGGGCAGAGTCGTAGATAGATGAATAAATATAGAAATTGAATGAGTAATGATGATTATACAAGATGATTTCTATATACGGACAACTAAGGCGAGGAGAACGCGACAGGACGGCTGGTGAAACTTGTCGCTTTGCGACAGTTTGCACCAGTGGCGTGCGCTGTGGCGCACGGTGCAAACGCTTGCGTTTGGGCCTCTCCCCGCGATAACACTAAACCTAACCTAACGGGAGGTTTGGGGGTGTGTTTAGGGGGCCTGTAGGAGACCCCCATAATTTTTTGAAGGCATAGGAGTGCCGATATGTGTGTGCAAGGGCATCTGAATGAATGAGTCTCTACTTAGTGGGTGCCAACACCCTCAAGGGGCATTTCGTACCGCTCAAAAAATTATGGAAGCCTCCTATAGGCCCCCTAAACACACCCCCAAACCTCCCGTTAGGTTAGGTTTAGTGTTATCGCGGGGAGAGGCCCAAACGCAAGCGTTTGCACCGTGCGCCACAGCGCACGCCACTGGTGCAAACTGTCGCAAAGCGACAAGTTTCACCAGCCGTCCTGTCGCGTTCTCCTCGCCTTAGTTGTCCGTATATAGAAATCATCTTGTATAATCATCATTACTTATTCAATTTCTATATTTATTCATCTATCTACTACTTGACTCTGCCCTAACAAGAGCGAGCGAGAACGCGACAGCGACGTCTGGTTTAAGGAGCCTGCGTCCCAGGCAGTGAGAACGAGATCGGGAAACAGTCGTCGGGAAGGAAACCGTCCCAATGAGGCAATATGGCGGGATGATGCGGGCCACATGGTTTCGGAGACAAAGGGTGACAGCGATGAGTGTGACCCGCTTTCCCGCCCGTAACTCGGGATGCAGAAACCCCTCATCACTTTCATTGAGCTGGGGGGTTTCAGGGAAATTGCCTTATTTGGGGGGGTTTCTAGCAGAAAGGGGGTTTCTCAATAGCATTATCCTGTTCAGAAGGCAGACCTGTGAGCGTCAGCCTCCGAAAGGACATTCAGTTTGTCTTCAAGGAGATGGACCAGGACGAGTTGTTGGTTTCGGCCCAAGAATCCGATTGGTGAGCCTTCCTTCAGGTTTGGTCGGCATCAATCACTTCCCGCTGATGACGGTATGCGCAGGGTTTAGGAGACAGCTGAGGGAAATAAAACCATGGAAAGCGAGCACGTCGCCGAATGACAGATAATCGGGAGGACCTTGACTAACTCTTGACATGTTTGATTTTTGTTGGAGGGTAACAATAAGTACTTAACCTCAGGCAAAACAGGTCTTGGGTACTACGTCATCCAGATCGACGCAGAGGCCCCTTGATTGGGCGGAAACAGTGCCTCCCTCCGCATAGTCGCTCTCGCTCTCATCTCAGCTGCCGCTATCGCTTCCAGGTTGTTCGCGGTCATCAATTTCGTCATGAGTTGTATGTCCTTTCCTTATCTTATGGTGTGTATAACCCACCCCACTACCCCACATAGCAACAGTAGGCAAAGCAATGTCCTCCCCCGAAATCGCCTACCCCATCCTCCGCAAACACGACGTCTCCTACGTCCTCATCATCTTTGGCGGTCTCATCGGGTACTCGGGAGACGATATTGATAATTTTTTGAGGATCGTTAGGATCGTGCAGGGTGTGTAGCCTGATGAGATACAGGAACCGAATTATTTTACGCCACAGAGGGAGTATAAGGTTGATGCTGGGGCTGTAAGGCTATGAGGGACAGTTTGATGTATAAGATGAGTTGTTATCGGTGCGTGGTTTTTTTTCGTGGGGGCTGGGGTTTAAGGGGGAGAGGACAAGCCGATGGTTTTGGTTTTGGGGTAGTTTCCATGAGTTGTTTGGAGGAGGACAGGCTATGAATCATGTCAGGGGGCAACAGTTGCCTAGTGTAGGTCCTACGCTGGACGTTCTCGGTACGCACCCTCCCATCCTCCCCTTCTCACCCCCTCTCACCCTTTGTTAACTGTTTGTGGGGCGTTTAGATGAAGCCTTCACTTCGGAGAACTGGATCATAAGTGTTTTGCCTTGTTTTTTTTGTGTATGTGTTATTGATGTGGGTTGGGGTATAGGTGAGGATATATGAAGTCAAAAAGGAAGATTTGTTGAGGAGGGATTTGAAGAGTGCGAGTGGGTCTGTGGAAGGGAAGAAGAGGGGAAAGCCTGTTTCGAGGAGGGCTGTTGTTGCGTGAGTGGGGGAAAAGTCGTGGTGTCCCCCTCCCTGTTTGTTTGAGAATTGTCGTATCACTTTCCTTCTCATGATGGAGCCCAAGTCGATGTATTGGGTGAGCTGAGATGGGGATAGTGAAGGTAATTCTAAAGAGTGGGAGGGATTTACGGTACAAGTGTATTTTTTTAAACCAAGAATATCTTTACTTAGTCAAAGAGCGGAAGGAACTTCAGCAACAGGGAGGGACCGTGTCTTGACATCATCACCATGAAGCGCGTCGACATCTTCGTCGATGGTATATTCGGCTTGTTCATTACCATCGACGTGAGATACCATCTCTCTAGTAATAGTGATCTAAAACACGGACCCCAATTGAGCAAAGGAAAAAGTACAATTCGAGTGCGAGGAGAGAGAGAGAGGTGAAGTGGTACCACTTACCTGCATACTATGTTCCTCCGGCCGAGTCCTCTTCTTCCCAAACATATCAGAAAAGAATTGAAAAGGGAAAGTCGAATGTGACCCCGAACTCGACGCACGATGACTCCTTATCGAATGAATCTGGCCTCCAGCCGAACGGGTCACGTTCGCATGACTAGAGGGTTCACCAGTAGGATTAACGAATCGACTCTTCCGTGCTGAGCTCGGTCGTCTAGATTGATATTCCAAGAAATGAATGGGCTGAGTTTGAGATGGTGATTTGTTGTCGTTTGGTCCGGCGCCGTTGGTTTGGGTTATGCCTCCGCCGGACTTGGAGGTTGAACTACCTGTCACCCAGAATAGGACGAGTGCGTTGATGATTACCTGGTGCGGTTGGTATGTGAGAACGAGATATAGAGGTTTAGGGGGAGAATGTAGGTCTTACATCTGTCCCGCAACTTCCAAGACACACCCAACCGAGTTGACGGCCGTGCATTATAGTCAGGATGGTGACGTTTGTCTGGAAGAATGGAATTAGTGGGCTGATAGAAGTAGGAGCCCGAAAAGATACTAACGGCTGATGTTATAAGTGCCACCACTGCTGCACTGCACAAACGATCGGATGAGGAAGCAAGGCAAGGAGACCAGAGATGGGAGAACTCACAACATTGTGCGGACCGCCACTCTTCTCACAGTCGGGCTTGGGAAACGGGTGCGAAGCAGAGGGAAGAGGAACAAGGTGGTTAGGAAAATGTTGACGAAACTAATCGAGGTTAGACGAATCAATGCTCTTGATTGGGGAACCGAACGACTGACAGATCATATGTAAGCAGCGTTATTGAAGAGTATTTTTGAAGTCCAATGACGCAGGCACCGTCGTTCCTGAAAAACGCCAGTCGACCTAACAATGATGAAGTGGTGAGGAAATGAACTGCGAGACGGTGAGTGGGTATTACCGATGACTACCACAACTACGATGACGCTGAATAAGCATAAGACTATGAAACAGGCGATATAAACGGGTGTCTTGAACCGCCTAGCAGGAGTCGCCGGGGACCATACGATGTAAACGCGTTCCACTAAAGGCAATGAAAACGGTGAGATGGTGAAAACGGGTAGTAATACAGACATCTCACTCAAGAAGCAATAGATCAACACTTTGGATGAAGCATAGAAGGCAATGCAGACGTCGATACCGAGGTTGCAAACCGTTGTGTTCAACTCCATCCCAGCCCCAAAGATCAACACTCCACCTGAACGAAGCGGATGTAGCTGGATAACGAAATGGGAGGACTTTACATACTGGTGAATAGGAATAGCCAAGAATCCAGGAAGACAAGGATGATGCAGAGACGAGGCCATGAGAGTTGACCCAAGCCACGCAGCGATGTCAGGTGCTCTATACTGATCCTTCGAGAGATGCAATGGGATAAGATCGAAACACCTGATAAAAGGTATTTAACGAAATTGATACAGGATGAGAACTGAACATACCAGAGAAGTGAATCAATGAACTCAGGATCTGCATTCCAGATGAAGGGAAATTCATATTATTCGCGACATGGCTGTTAACCGTCGCAAGGATGGGCGATAGTGCCATGGGGTTGTCGATGGGGGTGAACCCTGCACTTTAAAACCACTCGTCCTCTTTATAAAAGCGACCAACTGAATGCCACATATGTCGAAGATGCCGGAACTCGCACCAACCCAACCTTGTTCCAGAGTTTCAGGGGACGACATACAAACTTTATTTAAGATCGGTGTTGCGAGGCACCGAAAGAAGAGAGGCGGGAGACGTTCGGAAGGCAGACTTGTGAAGGTCAACCACCGAAAGGACATTCAGTTTGTCTTCAAGGAGATGAACTGCGATGAATTGTTGATTTCGGCCCAAGAATCCGATTGGCGAGCCTTCTTTCAGGTTTGGTCGGTAGCAATCATTCCCCGCCAATGACGGTAAGCGCAGGGTTTTGGGAGACAGCTGAGGGAAATAAAGCCATGGAAAGCGAGCACGTCGCCGAATGACAGATAATCGGGAGTACCTTGACTAACTCTTGACATGTTTGAAATTTGTTGGAGGGTAAAATGTGTGCTTAAACTTCAGGCGAAACAGGTCTTGGGTACTACGTCATGCAGATCGACACAGGGGTCCCTTGATTGGGTGAACTGGGGAGGGCAAAGGAACGCCGGTCAGCGAAATGGGAACTATCTTGAAGAAAAAGTGTCGGTGGGGGTCGTATGTGTCCCGAGTCGTGATTACGACTCTTCTATGGCGTGCTTATGGTTGCGGAGGCATTCCACGAGATAGTGCACGCCTTCAATCTCCGGTCACGAATTGAGGTACGCCAAGGAACCTGAGAAGGTTGTACACTTACAGCATCGACCCTCGGAAGATCATAGACCATGCTGTAGAAATGGCAGCAATAATGCGAAGGGTTTGAGGAGAACGGAATTGCAAATTGCGTACCGAAAACCGGCCGGTCAGCCTCCTCGCACACTGCTCGGACTGTGAGTACCACCCTCTACGACCTGCACTGGTGCCAGCATATATCTATCTTCGTGACACTTTACTTGCTGATGCCTCCTACGTTCTCGATTACCATCCCAACCACGGTGAGCACCCCCAAGCACGGTCTTATACCAAGCAAATAGGAACAAGAACCGAAATCGCTCTGATGTCCGTCCAGTCGAAAGCCCTCGACCTTCAAATCCAATTATTTCTCTCTGACATTATACTCTCTTCATTTCTCAGCTCCTCGGACTTGGAAGTGTTACGTCCTTCCATACTCGATCTCTCAGGGCTTCACAAGGCGATTCACTGAACCCGTACACGACTCTGCAGATCCCTAGCAATAGCATCCGTCGCTCGATGCATATGGAGGATGGCAAGAATAGAAAGCTGTTGTGTTGGTCTCTCTCGGCGAATGGTCGTCTACGATCTGCCTTGCCTGACTACGAATTATTTCCCACCGAAGCGTCCCCGTACCACCATCATAATGGTTGTAGATTCCGAGTTCTCGACCTAACGTTTCGCACCCTTACCCTCCAGAATCTCCCCATCCAACTCCTATCACGTTTCAGGCTCTTGGAGCTCGGGACGATTTGGGGTGGTACCTTCGTCATTCCAGTCAGATTCAGGTTGTTTGCCGTGTTGGCCGCCGTCGGCGACAGGAGTGTCTCGAAAACTACGCCTCTGCACTGCAGCTGCGCTATGAAACAATATGGTGAGAGCTCCAACCTGGAAGAAGCCGAATCATGTGGGCAAGAGGCGCTCTCTTCGGTCTGGTAATACATATCAGTTCTATGTGGTCTTGGAACTGGAATCTTTGGTAGAAGTAGAACGACAGAGACCAATGGGATACGTTCGGCCTGACAAATAGTTGCTTGTACAGAGGCTGTCAAGGAATCGGAGTACAAGTTCAGGGGGATTTCACTGTTGGTGACCGTGTTCGTGGTGGGTGAATTGCAGTGTCGAATTATCAGTAAGCAACTATCGATAACTAGTTATGTAATTAACCTTGTACATAAGTCTAAATGTCGCTACCTAAAATAACTTCCTTCAAACTTGCTTGACCCATTCCTTGATCAAAGTAAACTCTGACCTCCCTGGACCTCCAAGTCACGCCTAGGAGAATAGCCCACACACCACTGCTTGAGGGAATGTGGCATGGAGATGTTTGTCAGGTGTGAGTAGTTGATTTAATTTGGATTATCGTGGGCGGCAATCGTTGGGGTGGTCACGCTGGCAGAACTTGCTGCACCATTTGCTGAAATGGAAGGTTGTACAGCCTCTGTACAGCCGTGCGGTTTTGTATAGCTCAATGCTGCGTTGCGGCTTTCTGTCCCCCTTTACCTTGACATCTGTGAGTCTGACAGTTGTTGCACTTTTCGTCGCCTCGATTTCCGGGCTAAAAGTAGCATTCTTCAGCAGCTTGCATATCCCGATGGCTTCTGAAAAGATGGGCATTAAGCACGACCTCGTCCCTCAACGGAGAGAATCTATGCTCACTCGATTCTGCCCTTCTCTGCTGGCATTCGGGTTTTGCAATCGAGCAGGATATTTCTTCAGTCGTTTCCAGAGCTCCGGAGACAAGGGAGATTTGGAGAGGGCCATCGACTACGATCGTAAGGTCCTTTCACTCCGGCCTATCGGTCACCCGAAGCGCCACGATTCGCTCCTCAATCTGGCAGCTGTGGTACGCTCTCGCTTCGACAGATGGGGTGGAGTAGACGATTTGCAGGAAGCGATATCCCACAGCCGAGAAGCACTTGCTCTCTGTCCGAAGGGTCACCCCGATCGAGCCAGAGCTCTCAGAGCCGCTGCTCATACACTCAATTCTTCATATCTTCATTCACACGAAGCGCATGAGCTGGATGAGGCAATTAGATATGCACGAGAAGCTGTCGCCCTTTGCCCTGCCGGCCATTCATCTCACGCTCCTTCTCTCGACAACCTCGCTGTCACCCTCTTCGCCTTGTATCAGAAGTCAGACCGACTCGGAGATTTGCAAGAATGCATCAGATGCTCCAGAGAATCGGTTGCACTCCGTCCCCGTCGCAACTCAGCTCGAGCCACGGCACTCAACAACCTCGCCATCGCCCTCCAGTCGAGATACAATGACAGGAAGGAGGTGGCTGACCTGGAGGAGGTCATCAAGAATGCGAGGGAGGCGCTCTCCCTCCGGCCAGTTGGCCGTCCCCGGCGTGCCACGTCTCTTGCCACGCTCGCGAATGGTCTTCAATCACGAGGTCGTGTCGCTGATATGGAGGAATCGATGGTCCATTATCGGGAGGCTCTGACACTTTGTCCCTTTGGTCATCGTGACCACGTGACGTGTCTCAGGAACTTAAGTGGCGCGCTCAAATCTTGGCACGCACAGACCCGTCGTTCGGAAGACTTGGAGGAGGCGCGCAAGTATGAACGTCACGCTGTTGCTCTGAAAGATCACGGTCACCCCGATCCCTCATTCTGATATGTCAGCGTTTATCCGTCTTGTTTCCCCTTTTGGTCCCTGAGCCCTGCTTTCTATGAATAGTTCTGTCATGACTTCACGCCGTTCCCTTCTCTTCAACCTCCCTGTACACCTAGTCTTTCATAGCTGTATCTGTCTATCAAGATCGTTCGTTCAGCGCTACGACAAGCTGTGCTTTCACCGTCCTTCTGGCAATCTTCTGATTCTGATTTCAAAGGGGCAGTGGTTGGCTAGGACAATCTTGCACATGTACAGCCTGACACACGTCCTTATCGACGCCCTCGTGGACGGGCATGGATATTGAAATGGTATTTAAGCCCCATCCTGATGCTGTGCATGAACCAACCGTTTATCGACCTGCACCGGTGAGTGTATGCCTACCTTCAACTAGGAGTGAAAGCTCATGGTCGCTGCTAGATATCATTGCAACGTATCTCATCACAACAATCTAAGCAGCATGACATCCTCCAGCATGATCAACAAGGTTAAAGTCGTTCCGCACACCAGCGATAAATCCATGCTCGCCAGATTCTGTCCCTCCCTTCTTGCTTTTCTGTCCAGCGAGCGAGCTGCACATTTCTGCAATATCTTCGTACTTTCAGGAAGCAAGGCGGACTTGGAAAGCGGGATAGAATTTCACCGAAAAGCCCTTGCCCTTCGACCTATCGGTAACCCCAAGCGCCACAAGTCCCTCCTGCATCTGGCTGCTCTTCTTCGGTCACGCTATGATCGGTGGGGTGGGGTTGATGATTTGCGAGAGACCATTCTCCTCAACCGAGAGGCGATAGCTCTCTGTCCGAAAGGCCATCCCGCTCACGCCTGGGCTCTTTACTCGCTCTCCAACACCCTTTCCTTGTCGTATCACCAATTCGATGCAATGCGTGATCTGGACGAGGCCATCAAATGTGGTAGAGATGCTCTAGCTGTATGTCCTGCTGGAAACCGTGGTCGTGTATTCTCACTCCACAACCTTGTCATTGCGCTCGACCAATTCTATGGGAAAACACGTCAACGCGAGTACTTGGAGGAGTGCATCAAGTATGCTCGCGAGTCCGTCTCCCTACAGACCACTCGCGATTCCGTTTTCGCTATATCAGTCGACACCCTCGCCAGCTTCCTCCAAACCCAGTACAGCAATTCCAAGTCGATGAAAGATCTGGAGGAATCCATCATCCTTGCGAAACAGGCCCTTTCGTTACTTCCGGTCGGTCATTTTCGTCGTGCTTCATCTCTAACCACTATCGCCATCGGTCTTGAAGCACGAGGCCACGAAGGCGATCTGGAGGAATCGATCGCTCTGCATCGTGAAGCTCTTGAGCTGAGCCCATATGGTCGTCGCGATCATACGAAATGCCTGAGCAGCCTGGCTGGTGTGCTCAGAAAGCGGTACGCACAAACCGCTCGGCCTGAAGACTTGGAGGAAGCGACGAAGTACGAGCGGCATGTTCTTGCCATTAAGACTCTTGGCCCGACTTTTTGAACTATATTGCCCCCCTACCCTCATCCCTTCCACATTTTTCAATTTTTGTAACAACAGAGCTCCGTCGTCCCATTATTCCTATTGCACTGTCCAATTACTCCGTCGTTGACCCGCGATTTGGTTGGCTCGATTTTAGAAGGATGCATCAGATGCTCCCGAGAATCGGCTGCACTCCAACCCCGTCGCAACTCCGCTTCAAGCCATGGCACTCCAGTCCGGATACAATGACAGGAAGGAGGTGGCTGACCCTGCAGGAGGCCATTACGAATGCGAGGGAGGCTCTCTCCCTCCACCCAGTTGGTCGTCCCCGACGTGCCACGTCTCTCGCCACGCTCGCGAATGGTCTTCAATCACGAGGTCGTGTCGCTGATACGGAGGAATCGATGGTCCATTGTCGGGAGGCTCTTGCACTTTATCCCTTTGGTCATCGTGACCACATAACGTGTCTTAGGAGCCTAAGTGGCGCGGTCAAATCTTGGCGCGTACAGACGGATCGTTCAGAAGACTCGGAGGAGGCGCGCAAGTATGAGCGCCACGCTGTTGCTCTGAAAGATCATGGTCGCACCGATCCCTCATTCTGCCATGTCAGCGTTTATGCGTCTTGTTTCTCATTCTGATCCCTGAACATTGCTTTCTATGCCATGACTGCATGCCGTTCCCTTGCCTCCCTGTACTCCTAGTCTTCCGTAGCCATGTCTGTCTATCAATAAATATCGTTCCTTCAGCGCTACGACAAGCTGTGGCTTCCACCGTCTTTCCGACATCTTCTGATGCTGCGACAGGAGCGGTGGTTGGGCACGCCTTAGGACTTGAACCTTGCACAGCGTGACCCGTATCCTTATCGATGCTCATGGGCGGCCATAGATAATGAAATGGAATTTATGTAAGAACCGACCTATTGCTATGCATGAACTACTGATCGTTTATCGACCTGCATCGGTGAGTGTATGCCTACCTTCAACTATGAGTGAAAGCTCATAGTCGCTGCTAGATATCGTACCGACGTACCTCACTACAACAATCGAAGCAGCAGGACATCCTCCGGCATGGGTAACAAGGCCAAAGTCGTTGCGGGAACCAGCGATAAATCCATGCTCGCCAGATTCTGTCCTTCCCTTCTTGCTTTTATGTCCAGCAGCCGAGCTGGATATTTCCACCATCTCTTCGTGCTTTCAGGAAATAAGGCGGACTTGGAAAGCGGGATAGAGTGTGACAGAAAGGCGCTTGCCCTTCGGCCCATGGGTCACCCCAAGCGCCACGATGCCCTCCTGAGTCTGGCTGCCCTTCTTCGGTCACGCTATGATCGTTGGGGTGGGTTGGATGACTTGCGAGAGATCATTCTCCTTAATCGAGAGGCCATGGCTCTCTGTCCGAAAGGTCATGCCGCCCACGCCAGGGCTCTTAACTCACTCTCCTACACCCTCTCCTTGTCATATCACCAATTCGATACGATGCGTGATCTGGACGAGGCCATCAAATGTGGTAGAGATGCTCTAGCTCTCTGTCCTGTCGGAAACCGGTATCGTCCATCATCACTAGACAATCTTGCCGTTACACTCCATCAATTGTATCGGAAAACACGTCGATGTGAGGACTTGGAGGAGTGCATCAAGTACACTCGGGAGTCCGTCTCCCTACGGACCGCCCGGGACCTCGGTCGCGCTACATCAGTCAACAACCTCGCCATCTTCCTCCAATCCCAGTACAGCAACTCTATGTGTCTGAAGGATCTGGAGGAATCAATCAACCTTGCGAAACAGGCCCTTTCGTTACGACCCGTCGGTCGTCCTCGTCGTGCTTCATCTCTAACCACCATCGCCATCGGACTTGACACACGAGGTCACAAAGGCGATCTGGAGGAATCCATCAGTCGGTACCGTGAAGCTCTTGAGCTGAGCCCCTATGGTCATCGTAATCATACGAAATGCCTGGGCAACCTGGCCGGCGCGCTCAGAAAACGGTACGCACAAACTGTTCGATCTGAGGACTTGGAGGAAGCGACGAAGTACGAGCAGCATGTTCTCGCCATTAAGGCTCGTGGCCCGACTTTTTGAACTATATTGAACCCCATCGCCTCGGCTTTTTTGTAACAACAGAGCTCTGTCGTCCCATTATCCCACTGTTCCATTACTCGCCGTTGACCCTTGACTTAGTTGACCCTCACCCTATACACGGTGCCTCTTTTGTATATTACTCTTGTGGCTTGATGTCAAGTTTTAGACACCAACGCATCAATGCGGCATCGTCGTCGTTGAAATTGAAAACAACCAACGCAAGGACTGGCTCGGTTCTCCTTGTCAGCTATGATCTACGACGCTATCCGCTATGTAACTTCTTTGTTCATTCACCACACCCCTTCCTTGGCGAGACTTAGAAGGCTCTCAGACTCTCGGCATATATATCGTTTGGTCTCCTTTGTTCTTGTCGTCGTGTGAATGGTTCTCGTCATTCCCTGTCTCACCTCATCTACACGATCTCGAGACTTTCACCTCACTGGTGCAGCTTGGACAATTTCGGATTGACACCGTAGACATGCAGGCAGACACATGATCCTACTGAGGGTTCATGGGCGCTGCCATATCATCCGGGCCAGCTCCTTGACTTGCTGCAATATCCCACTCAGAGGCTTTTCCCTGACCACGACATTGGTGAGTCGGTAGCCTTCACTAATCTGGGGGTGCTAGGATGAGCTGAGGGTTGCCGAGTTTCTAGTGGCCAACAGTACAGAGTCCCACAGTATGGGTATCAAGCAGACATCGACACCCGTTGAGGTCCAGAGGGAGAGATCCATACTCGCCAGATTCTGCCCCTCTCTCATTGCCTTTGGGCGGAGTGGTCAAGGAGGTTTCTACTACAATCGCTTCCTGCAGACTGGGAGTAAGATGGACCTGGAGAGTGCGCTCAGTTACTATGAGAAAGCGCTCGCCCTTCGACCCCTAGGACATACGAAACGCCACGAAACGCTCATCAGTCTAACGGTTATCCTTCGTTCGCGTTTCGAACGATGGGGCAGCGCACATGACTTACAACGAGCCACTCTCTACGATCGAGAGGCCAATGTCATCTGTCCCAAGGGTCATCCTGACTACCCGAGGACTCTCAATTCCCTCTCCCACACACTCTCCTTGGTGTACCGTCAGTCAGGTGGAGCTCATAATCTGGACGAGGCCGTCAGACACGCACAAGTAGCTCTCTCTCTATGCCCTGTCGGGAGCCGTTATCGTGGAACATGCCTCGACAACCTCGCCGTAGAGTTCTTAACTCGATATCGCGAAAAGGGGCAACGGGAGGATTTAGATGAGAGTATCAGACACACCCGGGAGGCCGTTAGTATACGAGGTAGTCGCAATCTCTCCCGCGCCACTTCTGTCAACAATCTCGCCATCGCACTCCAGACTCGATATGATCTTGCGAAGGACGATGGGGATTTGGAGGAATTGATTAGCCTTGCTCGGGAAGCCATATTACTCCGGCCTGTGGGCCGTCCTCGTAGGGCTTTGTCCCTGACGACTCTTGCCATGGGACTCGAGTGTAGAGCGGGCAGCGGCGATCTCGAAGAGGCAATTGCCTGTTACCGTGAAGCTCTTACGCTATGTCCATATGGGCACCGTGACCACGCCAGCTGTCTCAGCAACCTCGCCGGTGCTCTGAAAGCGCGGTATGCTCAAACCGGGCAGTCGGGCGACTTGGAGGAGGCGAAGAAGTATCAACGACATGCTGCTGCAATTAAGGCAATGGGTCCTCCTGTTTGAGACAAGACGATGCTTTTTTTTTCATTTACCTTTCTGCATGGTAGTCATCTTAGTATGTTGTTCCTCACTCTTTGGGTTGTATTATTCCTCGAAGTCGCTTCCTCAGTGGCAAGCATACTATTTTCCTCTTCATTTCATCCTCATGCATCGCCTTGGGCCTCTTCTCATGGAATGTTGATCGCGTCTCACCTACATATGTACTTCTATTTCCGTGCCGTGACTCGGGCTGTATCAATAGGGTACCCATGACTGCCGCTGGTAGACCGGGGATACCACAGACAAAAGTTCAGGGGTGAAGGACGAAATATCAAGGACAACAGACGGCCATCTATGTAGATTTGAGATTGACCTCAGACAATGTCTTGAATGCGTCCTTATACGCTTCAAGCAAAGCCTTCACTCTCGTCCTCTCCGCTACCAATGCCTCGTCTTCATCCAGCAGATCACCAAAGAGATCAGGTTTGTATAGGTTGGATACTAGGCGATTTTGGACTTGCTGTGATGAGTGATTGACTAGGAAGTGCATGATAGCTTTAGGTACGAGGTCTTGGATGCTTTGTCGGACAATATTGAAGTACGACGCGATGAGGGAGCGGATTAGAGAAGTCTCCATCTCTTCTCGCATTGATAGCTGGGCGCTCCCATCGGACACCTGAACAAAGGACCGTATCATGAGAAACGATCCCACATCTGCGATCGCACGATGAGGGCAACTCACCGCTTCAATATGCTTCCCAAGACTCTTCATATCATAAGCTGTGTCTCTCTTCCCCGCCATCAACCCTCCTGGCACCGGCGTATCACTTCCCGAATGTACCTCTCTGCCAACGTTGGCAATACCCACGCCGCCAGCACCAGGTTGTCCATGAGTGGCCGCAGAAGCGTTTGCCGACGCAACACTCGTACTCGACATTGGCCCAGGTCCATTCTGGCCGAAGAAATAATTCAAGAATGTTTCCTTTGCAGTGCCTGAACCGCCGGACTGGGATGATGGACCAGGAGAAGAATGACGGGGGTGTGCATGGTGATGGTGTCGTGAAACTGTTTTGGATTGGTTGGGAACTGGGATGGGTGAGGCAGTTTTACTGGCTCCTGACGTTGATGAGGTTGTGCCTGCGCGTGATCGGTCGTGGAGAGTTGAAGATACCGAGCGACCTTCCCGAGATGTAGGGATGCCATTGATACTTGCCGCCCGATCAGATTCATAGTCCTCTTCCTCGTCCGCGGGGGAGATTCGCCCGTTCGTCGGTTCCGTAGAGGCTGGCTGAACGATTTCGGTTTCAACATCTGAAACATTAATGAACAAGAACAATCGGACTCACTCGAGGCTGAATGGCTTGTCGTTGTGGAGGTTGGCTCGCTGCTGTTATCCGCGCAGCCTCTTGAGATCCCGAGATAAATGAGGGGTGATTGGTATTGATATACGCCGCTTGGATGTCGATTAGACTTTGCGTATATTCCGACGTCGGGCCCAATCGTTCTCGCAAGAGGTCGGAAACGACATCGACGACTTGCGCGTGTAACCGAGGGAAGCGTTGTAACTCCTAAACCAATATCAAAAGGGTCAATCAGATAATGGATAGAGGGCGGAAATGAGGTGGCTACGAACCGCACTTGTGCAATTATGGCATATTTTCACCAGCTCTTCATACACCAACTCCACACATCTTAGACTCGGCGGTTCGAGTAACTTGATCTGAGGCTTCACCAGCAGATCAAAGGCCATCTCCGGAACGAACAAGCTTGGTCTGGGACCCGTCGAATTCCGGATGGCTGTTCTAATATCCTGGTTGTCCAAGTTTTGGGTAGCGTCGATGGACGCTAGGGCATGTCCGAAGACATCGTTGAAGATGTAATAGATGCGAGCGCCGCCCGAAAGTTCTTTGGTCGAGATTTCGAGGTTAGAACCTTCGATGGATGAAACAAAGTCGCGGGCGAATTGGGTCATTAGTCGAAGGATCAAGGCACCTTGCTGTGAGGGGTCAGTATCACGGAGACGTCATATAGAGGAAACAACATACTTGGTTCTTGTCGCCGAAAAGAGAGGGATCGCCAAACGAATTGAGTTCTTGCTGAGCTTGTCCGATTAGCGTATTCAAACGTGCTTTCATATCCGGTAGTTTTTCTCGTATGTGGTTCATTAATACCTGACGAGCAGATTAGCGCTCTTCATATCAGAAATAACAGGTCTGATGGGATCATTACCTGATTCAACGTCCTCGCCAAATATTTTGTCCCGTTTTTATGCGCAATATTCCGGTAGGCCGCATGAGATCTAAAGAATTCTGATTCACTCTCCATAGCAGCTTTCATATCCTTGCTTTCGTTGATATCCTGCTGACTCCGATTCACTACACCAATGAATCCCAGTTTGAGAGGATAGACGCGACCGGTGAGGACGTCCAGCGCGTTAGTGCCAGCATCCATCAAGTCGAGTTTTGTCAAGACTCCGATGGTACGGCGGCCTTGGGGGTCGACGGTACGAGCGAGCTTCAGGGCTTCAGAGTTGGCAAGGTCGACGTTGGCAGCGGAGACGGCAAGGATGACACTGGTGTCGAGTATCAGAAGTCTGGTCCTCACAACGCTTACACACTCACCAGTTCGGCTTGGAAATGTACTCCACCACCAAATTCCGAATCTGCTTTTCTATGTCACTGGGTTGATCACCTACAGGAAGCTATGCATTCGACAACCTGACTCAGAGTAACAACAGAGTGTCGGCAAAGGAACATACCTTCGTCAGACCAGGCAGATCCACCAACGTCAAGTCTAACACATTTGGACTGTATATCCTGAGATGAATGGGCAATTTGCTGATCCCTTTATTCTGCCCAGCAACTCGGAAGGTCTCTTGTTCGATTTCTTTACGAATTTCGTTGAAGTCGGTGTATCTGGTGTCGATGTGGAGGAATTGACCCCATTCTGTTGGACTTGAGGTTGTGGCATCGGGGTCGGGTGACGGGACGTGAATGAGTTGGAGGACGAGGGGCCGGCGGGTGACAATGCCTTGACCACGGGGAAGGAAGTCCCGACCCACGATTCTGAGTTATTAGGCTAGGTATCAGCAGAGTAGTAGAAGAAACATGATGACCATACGTTTCGAGGACACTGGATTTGCCCGAAGATTGACTACCAACCTATCGCGAAGCCAAGGTTATCAACAGGTCGGAGACAAAGCCCCGGGAGTATCACTCACCACAGCCAGCTGTGGCATGTCCAGTTCCCCTCCTACGAACATACGTGGGGTCAGTCCCAGGTTGCAACCCGTATCAGATCGAAGAACCCTCACCAAGATTGTGGAAGGTATCTTGAAGTTTGTTCACCAGTTTGATGAGGTCCGCGTCCATGATGGCTAGTAGTATTCGGAAGACTTGAAGATACGAGTACCGGTACCAGGCAGGGATTTATAGCAGCAGCCTGGCAGTGCGCAGGTAACAGGCTCGGGACGTGCAAGAAACTGTGGTGCTGAAAGCCGAAGGGCGCGTCGTCACGGCACCGTGTGACCATCACGGTGGTCACTGTGTGACATTGTGTTGCTTTTGGGAATTTCCTGGAATTTCTGTCCTAATCTCTCCAATGTTTTCGATGGCGCCCGCTGTCCCTTTTCCCAACTTCTTCCCTTCAGATCTGCCGTACATGAGATGTACGTATACGCTGACGAGATTCTCTCCTTTCTCTCGACGATCATATCTTTCTCGTTAACAAGTTCTCGGGTATTATCGGATTCTGCCAGCTTCCACGTCCTACGACTACGCAAATTGCACAGCACCCTTCCACGAATACATGCCGACCAGTTTCGTCAACAGGGAGGAAGGTTTCGGCTACTGCTCAATACACCTTGTAAGAACTCCAGTTGAGCCGCAGTGCTGCTGGGGACCCAGGAGCCTCGAAATACGATTCTGCAACACTCAGGTTGAAGTTGAAGTTCCTTCTGAGGGAATAAAGTGCCAGAAAGAAAATTACATAGCGGGATATTATGGTATTTTACTTGTATTTTATAGGAGAGAATACAACAAAGGTCAATACATCATCGCCCTCACTGCACACCTCGACACTCATCTCGCAGCCAACGAACGATCGCTTCGTACCCACGACTGAACAACGCCTGACCATGATGTCCATCACCATCAAACCACAGTCCTTTCCTAACCCCATGAGACAAAAGGTATTTCTTCACCGTCTTTCAAAACATTCAGCATGAAAATGTCGGACTGGGTACTGCAAAACAGACTATAGGAGAAGAAACGTACCTCCGAATCAACGATGACATCTTTCCCACCAAGCAGGAACATCGTCTTGGTCGGATCACGAGCATTGGGTATCTCCTCGAACCACAGTAAATTCGAGTTCCAATCAAAATGTCGTTGAAGAAGGTTGGCGACGCCCACTTCGGTACCGGTGAAGTACCGCATGAATAGTTCTATACCCTAGCAAAGGGAGAAAACTGTAAGTCCAAGGATGGACGTGCTATGACAGTACGATCAAGTGCGCACCGTAGAGCATGGTCTGTAAAGAAAGTTATAGCATGCTTCTACGAAAGGGTTTATCAGTACGCAAACGAGAGAGTCCAGATATCGAAGAACAACGAACCATTCTCCCACGAACAAAACGTGATAGGATCGGCGAAGCAGGACCTCGCGACCATCCTTGGATAAGCCTTCACCATCCATGAATGAACATACGATCCACTTCTCCCTATCAGCACCCAACACACAAACGAGCCAAAGTCCCACTCACTTCGAATGACTCAACAAAGTAACACCCCTCCTCCCCTCCCTCCACCTCCCACTCTCTTCCCCACTAAGATCTCCCTCTTCCCCATTCCCTTCCTGCTCAACCCACCCTAGCTCTCTCACCAACCCCGCCAAACAATCCGCCATCTCATGTCTCCCCATAGGCCGAAGAAACCTCTCATGAAATATATCCTGGCTTATATGCGGTTGTAGGACTATCAAGAGAGGCCGATCACGGAGAGAACGAAGGAGACCAGAGATGAAGATCTTGTATTGGGCGAGGCCGACTCCTAGGCCGTGGATGAAAACGACTGGGAGAGGATCACAGGTGGGTGACCAGTTTCGAGGAATGTGTAACAGATATCTGTCGGCAGTCATCAAATGAGATGATTGCATATAGCGATGAAGTATGAACCAAACTCACTCTAATCCTTTATAGGATCCGTGTACCGCACCCCAACGATACACAAACCACGCCTTGACAACCCTATTAAAGACCCATACTGCGACATACCAAACAAACGGTCTGAGATACACATTCACCGGGTCCAAAGTTACCAGAACAGGCTGTACGGCAGGATTCGAACCATTAGGTATGGTCGACCCAGATCGTTTCTCAATCTTCTCCACAAACTCATCCAATATAGCTTTGTGCGCCTCACTCAACAAATGAGCAGGTGGTAGCAAAGCGTTGAAAATGGTCCAGTGAAGCCAAGCGTAGAACTCTCGGCGACGAATTTGAGACCACGGGGCTTTTCTGAACCAGGATCGCATACGGTTTCGGAAAGCGACGGCTCGGGGATCGTGGTAGTCCAATCTATCAAGACATGGTTTTTCGAGTTCGAGAAGAGCTGCTTGCTCGTGACCGTCTTCTAGTGGGAATGTTAGGCCTGCTTGGAGGACTCTGTGGTAGGCGGCCTGAAGCTCGGCGATGTCTGTGGAAGCGGGTGGGACGGACGCTGCGATTTGTTCCGTGAGGTGAAAGTGGTAGATACTGAAAAGCGCCTGGATTGAGTATTCATGAGCGTGGGTTCATGAAAGAAGGGTTGAGCAATATATTGCAAGAAAGAAACGAAACTGATTCCACGAGGGATTGGGGAATGCGACGACGTATTGGGGGCATTGTGTATCAGAGATTTCATCCGTGCGTGATTCTTCAACCGGGACCCAATGAAAATGCGGGACCCGCCTCACCTCGCAAAGACTCAGAACAAATAACCCCCTTGCTCGCCACGATAAGGACCCTACGGCACCAGACCATATTACGTACACCAGGAATGCCCAAGAGAGGGGAACGATCGACCAAAGAGGTATCACGGCAAAGATCAGCACGATATAAAACGAGAGATAACGGCGCGGAGGAGGCGCAGGTTGCTCAGAGAGATCGCCATCGAGGGTGCTCTGCGACATAAGAAACGGGGGAGAAAGTGCCAAACGTGCAACAAGCAGATGATTGAGCAGATATCGAGAAAAGAGGGCCAGATCCAAGGCTTATCCTTGTGTTTAAGTACTGCCTGTTGCGATCCCCAAAAGGCATTAAAAGTGGCTCGTGTTTTGAGGATCTCCGAGAACGACGAAGCGCCCGTACACGGAGACGGGCGAAAGAACTGAGAATGTAAGCATCTGCGAGTGCGTTGGGGCTGTGCGCGCAGATAGGGAGATCATAATCAAAGGTTGGAGGCGAACGAAGGCCGAACCCCATTGCTGGGACTGTGCGAACCTTTCATCTCCCCATCGCATCATGGCCTATTTTGGACGTGCCACATGGCATAAACCAGCGAGTGCCGCTGCCAGTGAATCAGAGAGCGGAAAACCTATAGAGAAGAGAGAGAATAAATGAGCAGCGCCGACCGCCTCCATCGCCCAAAAAATACTCACCGACAACGGCCGTCAAACAAGACTGGAGAGGAACTCGAAGCCTCGCGTCCCATGATTTGGCTCATCTTGACCACGGATGAAAGTCCAATTTCCTACCGCAAGAAATGCCAACGGACTTGACCACAGATTAGGGGTGAGCAGTAGCCAAGATTCGACCATGGCCAGGATGGAAGCTGAGTATATGCTGCAGGGAAGTCCATTTGTAGGAATTGTGCGTTTTGATCGTTGGATGAGGCGATTCGCTTGAAGTTGTCGTTCTCCCGTAGGCTTCTGGCTCAACAAGAGACCCTGGCTGGGCATTACGGACAACCCTGCAGGAGAATGGCGCACCAAGCTAGGAGTAAACAGAAGACAAAGAAAAAGAGGTTAATTGACGGTAAATGGAGTAGAAGACGCGGTCATGAAGCTGGTCTGGAACCTCGCGTTCTGACTCCTGATCAGCGACCGCACAAATCCTACACTTAGATTTACACCGCACAAAAAGATATCTGGCCAATATGTCGTCGAATTCCCAACAAATTAATGAGGAGAACTGTTAAGCCGTTCCCAAACATTTACTCTGAAGGGTCTGAGGCCGGGCCGGGTCATGGAATTGATGAACATCGAATGAATGGAGCGTTCACAAGGTATCCAACGAATACCCGACGGATGTTGGTCATGATGCAGAAGGGAGCGCCAAACTAAAGTTCAGCTGGTCTCACAATGCATGCCATATCACTTCGGCCATACACTTTTTGTCCGACAAACTGTCAACCTATGAGTGATGATCTGGAAATATCATCCCAGCATCAGGCTTCGATGAATAAATACGCGGAAGAGGAGAACACACACCATGGAGACGATTGATATCAGTATTATCACAAGGAGATGGACGATGGTAGGCGAATCAGTCGCGAATGAATTGTTTGGTTACTGCCACCGGGCCTCCGCCAGTCATATTGGGAACAAGGAAGAGAACGCCGCGAGTACAAGGAGGGATGAGGTGTGCTATCCCTCGCTGAGATCGGAAGAAGATACCTCATTAACCCCCGCGCTCTTGAGGAAGCGCCACCGACTGAACAGTAACGGCGGTCGATTTTGCTGGGAATTCTGAAGGTCCGAACATTGGGACCTTGCCGTCAAGCGAATATGACTCATACAAAGACTCCGACTGAACAGCGAATCAGCGCCGACCGTCGTTTGACCAACTTGACAGGGCTATAGTCAACCTACGGATCTATTAATGCGTCCCAGTACCATATATAGTGTCAAGACTCACTGGGCACTTACAGGCATGTATGTATTTAGTGACAAACGGTTACTACCGTCCAGGCGGAGCGGGTGAGCTTAGACAAGTTGACGTGAGTCGAAGCAGGGGTGGGTGTGTGTCGTTGTAAGATTGCAACATAGTTTAACGGCGGCCCTGTCAGTGTGGAGTCCACACTGAAACGGTGAATGAACGGGCCCTTCAGAGTCCAGACTTGTGTGTGCGTACATTCATAGTTTATCATGGTTTGGGGGTAGAAGAATGGAGTTATTTCTGTGACTTGTGATGGCCAACGTTAAATGCCGTCGGGAAGAAGCATTGCTGCGGAGTTATAAACTGGGAACAGATAGATGAAGGATTCTGAGAAGGAGAGTACGAGGTCCTACCACCGGAGAAATCACTTATCTCTCTGAACTCTGTACCCCTTGGAAAAAGACCTTGCCTTACAAGGCTCAGGAACACCGGGCTTTCCGTGGTTGACCATACATTACAGATATCGAGTGAAGCGTGATATGGGGAAATGATATTAGAGTTACTCGGGGCGAGCATACTTACCTTGCCTCAGAGAGTTTCCTTGATACGACCGAAGTTGATCCCAGGAAAAGAACGGAGTTTCCCAGGTCGATCCGGTACTGAGGCTTTGACATCATCATCAGCAAGTTGAAAAAGATAAAAGACGCGCAGAGCCACGCCCTGGCGCGTCGCTCTCAATCGGCGAAAGCTGTGACGCCGAATACGAAATGTGCTAACGCCGTGCTCTTCGGGGGATGAATACCAGGTTGACGCCAATCGTCAGTGGGATGTCAAATCGCTGCCGTACAGTGGCTCAAGTTAAAGCTGAGAAAACTGTTGGGGTTCGAGTGAACAGTCAAGATAGTGAGTGGGAAGAAGGGCAGTTACGTTACATAACACCATTATCCCGCAACTCCGATAGATGGTTAGATAGGGATAGATTCAGTCAAGAATCATGAGGGAAGACAAAAGAGCGAGGTGGTATGATCATACGGATGGGGAAGGTGGACAAATACCATGTCATTGCGAAGGGAAGGGGCGATCCTCGACATTACTCGACATCAAACATGGCTGAGGAAGACATGGGGAGTGCAAAGAACCGGGTGGGGTGGGACCGGACATGGTAATCCTGACCTCAACATTCGGCTCGGGTAGCGCAAATGATCGAGATCTTCCCTCGAGTGCTGTCCGCTGTGGGCCAGTGGTTAGGGTCAGCGTGAGGCAAAGGGGGTCCAGACCGTCGTAGACAGCAGAGCAGAGTAAGCCTGTGATAACGCAGGGTAAAAGTCCCTGAGCGGAGTTTGGGCCAAGCCTTTGTGATAAGAGCGACGTTCGGGGAGGATTTACGACTGAGGTTAGTGCCCGAAGGTTGCATCCGCAAATGAGAACTTGGCCGGAGGTGATCTGGATCAGTATCAGACTCTCTCCGAAACACGAACCGCCGCGATCGCCCACCTCGAGAATGCAAAAGATCGATACCGACACCTCGCGGAGAACACGAGGCTACCTGTTGGCCTTTTGGTAGCCCCGTGTTGAAAATAACATACGTCTTACACGATCAAAAGTCATGAGTACGCGCACGGCGGTTTCCTGGACAGATGCCACGGGGTGCGCAGGAAGAATCCGGAAATGCTGAGAAATGAGATACCACATGTTCCATCCTAGCGAGAGTTAAACAAAGTGGCAGGAGGCAGAAAACTCAGGCGATGATTGGCAAATCCTGAGGCCGCGACAAATGTCGTCGCCGCCACTGAAAGTGGTGAAGGCGTCTGCGGCTGCCAGGCACATTGACAATTCAGAGGAGACGAAGACCGTCACACGCGGCGACGGATCAGGGCTGAAAAACAGATTTTTGGCGGCGAGAAGAAGAAGCAGAAGACCGTAGTTTTGGCTGCAGCCCAGAACGTCTCGAGTCCGTCATATGGGCAGATTATGGCCCGACTACCTATCAAACCCTTGCTAGGACAAGCATTGTATCTAGGGTGGCTGCAAGCTAACGAATAGGGGCCCACAGCTGACATGGACGGTGGCGAGCAGGGCGGGGAGAGCGGGGACGATGCAAATAGGCTCAGCTCAGCGTTACGGCAGACAGGGATGGGTATTTTAGCAGTGAGACGGAGTCAATAATCAGGTAATTCGAAGTGCAATCGAGGTTGTAATATCATAGCCAATAGCAAAGAACAAGACCCGATATAGCCGCTTGACCATGTAGACCCTATACAACCAAATAAATCCATCAACTCAAAATCCGTAATCCCCCTTTTCTCCCTTTTTTATTCTCCTTTTTCTGAAGTAGCGACAAAGCAGTGTGTGTTGAACACGCCTGCCGTTCGAGCCTTGCGAAATTGCTGTCGTACGCGTTGCGCAACCTCCGGACACCCTCGTTTAGCTGGCACGCTCTTTCGGCGCTCGTTTAATGTGCGGAAACCTTCTGCTTTGGTCAACATCCTTTGCCTGGTCCTTGTCTTGCTCCTTACTCTGTTTCCGACCGACAGGGGAACGTAGCCCTCAGAATTGCCACTTGACAATCACCGGCTGTTCGTAACGCATCCTTCAAGACGCCGCCACCCCAAACGAGAGACTTCTGAGCTCTGTTTTCGACTGCATCTGCCGTTGATCTTACCCAAAGCCAGCCAAAATATCGATGGAGACCCACTTTAACCCAGAGGGGCACTATTCCCAGCAGCAGCCAGGTTCCTCGCAGCAGCCCCAGCCCCAATCTTCCCAGCAGTGGTCGGCCCCAGCTCTCCACCTGCAGGTGCCCCAAGGCCACAACCAATCGTCGTTTCCTTCCCCCGTATCACCTTCCTCGTCGCTGAACGAGCACCACTATCCCCCTTACTTCCAGCAACACACATCTGGTCACGAGGGCTCCCAGCTTTCCCTCAATTTGTCGGGCCTCTCGGTCACCTCTCCTACGAACGTTTCCCCTATCAATCCCCCAACTTCCAGCACCTTGTCGCCTATCACCCCCATCACACCCCCCTCGTCACAGTCAAACCCCTTTCCCCACGCCCACCTGCAACATCACCAGCCCCAATTCCAGTTCGCCCCACCAGATCCCCCGTGCGGTCGATATGACGAACCACAACCTCCTCACCAGTACGACTACTCCGGCGTACCTCGACGTCTTACGTCGAGTAGCCGTTCATCTTCATCATCTGATAAATCGGTACCCCGCAAGAGGAGTTTTAGTACGACTCCTCTGGCAACGTCGATGGAGGAGAGGATGTACGACAATGGTCCAAATGGTGTCATGGATCTCAGTACCCCCGGCTCGTACGATGACATGGATATAGGGTATCCGTCACTGGAAGCGGGTAGTCCGATCGATGGTAGTACCAGCAGTGGGGAGATGGACGACCAGCTGAAACCCTTAGAGAGCCAGCTTCCGTCATCGTCTTCTTCTGGGACATCCTACCACGGCATCCCGCCAGGAAGTATCACCGTCCTCGGAAAGCCATCTGGCACCAACAACTTTGTCACGAAGCTGTATCAGTGAGTTTCCTTATCTCGAGGCTTCCTCCGGTTGAAGGGCTGATTGCTCTTCGCCAGGATGATCAACGACTCAAAATCCACTCAGTTCATCGCGTGGACCGAACTTGGAACAAGGTAAAATTCCTCGGCCTGCTGGGTGAGCCTTGATCTCAATTATGTCTTGCCGTCCAGTTTCGTTGTTTCGAACGTTGGGGAGTTCAGTCGGAGTATCCTGGGATCTCACTTCAAGCACAACAACGTCAGTATGCGTCATAGCCAATCCCTTTTCTATCTGGTTTGACTTTGATTTTTGATTTTAGTTTTCGAGTTTTGTGCGCCAGTTGAACATGTACGGTTTTCACAAAATCAATCGGGTCAGTGCGCTACCCTTATGATTACCATGACCCACACTGATGCTCGACCATAGACACCACGGGCCCAGCGTACCACAACCGACGCACAAACTTGGGAATTTTCGCATCACAAGTTCCTTCGTGGCAGACCCGACCTCCTGGAAGAGATTAAGCGGAAGGCACTAGAACCGGACCCTGCTGTTAAGCATCGGGTGGAGTTACCTGGAGAGGTGGCAGCTCAATTAGCTTTGATGAGAGAGGACGGGCGTCGTACGGAGCGGGAATTGTATGAGGTGAAGAAACGCTGCGAGAGGTTGGCTGGCGTCGTAGGGGCACTTTGGGAGGCCGTGGGGAAGGCCGTTCCCGGTGGTGGTGAGTGTCTGTCATCTTTTTCAATTCTTGCTGCTTATCGCTTTGACTTTCACCTCTAGTTGCAATACCCTTCCCAGCTGACTTGATGGAACCCATCTCGCCGGGTGAAGGGCCAAGCAATAGCCCGAACATTTACGTTACTCAAGCTGCTCATTCGCAAAACAATTTTCCAACTCCTACACCTTCATCGTCGTTCAATCTACCAACCCTCCATCATCACTCTTCCCTCAGCTCTCTCCATAGCTTGAGTCCGGGTTCGAGCCCCACTACCGGAGAGTTCCCCTCGCACATCCACTCCCATACACCGTCTCTATCGAGGCAGACGAGTTACCAGAGCTTGCCGTATGACAACTCGCATATGCATGGTCGATACGACAATGGGCTACCCCCATCACCTGGTTCGCACACCCAACGCCCGTTGGAACCTTTCCCCTCGGATTATTCGGACGGCCGACCTGGGTCCGCGAAACGCCAGCGAATGGCGGGCCACCATTCGTCGATGAACTCCCCACACCCTCATGATCCCCACAACGCTATCGTTAACGGAGGTGAGGCTGTAACCAGGAAGCTCGCCCGAGCGCGGAGTGATTCAGCGCCTTTGGGTTACGCTCTTGGTGCCACTTGGGCAAATCAGGGAAGACCGAGAAGTGGGAGTGGGTTGGCTGCTGGAGGGCGGGTGACGACTGCGAATATGATGAGGAAGGAGGACTCACTTGTGCAAAATATCGCGAATACTGGCCGAGTTGGACCTCAGGGAGGAGCCATTGGAAAGCAATCTCCTGCTCAATGACGTGGGTGTAGTGCTGGGTTGAGGTCTTTCTCCATCTTTGATTCAATTACGAAAAAAAGTGAAGGCTTTCACAGCTTTTGGTTCATTGTGCTCTGCTGTAGTTCTTTCGTCGTCGCTGCTCTCAATCGGACCTATTTTTTTCCCTTCCATTTATCTCTTCTATTGATTTCACTGTTTTGACCAGTTACCCTCTTCAATGCGTTACCCCACACATCGCAGGTCTTGTTCTTGTCGAGATAACCACCTTTGGGCTTGTTAGAGTGTGTGTGCGTCTTTGTCAGTCCCTCCTTAGATTCCCACTCCCGTCTTTCATTGTCGACTCTATCTTTTTCGTCCATCGTTCATTGCTGTTTATGTTCTTGGGACTTCACCACTTTCGAGGCTTTTGTACAACTTCTCCGCCATCCTTTCGTTGGTTCATCATCACCAATGCTTGCATTTCTCGCTTACCATTGCTCTGTGTTGACGGTTCTGTTGCCTCATCTAGACGTGTATGATCAGGTATTTATGGAGGGTAGCACCGATGCACATACATATGCGAGATATGCAATGGTTATTCAAAAGAATAGGGACGATACATGTGTGATCCAATAAAGGAGTAACGTTGTGAAGTACAGCACAATCGGCAAGTCATCGTTCGTGCTCTTCGGGTGGCGGAGTATTTCTATCAGCTGAGTACCCCGCCCCATTCACGCGCATGTGCGGGGAATGTGAATACCCGTTCGATATACGTCTTTCTCGTTCTGCGAGTTCCATCCTGGGTATGACTGATGGAGGGTTTGGCGGCAGAGGCAAGTCGGGATCGTGATAGATTTGGTGGAGTCGTGGATCAGATTGGAGGACGATAAACATGGCGTCCATTAACAGGCTAATGGAGGGTGTAAGGAATGTCATAATGATTTGAATGAAGAAAGGGACGTACTCTTGCTCGGCTTGCAAGTGTTTCATCTTTGCATTGTAGATATCTAGATCTCGCTGCAATTGTTCATTCATCTTGGTGAGAGGATTCGTGAGTTGGGTGATGAGTGAGCAGAATGGGGGCAGCGCACAGATGTGACCTGGTCGTATTTCTCTCGTAGTGTATGGAATCTAAATCATAATTCAACCAGCATTCAGATATGAGATAGAGTTCACTCACTTTTCCTTGTATTTGTTACCCCGTGTCTTAAGAACGACGGTTAGATGACAGCAGGCTGGATGAGTATGGAGGCGTACCTTGGCCTTATCATCTCCCTTGTCTTTGTCTTTGTCACCCGCTCGAGGGACTCTGGTACTGGAATTGGTACGCAACGGCTCTGGACGTGGATGTGGATGTGGATGAGTAGAGGTGGAGGC
Organism: Jaapia argillacea MUCL 33604; assembly: GCA_000697665.1. Taxonomy (NCBI): domain Eukaryota; kingdom Fungi; phylum Basidiomycota; class Agaricomycetes; order Jaapiales; family Jaapiaceae; genus Jaapia; species Jaapia argillacea. Next base: position 1,295,329 of record KL197712.1, on the reverse strand, counting down.
TTCCATGGTGGTCGAACGGAGTGAAGTCAGGAGACGCCCGAGAATCCAATGCGCCAGTGTTGCGGCTTCATCGCGAACCACCATCTACCGCCACTGACCAGACTTTCGTGATTCTACCAGGCTTGTGCCCTCCTTGCTGATCCCTTTAACAAGATGCCTTTATTTTCTGGCTCCGGTACGTTTAAAATAACTGTTCACTCGAGTTACTCTCATCCTCGTTCAAGCTTGCTTCAGTTCCTCGGTCTCGGTATCAATTCAGAGAGCTTGGAGTCAGGGGCTCGTTTCCACTCTGTGGGAGGGGATCTGACATCGAGAAAAATAGATCAGCATGGTGGTACTCTTGCTCGCACCGAAGCAGAACGTCGAAAGGCCGATATGTTCTTTTGCAATGGGTTGCGTGATCCGTGGTTATTTGAGTACGCCATCTCTCGTATCGATTAATCTCATTTCCGTACTGATATGAAACTGGATGACCCAAGTCTTTCGGCAAAAGCGATCGTCGTTCGTCTCCTTCCTCATCTTGGTTTATTGATGCCCTCCGAATGTTCACCCTTCACCCCTTCATCACCTGATTTGAAGGTTTTTCACGTTGGATGGATTATGAAAGTAATCGAAGTCCAATTCTTGATTCCCATTTCACCATACGTTCTCGACGGTACCTGTCTTTTCAATTTCTAGACATGTGATATCCTGCCTACTCACCACCTGCAGACAAATTTCAGCTGGACAATATTTCCCCCAATCAAAGTATGGCTAACTCTGTGGCCCCTGAAATGGAAGTACGCTCTTATAGGACAGCACAAGAAAGCCCAATACGCGCCAACAAGAGTTCTAGTCGCTCCACTCGTTTCTTCTCGTCGCCAACTTCGGCTTCCCAAGTCTCACTCTATCTGACTCACAAGGAACATGCTGCGTTTCCTACCCTACCCACGCCAGAGCCTTCGTCAAGTGATACATGGGAAGGGAATGACCTCTCTGCCCAACCCAGCCCTCCCCACACATCATCATTCACCTCTTCTTCAATGGACAGCCATCTTCACCCGTATCAGTCAACGCCCCACTCTCGAATCAAGACCACACAGCCCAAGCAGGGAGCCAAACGCTCTCGAGCTGATGTCGAATTGGATCTTTCGCAGGACTCTATCAAGAAACCTCGCGTATCGTCTCGCCGTGGCTCGGGCATCGTGGACTCACATAAAGTACCCTCTTCCCTCCTTCGCAAGACCCCACGCATACAACCAGAAGGAAATGAAGCCTTCAAACGTTTCCAGAGAGCGCTCGAACGAAGGAAAAGCATGAGCTCGCGCGCGTCGGATCCAAACACAAGTATCAACACCAGCTCCCCTTTGGATGCGTTGAAACTTTCGACAGCCGGCAACTCGACGACCAGTTTCTACTCATGCGAATCGAACTATCGGCTCAACAAATCAGTAACGGCCGGAAATCCACACACTCGGTGAGTTTCCTTCGGGTCTTCTCGGTATATGCGTAGATTCTTACCAATTTGGCAGGGTCGAGGAAGTCGATTTCTGGAAGTACAACATGGGACAAGCCTCCACATCAGCTCCTGATCTTCCCATACAAGTATCGGTCGCGTCTGCCTTGAAAGCGCTATCGGGTCTTCCTCGAAATGATACCTGTGTCTTTGTTCCTGGTGCCGTCCATCTCGGCAAGGAGATGGTGTGCATCGACACGGGCAGAAAGAGGAGTTCCGTTTGAGACTGATTGCTTTGTGGCTACTCGTTTGTTTTCGCTGTTTTAGATTTGCTTTTTTGAGGCTCGTAACCTCCTGTCCGGTCGTGCTTCTCTGCCTATATGCTCTGTATTATATACCTCTTGTAGCCAATACGCACTTCTTGCCCTCGCAGAGAAACACGCCAGAATAAACACTGCATGTAACCCCTTCAGCGTCCGCGTCGTGAAATCTCGGAAAACACATCCCTATTTGTCCGTGTTTGCCACCGAAACCATACCTCTTTCCTCCTTCCGCCCCGTCTGCCAGCCAGATCGTAAACTTGACTAGAGAAATGGCGTCCAGGATTGCCGCCAACACGCTGCGGGCGACTGGTACGTCTTTGCTCTACTCCCTAGCACCGCACACGAAACTTGAACCGCAATTTTCTGACTTTTTTATGTTGGGTGTGTAGCGTCCAAAGTCCGACCTCAAACTGTCGCTTCTATTCCCCGTGCTATGCAATCGTACGTGTGTCCTCGTTGAGATAACCCTTCAAACGATGGCTCAATAAAAACATAGTCGGACGCTGAGCACGACTCCCTCACCCCAACAACAGCCTCCAGCGGAACGCGCTTCGGAGATCATCAACAACCTCCCTTCGTCCCCCAACTTGATCACCAAGACTGGAACTGTCATCCTCGGAACTGGGTTATTGGCTACCGCCATCTCACAGGAACTTTATGTGATGAACGAGGAGAGTGTCATCGCTGCTGGGTTCCTCGTTTTGGCTGCCTTTATTGGCAAGGTGAGGTTTCGTTCCGAATGGGGGGGAGGTTTCGGTTTGCTGATTTAGTGTGTGTGGGTAGAGCGTTCGGGCGCCTTATAGTGAATGGGCGGACTCGCAAATTGCGCGTATCAGGACTGTGCTTGATGGTGCTCGTGCTGAGCACACCCAGGCTGTCAAGGATCGTATCGCGTCTGTTGAGCAGATGAAGGACGTCGTTTCCATCACCGAGGGTCTCTTTGCTCTGTCAAAGGTAAGCCTACACTTGCTGTATATCAGCATATGTTGACCTGCATCACCGTCATGTATAGGAAACTGCCAAGCTCGAACATGAAGCTTTTGCCCAACGTCAAAAGGTCGCGCTCGCTGCTGAGGCCAAGGCCGTCTTGGACAGCTGGGTCCGATTTGAACAACAACAAAAGGAGAGCGAGCAGGCTGAGTTGGCAAAGGCTGTTATTGATAAAGTCATGAAGGGTCTTGGGGATGAGAAGACGCAGAAGGAGATTTTGGCCAATGCGCTCACGGAGATTGAACGTAAGCGCTATTCTTGGTGGTATGCATCCCGACCGAGACGCTGATCATGTTTTTTGTTGTTGTTTAGAATTGGTGAAGAGCAAGGCTATCTAGAGTACTTTCGTCTTCTTTCTTGAATTGAGAGTACACCCTTTGCCTCGTGTGTAGCGAGTGGCCCTTCTTCATCCCGGACCATATGCTGTCGCGTCCCATGTTTCAGTCAAGCGAATGCCAAAGGGAGGCAAGTCAGTCGTCGGATTGTCTCCCGTGCCTGTCTTCCGTACATTACGGGAGGATGTACTGGTCAGCTGTCATCCCCCCCGATTCTGACTGTTGCGGTTGGGTGTTGTGTCGGATGGTGTGCACTGATAGTCATCTCTTCGGCCCTGGTAGTCGTCGGCATCCGTGATTGGCCGATGACCATTTTGTTCCAATTTGACGTTCGCGGACTTGCGCTTGGGCTCTGCTATGGCCCGACGATGTTCGCTAAAGTTCACGAGGATCGTTGTCGAGCAAGGTTGAGTCTACGATACGATGTGGCCGGGGATATGATTGGTTCCGGCGGAGCCTCCTCCTGCCGTCGGGGTTGGGTGTTTGCCCCTCCTCCTTTCATTGCCAAGTCATCTCCAGTGACCCTCAGCCTCAACGCTTCCGAGTCGTGGACCCCTGTCGTTGATGGGTCCGGCGCCTGTTCCTCGGTGTGTGGACACGGATGACAACATGGCACTGGCGCTGATCGCGAAACACATACTGTTGCATGATATCATGTGTAGAGATTAACGTTGCACTGCCTGTAGCATACAAGCACCGTCGAGGCTATCCACATTGCGATCAACGACGCCAAGGCGAGCTCCAGCCGTGTGAGAATGATATCCCGATATGGTAATTTTGATTGCCATATCGGGAGGCGATGCGGGGTGGCTGGCCCGCGCCGCGTTTTATTGGAAAAAACCTGCAAGAAACGAACATATCCAACGGTTGTTTCACTCTTACAACCTCCGCCTCTTTTCTCCTTTAAATCCAGTCGCTCTTTTGCACAACTCCATTCGTTATACTCCCATCCCCACATATTCCACAAAAGTTCGTGGCTCACCCTTTTTCCTTTGTTTTTTCCCATGTTTTACTGACACGCCGCCGTCTTCGTGCTCCATAGTTACCAAACACCTTCTCATAATTCGAGCCAACACGATGTTCACTCTCGCAACGTTCACCGCTCTCCTCGCGTCTTCGTCTCTTTTACTCGCCGTTCGTGCGGATCCCACTCCCACCGCTCCCGGTCCAGGTGATTCCTTCAATGAGGGCCAGCAGTGCTCCATTACTTGGACTCCTGATACCACTGGTACATGGAAGACCATGAGCATCGAGCTCATGACTGGTGACAATTTCAACATGGTTCACCTTACCAGTGAGTCTCCCTCTTTTTTTTTGGCTCGTGGAACGGCATCGTTTACGTGTGGATTTGTCGTGTTTAGCTGTTGTTACCCTTGACGGAACAGATCCTACCAAGACCCCTTACACGTATCCCTGCCCTGAGGTATGCACATGTTCCGTCCTGTCCGCCCCCTTACTGACGTACCCCCTATCATCCCAGGTGACACCCAACTCCGCCATCTACTTTTACCAATTCTCCACCCCAGGGTCCACCACTAAATATTGGACCACCCGGTTCACGATTGCAGGAGCGAATGGCCAGACCACTCCTCCCACCAACGCCACTCAACCCGGCGGTGCAGCCATCCCGTGGGGCACTGGTGCCCTCGTCAACCCTTCCAGCGGTACACCCCCTCCCGGCACGACCGGCTCGTCGGTCGTCGTTAGTGGTTCATCCTCCGGTTCAAGCAGCATATCCTCTTCCGTATCTTCGCCTTCTCTCATCTCTGTCCCTTCGTCCTCTTCGTCGGGTTTGGTGACCAAGACTGCTGGTACTCCTGCTGCCACTGGTGGTTCCACTTCCACCGGTACTGGATCGTCGGCTGCTGTTTCGCCTGCTACTTCTAGCACTTCGGGAGCGTCGAGTTTGGAGTGGGGTGTTGTGAAGAGTGCTGTTGTGGCGCTTGGGTTGACTGCTGTTGGGTTTGTGGTCATGTTGTAAGGAGGAGAAAAGAGGAGCAAGGGAACGTTGGACTGGTGAATAGTTGGCTTGATTTTTTCTGGTTTGGTTTGGTTATGGATGAGGGAAAACATCATGCGTTACTTCCCATCCCCCCACGCACATTTCGTCGCATCACATCGCTTCACTCACGACGCTATCACGTTCAACGTATCATTCCCCATTAATGCCGTCTCTCGCATTTCGCATTTCGACCTACTTGGGACTTTTTGCATGGACCTTGATACATGGCATCGTTTGTGTTGCATCTTCGTTGTTACCCCCCCCCCAATCATCTTATTCATTTTTATTTCATTTTTCGTTGCGGGTTTTTTGTGTCGGTTATTGAGTGGGTAGTCGCGGGGGACGTACCTACTCGAGCTACCTGATACTTCTTTTGGTTTGATCACTCTTTGGTTTCGGTATATCTGCGCTGTGCGTTCATGGGTACTTGATATTCTGCTGAATACAAGTTTCGTCCCGACAACTGTGTGGTATCTAAGTGTCCCATGAAGCAAACAACGGGTCCTCAGTGAAGGTAGCTAATCTTCTATTCGATGTATCTTTTGGGTGGTAAGTCAGTGTCACGACTGAGCGACGGGGATGGGGATCTCTCACCTCAGCAGCTAAACTCGTCCACTCTGTCAACGCACGGACATATTCGTCTTTCCCGTCATCCACTGGGATATCCGGGTGCCAGAGGACGAACGAAGAGAATGTACCTGTCAGCTCAAGTGTTCGTACAGGAACCGAGGCTGAATCCTCATGTATATCGTCCAGGCCGTCTTCCTCGTCTACCTCCATCCGCCTTGCCGACCTCCTAGGCTTCTCCGACCCATTTGCGTCCTTCCGTTTATCGTCCTTGTCAACTTTGGTATCGGGTGATTGGAGGACGATACCCCCGTAGCCCTCTGGGAGGTCGATGGTGAGCCCGTGAACGGTTCGCCCTCGGAACGCAGCTGTGAAACGTGCAGAGTTGGAGGGCGGAGGTTGGGGGGCGGATGGTGATGGTGATAGTACCGTTGATACCTGGGGATCAGCCGGTGGAGGTACGGCTTGAGGATTCGTCTCCTCCAGCTCCTTCATCTCAACATCCTGGTCCACCTTGTCACCCTCTTTCGCCGACGATCCCTCGCCTGTGGTTCCATCCCCTGCTAAATCAGCCGCGGAACCATTCTGGTTCTCGCTGGGTGGTGGAAATCCACCAGGAGCTGGTACAGCTTTGACGCGAAAATAGGTGGATATCGGTGCGGGGCCTGTATGGCCAATATGGAACGGCATAAGATGTGGTGAACATTCTGGTAGCTTTGATCCATCCGTCGGAAAGGATATCTGGAGGACAGGAGGGGATACCATTTGAGAATAAAGAAGGGAACAGTATCGTGGTGTAGGGAAGTGTTTGAAGGCGCGTGAGCATCACGCTACGCGGTATGTCACGCGTCTGTCACATATCGCGTTCTGCCATCTTGATATCGATCGATTGCAGGATTGGCAGCAGATTTCCTACGCGATAATCTTTAAAATGCTTCCAACCTTGCTCAGGACCTTTTGCTTTTCAACCCCCTACTTCGTCTCAGCGCTAAGAGGACTGGCACTGCAATTTCCGTGGTGCCTATATGCGTCCCAAGCTTTTCATCTCCGGCAAGATCTTGGGCGGCTTTCATCTTGGATTGGCGGACTATCCCTCTTCTTCCTTTCTTGGGCTGGAGTTTGCAAGAGTCTCTATCTGCTCTACGAGAGAGGTCGAATCGATCTTTCATGGTCTATGTGAATACAGATTCTGATGTATGTAAAACTCAATCGTCCCTTCGTGCCGATCACATAACCTTGTTTCACTGAAGGATCGTCTGATTGGCCTTCCAATGAGCAAACCTCGATCATTATCCAGCTGCGACGAGAGTCGTGAACCACCCCAGAGGAGGCAGATGCTGCCTAGCTGGCGGCCTGTCGGAGATGTTGAAGTCCACCGACACCACATAGCTGATCCAACCTCTGTTCTTTGGTGATTTGGTTCCCCTCTTCCAACCCGAAGACCAGCCACTGATTTCGCTCCATTATACTGTATTCATTTCCAATTGACTACCAAACATCAATCACCCGTAACGACTGTCATATCGTTCTACGATCGACGGTTCCTCCTCGATATTCCCAAGAGTGACCTTTTTGGCCGAAAGCAAATCTACCAAGTATACGACAAAAATTAGATGGTCCAAGACTGAAAGAGAGAAATTGTACAAGGCGCAAGGCATCAAGGGAACACGATCCGTTAGGAGGGCAAGGTTGGCGGGACGGCGGCGCCAACGGGGGCGACGAGATTATGCGGCCGTCGATTCCACGGCGACGGGGATCGTTTGTGTCTTGACGGCGACCCATTTCTCCTTCTTCTCGGTCGCGACCGCAGTTTCCTTTTCATCAGCACTCTTCTCATCAGGCTTCTCACTCTCATCTTCCGACGTCACGCTCTCTTCAGTGTCAGCTTCGATGCCAGCACTCGAACTACTCTCAGACTCGGAACTCGACGCGGACTCGCTGGAGGTCGTTGGCTCCTTCGCAGGGACGGATGGCGCATCTTCAGTAATGGTCTTCGATGGCTCAGCCTTCTCGCTACGGGACTTCTTGGCTTTGGACCTCGCCTCCTTCTTTTCAGCTTTTTCGGCCTTCTCAGCTTTCTGGAGGACGAACATATTCGTTAACGACGGTCAAGAGCGAAGAGTAGTTTGGCTTACCTCTTTGGCTTCTTTCTCTTCCTTCTACGGGATGGCAAGGACACGTTAGCGACAGTCTTTCAACCAAGAGTTTTCGATTTGCCTACCTCCTTGGCGGCCTTCTCTTCCTTCTGCAAGACGGACAAGCATAAGTTGTGGGCAAACGATGGAAGGAAAATGCGAGTACCTCCTTGCGTTCCTTTTCCTCGGCCTCTTTCTTTTCCTTGGCTTCGCGCTAGTGAGGATCATCAGTTGATGAACGTGTTCGCGAGGTAGGTCAATCCATACCTCTTCCTTCTCCTTCTTGAGCCTCTCCCTCGTTTCACGTTCTTGAATAATCCAGGCATCCACCTCTGCGACGGACTCTCGCGGCCGAGTCTTATTCTTCAAGAGGTATCCTTGAAGGGCAGCAACCTGGAACGAATACTAAGTACCACAATACACCACAACGAAGGGATCAACCTCCGACGTACGCTCAATTCATTCTCGGGGATAGACTCTGCGAAACGCTTAGCAAGCTGAGAGATTTCTTCCTCATCTAAGAGCGGAACTACATGCGTCTTGCGTTTGGGAACAGCAAGATGATCTTGTGCTGCGGAGGGCGATTCAGGCGTTGGCGAGGGAAGCGATACAGTGGATGACATTGGCGATGACAACGCTGATGTTGTCGTCGAAGAGGCTGTTGACGATGCAACCGGCGACGCAGCCTTCTTGGAGGGGAAGAAGCATTTGAAGATACCTTCCGCCTGGAATTTGGTTGCATGCTTGAAGTTTACCCACACATCCATGCGACCAGGGCGGCTGAGCGCGGGGTCCAATCGCTCGATATGGTTGGTCGTCGCAAATAAGAGACTAGCGGCGCAGTGTGATGAGCAAAATCCGTGACCGAAGAGAGGAAGATACGTACCGCCCTTCCGCGGCCGCAACACCATCCAGGCTGTTCAATAGCCCACTAAGACTAAGGGTTGAGCCGTCACTCTCACTTTCCTTGGTTTCTTTTACGGTGGATGTGGACGATGTCGCTGGAGGTGTACCTGTCGACGACGAATCACGGGTTACCGATCGGGTGAAGGCAGCATCTAGATCTTCCAACAACAAGATACATCTACAAAGAGTCGGTGATGTGAGACGGTATTCGATAACTGGCATCAGATGATGAACCAACCTTGACGGTACATGGCCCATCAACGTCGCTAAGGTATTATCACTCATCCTATTCGCCAACGGTTAGATCAAGCCAGGACGATACGGAGAGTAGCGTACCCCTTGGAAGAAAGGCTGACGACATAGATGTCCAGCCCGAGCTCTCCAGCCAGAGAGTGGATCAAAGAAGTCTTGCCACTATAAAACACATTAGTTGGTGTGGGGGCGCCGCTAATGAGGATAGCACCAACCTTCCAGGAACACCGTAAAGGAGATATCCACGTCGGAATGGGATACCTGGAAAGACGGTGAGCGTGAAGATATTCCGGGGTAACAGTCATCACAAACCTCTCTCGGCGTACCTGGGAATTAGCAACGTGAATTGATTACATTCAAACAATGATAGTTGGGACACATACCAATCCTCCGATTGCAGGAAATCTTTGCAGTCAGCTAGGAGCATCTCCTTGACGCCGGGCTCCAATACAATGGAGCTCATTGGGCGCTTCTGACGAGCGCCGTTCCAGCGCCAACAACCGTAACTGCTGTTCAATGGGTTAACCAAGTCTGGTCGACAACAATGAAGGGGAGGATCTTACGTGTCAGCCATGAAGATATGTACGCGATGCTCGGCATCCTTCTCGTATTCACGCTTCGCTTCGAGGACCAATTTCTTCAGAATGTCGTTATTGCGCGCCACCACACTAATCTGCCGGTAAGTACGGAATATCAGCGCAGTTTTTCAGGCATCATACCTAATTTTTAGTTCCGCGCAGTATCCGTAATCTTGACAGCGCTTGGTACGTGTTATCTGCAAAAGAAAATGAGTCAACTTCAGTTCCACATGGGAGTTCATCAGTCCTCACGCGCAGCCAGTGGCCGTGGTAGTAGATAGTGTGGGTGGTGTCTGAGCGTATGAACGTCATATTAGCGATGGGAGTTTAAAGAGACGGCTATGATCACTCACCTAGGCTTGGCATAAATGCGACCTTTCGCTTCTTCTTGCCGTTCGAGAGGACTTCATCAACCTCCTCCTCCTGATCATCAACCAAGTCACCCGCAGTTGTCTGAGTAATCGAATTTCGTCCAACAGAGCGAGTGGTGATATCGAACTCCCGACTTCTTCCCCAGGCAGGTTGCTGCAACCTCGCATCAGCCAAGTACCAGAGTGATATAAGGAGGCCTTCTCACCTTTGAGAGCCAGTGCATTAACCTGGGATAGTCAGAAAAGTCAGAACAGGTAGACAAGGACGGTGAGAACAATAACTCACCAGTCATATGGGTAATCCTCCTGGCTAAAGTGTGCAGTCAAGAAAAAGGCTGCAACCGTGTCAACACACAACGACGATGAAGAGTCAAGTCACGTACAGTCAACGAAACCATTCCACGCTGATGAAGATATTCGTCTGGCTGTTTCGACGGTTCCACCGATGACGACCAATTTCTGCAGGAGATGGGGTCAGAATTTTCCACAGTACGCTAATACAGTCGTTCGAACGTACCATCGTATCCTGGATAGCACCAGTATTGACGAGTGGTGTGAGTAGACTCTTGAGGGCGTCCATGGTGAATAAGGATGGGGATGGGGACGAGGGAGAAGGAAAGGCGAGAGAATGCCGATGACTGGGGCTTATGAGTAAAGTCGCAGGCCTCGTGTCAAGGGAAGAGCTTAGCGGGGAGGCAAACCGCACATCAATTCCGGTATGAATCCCGATGAGAAGGTAGTAATAACCCTGAGATCGCGTACCCAAAATCTCAGACAGGAGTTTGAAAAGGCGTTAAATGAGATAAGGCCGTCGGTAATGGGAGCGGCTACGTTCGTAATCTGGAGCAGTATCTTCCCAACTTCACGAGCACTAATACTACGAAATATGGGATGCATTTATAGGTAAGATACCGGGCGCTTGTTTGTATAGGGGTGTGTACAGCAACTTGGCGAGGGCGGAGACAATCGAAGGTGGGTAGTCCTTCTAATTTCGGAAATTTCAATCCGTTTGTAGTCAGGGCCTTTACCGCCTCGTGTCGATTTCAAGCTTTCCTGGATCTTGGGATTCAGCCTCGAGTGTTAAAATTTTGTTCTGCATGATAAATAGACCCGGAACTGTGTGGTCTTATTACCATACAGCACTGAAGGGGTCCCTTTGGATGTAGGCAACAGTGTACCAACTACAGCCCTCCAGCCAAACTCGGCCGAAGTCCCCTCCACGTGGATGTCCGTGGGGGAAAGAATCGCAAAAGAATCCGTCACAGCAGAAAGTCGTGTAAAGGACACCGGGTGCGGAGACCGGAAACGCTCAACGCAGGGGAAAAACAGCATTAGCTTCCGACTCCACTTCGCATCTGTGTTGTGCCGAATGGCGGTTCGTCGACAAACCCACCGCAGGACGGTCACCAACGAGAACAGACGTGATCAGCCTCGGCGATCGTATCCTTACCTTCTCAGATAACGGAAGCGCGCTGGGCTCCAATATATGATTCATTTTGACTCCCACTGCGCAATGTAATCCATTTCTTGGATGTCGGCTCGCGCAGTGACAAAGATCTCTGTGACGCCTAGTGAACTCCGGACGAGAGACTGAAGTCATGACTGTCCTGCGCCGCTGATACGAAATAACTGCGAAAGAGATATTTGTCCAAACTGGGCAAGTTCTTCGGAGGTGATACTGCATTTCGAATTGGGCTTGGTGATAACATGGGTGTGGTGGAGTCATAGACGTACGGATGCCCCAAGAACTGCCGTTGCCCGCTGCCCTAGTCACTGCAGTACACCTATGACCCGAGGAATTACATTCCTGCAAAGTGATCACAAGTACACCTTCTCCATTCCAACGCCCACAAATCAGATCGACAAGAATGCACCGATCGACGCTCGAGTAAGTACCCAGCCAAGTATATCAGTGAGGCAAGTTACTCGTGGGTGAAACAGTGATGAAGATCGATTCGGTGCAGATTAAGCACGAGCGTCAAACTTGAGAACGAACGTTCACCAGAATGGATTGATTCCACTGATAGGACGGCACATACATGGTATCCCATGTCATGGTAGGTCCACGAACTGGGTATAAAGGAAACCAGAAAAACAAGGAAGCGAGTTCGCAATCTGCACAGCAGTTAATCACACAGCCAATCGGTGGAACTCCCTTGGCAGTCGAACAGATGGAAGAATCCACAAACGATCCGGGGAAATCTGGACGTGGCATACCGCAGAGAATTTCTGTCAAGGGTGTGGAGATGATGCATTCGATCAAGAACCTGAGTTGGAGGGTTGACACATTGGGGTTCTCCGATAGTTACGAGTCAACACGTTCAAGACAAGGCTGACTATCATCAGGCCTCGACAACGCACAGTTGAGATTCTGATAAGGAGTAAAATGGAGGGACTACCTTGGGAGGAAGCAGGTACAGGTGTCCTTGGCTTCTGGGCTCGGAAAGATCTGGGGTTGGAATAATTAGACCTTGGGCCCCAGTGAGAACTGGTTGGAAGCACACGACCAACAATACGTCCTGTCAAATCTATAGTGCAAGATCAACATCTCTCATCGGAATAACCCCGCTGGACAAACCTAGACTTTGGAGAATTGTTGAGAAACCGCCGGCCGTGAGCCACGAAAACATCTCAGACCGCTGCGCGGGAGGGCAGCAAGATCAAGACGACGAGAGCACATCCTTGGACATGGCAGGGGCCATGAACGGTTAAGGGATGAACTGGTTAAGAGCAGGGTGAAAAACTTGGACACGAACGAATCACCCGACATGAAAGCGGTCAAGAGGAGGATTTTCGCAGGCAACTTCCTTCCAACGTTGTGCCGTAGCTCGTAATCTTCGTTGACAGAGAAGGCCATGACATCATATCCAGGGTTGCAGGAAGGTATGCGGTCGTCGGGACGCAACACAAGCATCCGGAAGGAAGGAATTTAAGGCGGGGGAACTTTGTGAAGGGTACCGCAACATTAACCTTGGCAAGACCTCACAACGGATCGCCGCTTTGTCTCGCAGAGAGACTGCAGCATGAGAATCAGGATTTCGGACCGGTGACCATGGACGTAAACAAAAGGCCGGTAGAGTGCCATCAGAGTACGTTGAGTTGCGGACCGGAAGGCCGTCCATTATAGTCGTACTTGGAAATTGTTGAGAGGGCTGTCGAGAACTGTGAGGAATTCAAGCATAAAGTCGGCATAGAGGGAAAGAACTCCATGGGATCAAGTAAGCCGGGAAAGATGGGGAATATCTTCGGTTCCCCATATCCCTATTAGTGTACATTAGGCGCCGGGAGAGGGGAAAGGGAAAACAATAGTGAAGACGAACGCTGAGGGTTTTTACGTCAAAATTTAGGTTGTGCGTGGAACATTGAACGAGCATCAGCAGCAGGCCCAAAAGAAGTTGCGACCCTCTGGACAAAGACACACCTGTCGTTTAGGGTTGACGTAGCTCGTCCAGACAGTAAGTTGCAAGGAGTACACGGGTCCTCGACAAAGTTCATTTCCACCCCAACGCATTAACAAAGGGAACGTTCGCTGGCTTGCTGGCAGCGTATGGAATTCGATAAGTTCAAGTCAACGAGGGAGTAATCGAATTATGAATGACCGGATACTGAATCACGCATGGGGCGGTACGTCCTCTAAAACGCATGAAGGGAAGGCGTCCATGCTGCACCAGATGTGATGGACAAGATGTTCGTCAGTAACTGAGAGGAGGGTAACGAATCGAATGCACCTTGTGTGAGCTGATCGTCATGTGTAATCTTAAAACATCAACTGGCTTGGGGGTCGTCTGATCCACGCCCATGATTGGTTACATGCGGTGATCTCCAAAGTGGGTGGCGCTGGGAAAGACCGACGTCTGTCGGTGACCGGCGAGGGTCGAATCGCTTTTCCTGGTTTGCAGTGAAATGACGAATAATTAATAATCAATGAAGGGTTTATCTCGCTGGCATTCATATTCTCTCACCATACCCACAGCATAAGCCCGACTGACGTGGGGTGGTCCGACTCAGGTTGTTGAGTTCCACAGCCCATGATCAGAGGCGGAGATGATAGGACGAGTTTATCTGACTCGAGTCTTAGTCTTGAAAAGGGACGCCACGACGTTAGAGAGGATGAATCCTGATTGTCACAAACACAAAGCGATGGAAGCTTGATGTACCGGAAAACCAGTCGCGAATGCTTTGGAGTTGAAAGCAACAAGCAGCTGGGTCAGAGAACATCAAGCCGAAAGATCGTGCAACTGCTGGCGTCATCGGTTCGAGTCGCCGTATCGACGAACCCGTTTCAAATATTGGTGGGAATATCAAGGAGGGTCCCACTAGGTGTTACAAAGGTTTGGGACAATACCGAGACAAGTCACTAAGGTTTCCACGTGTCCGGTGCTGTGAAGAGCTAACGCATGGTCGTCAGACTCAATGACTGTCCCTGAAAGAAAGTGAACTCACAGGATCCTCCCATATAATCTCCTCTCCGGCATCATCGAGCTGCTCCCAAGCTTGGCGGGTTTCGACCCATCTGGAAGATGCGCGGTTAAATGTCAGGATACAAAGGAACATCATTTTACTCACGGCTCGTCGTAGATGGGGCGACGCAAGTCACGGAATACAACTTTCCTAATTGCTCGTCGCTTCATAGCAAATAGAGGCGTGTATTTCGTGAGACCAGTCGAATCGCAGCCCTGTCTCAGCGGCTCAGCTGCCGCACTTGACGATTCCTTGACCGAGCTCCACCACTTCGCAGGGAGGGTCGATTGATTACTCGAAGCGTCGGTAGGGATCTTTCCGATGAGTGATAGTGAGACCTCATTCCCGTCTGATATAGGCTGAGTTGTGCTCGGGAATAGTGATCGTGAGGACCGCTCACCTGCATTCGAAAAGTACATGCTGTAGGCTGGGCATGTCGTCACTTCCGTAACGATCGATTCCACTTCCAGGATCTCTTTGAACGGAGCCATCTCAACCAAGAGTTCCTTAGGCATTCGAGTGGTTTGAGGTTGAGCCATCAGAAGTAAGGCGCCAGGCTTGTTGTTAAACTTCCAGGTTCCTTTGATCTCGGCTTCCTTGACGCCTGGAGTGCCGCTGCCAACATATCAGGAGAAAAAAACAGGGAGGTGGGATGAAGTACACACGGGTCTTGCTGGAGTTCCCCTTTGCTGACATTTTTGGACACTATCTCTGGTTCGACGGCCTCCGCTTCCTCTGGAGGATATTTTTTCGTCATCTCCGAGATTTTGACATGGAGGGGATCCGAATCGTTGTAGATATTGCCCTGCACGTTCAAGGCGCCAGTTTCTTTATCGACGACGCCATAGTCACCCACCTTAGCGAATGTGCGGGATCAAAATCTGAACTCATTGAGAGGCGAAAGTGATCGGCGGCCACTCACGTAGATTTGGTGTGAAGGATCCCAGTTTGGCCACTTCACAAGTGCCTGTAGGATCAGGTCGATATACTGCCTGGACCGGGATGCCATGATGGTAGGCTTGGAGAAGGAGTAGAGAGTACGCGAGGGGATGTTGACCTAGAGTACCAGAGTTGCGATAATAGCATCAAGGAACCAGCTGCTCGAACAGTTTAAGTACCAATGTGGCAGTGGACGAGCGCTCGTGCACATGTCAGTTACGAGTAAGTACGAAAGGGAAATCTGATTTTGAACATCTGAGCCAGTTTGAGCCCAATCTCCTTCGTAACACCGTGACAAGGTGTGGTGTTGTGACTGAAACACACATTCCGCACCCGGACTTCAAGTTCCCCATCACAAACCACTGGTAGCCTCGTATCTTTTCACCTTGCTTGTCATCTATCCTTCCTCTAGCCTGGGATTTGGAATGTTTATATTCACGGAATCTCCTCATCGTGTCGTCCAAATTTAACCTCCAGACCTACCGTATGCTCCAGCGCTACGACAAGATCGGGGGTGGCGTTCGCATCGCCGCTCAGTGCTCAGCTGAAGCGCTGATGGCTCACACGTTCTGAGCTATTATTGCAAGTGATCATTTCGGTGACTTGAAGGTGAACAGTCTTGGAGCTTTTCATCAACTCATCCCCGATTCATTCAGGCTGGTTCGGAGATACATATCCGTTTGTTACGTGTGACAGGCAAGCCCTGATAAAAACCAACAAGGCTTAGAAGGTGAGGGTTAGGATATATGCTCTGAACCGAAACGATCCTGACCGAGCATTTATTTATTGTGCGGCACTGCAATTTAACTGCAGTGCAGAAGAATACACAGCCCGCAGCTGGAATCCGATCGTATCAAGGAATTGAGAAGCATAGATGTCAAAGTAAGTTCTGATCGAGTCGAATCTGTACCCTGATTTCTTCTCTCGACAATAGTTTTTACCACACCGTCCAAACCTCTGGTCGCCAGCTTGCCTTCCACCCTGTTTTGGTTATTTGAGAGTACGAGATTGCTGTGGTCCAAGGCCCCTCAATGTGATTGTGAAGTACAAACTCTCCACCGGCGCTTCCTCAGTTCCACCTTAAGCCCGTATATCCCCACAGACATCGATTGGAATGCCTTTGGGGTGAGGCCGTGTCCCTCGCTTCGTGGTTATATAAACCTTCGCCGTCGTCTTGTGTTACATTGCAGATTTCTCTCCCATCGAATTCCTCTTTTTTGCTTTCAAACGCGTTTCTCACGAGGATGAAGTCGCCGTCACGCAAATACGTTGATCTAATCCTTAACGCATCATCGAAATGGGGGAATTGGGATCCTCCTCGACCCGTGCAAGTGCGGTTGTTTCTCCACACCATTTCACTAGCCTTTCCTGACGTTAATCAGGTCGGTGACTTTGGAGAAGTCAATGCCAAGACCGGCGATTTTGAGCCCCAAGGAAATATCTATACCTACGACTTCAAAGACCCCACGCTTCAAGCAGACATTGCGCGGTATCCTCCGGTTATCGGAAAGGATGAGAACGGATGGGAGATCACTTCGAGAGACGTTAAACGTGGGGAATTCTCGCTTGCTCTGGAAGCGTTAGTCAAAGGATCTCTCTGCCTGTGTGTCAATTGCTGTCTAACCAGTGTCCCTCGACAGAGTCATTCCTGGTCTAGCTCAAGCGACAGTCAAGGGAAAGTGGGAGTTTCGGCGGGGCTCGGGTGCACTGTTGGTCATGGTTCGCCCAAGAACGACCTACATGCCAGCAGAACTGCTCAAGCCGCTGGCAAATGCGCCGATCCTCAAGGGAAAGACCATATCCTTCGTTGACGAAGTCGTCTCTTGTCCTGCTTACTATCTATGCTTGTCACACAAAGGTATGTAGTATTCTTATCCCGGCATTCTGCTCCCTCAGAAACTGAATATCATCTTAGGTGGGGACTCAGTATCGCTGGCCCTTATTGGAGACATGCCGATGCCCGCTGGACCTGTTGTTGGAGGCACCGCCGCCGACGCAAAATGGTGGACCGAAGCTACTGCCGGAAATTTCCGTCATGCCTGCGACATCAATGGCTCACACGTTTACACCCCTTTGTTCAGATTGAAGAGGAAGAGCGTAAGAGCGTGGCCATGGCGTGAGGGTGAAAAACCACTGAACGAGGAAGAGTTGTACGTTCTCATTGTCTTCAATGGTCTCTTTCACATCCTCGATCTCACCTTGAACGTTCTTGTTCGCTAGGTGGGTTGATAGAAAGCAACCATGGGATCAGCTTGACGAGAACGGTGAAGAGATCCCCTTCGAAGACACCGTGAGTGCTGTGTGCCGCTGCACCCACACCCTTACTGATCGTTTGTCACCTCCAGGTCTATAACCCAACTAACCTGTAGTCCCACCATCCAATTCTTATCTTCGTCCCTTTGTTGTCGGAGTTTTTCTCATAGTTACCCATACGCTTTGCCTTCACAGACATTTGTAGTCTTCCCTTCTGTCTCCGGTCACACCTCAAATTATCAATGGCAATTTTTTCAGTTTTCCTTCGACGGCGAGTATCTGGATTGCGGATCAACTCCTTCCCTACGGACTCCCTATTGCCAGGCATCGCAGCAAAGGAGTTCGATAATCGACGACAAGTACGGCTTTACATGTTCCACTAGGAGTCCAAAACTTCAATGCTTCGAGTAACTTCTCATCAATAACCAGACGAGTGACGACAATTGAATATACAGTTGGCAGGGTGATATGGTCCAAGAATGATCTGGTTCTCTAGGTGGATCTGATCAAACGGTAGTGGCACAACCGAAGTACCTAGCAGAATGTCCGACACCGCCGCAAAACCTGTGTAGTATCCACCAACATAACGAAGTAATTGTGAACCCTCAGCAACGAAAGCGGAGACGGTCTCCGGTCAAGCCTGGAGCTGATAGCAAGACATGCATCAGTGGATAAGCACGTCAGGAGGATGATACTCGAAAGGACCTACTCAAGCACCAATGTGGACATACTGAATCCAGCGGTCTAACGAGACCCCCTGCTGGCGCATGGCCAGTGTAGCTTGATTTAGGGCCTTTGCTGCATCCCGAAAGTCTGGAGTACCATCCGAGCCGCGGAACATGTACTTGTAAAACTCTGTGGTGAGATCCGGCCCAATGTCATCAGGGGCTTGCCAAAGAGTACCGACGACACTGCGAAAGCCAGCGAATTGCAGAGCCGATGTGATATGAATCACTTCGTCGGGAGCACCCTTTGTGTCGGCTGCAGCTGTATGGCAGGCAGACAGAAAGGCAAATTCAGCGTTTGGTAGTCTTGCTGTCATCATCTCACGCACGGTGAGGTCGCGGCCGTGAAGCTGTAAAAAAGAATTGAAGGGATCCTTATGACGATGACCGTGGCAGACGAAATGAGTCCACTGGTGCTCTTGGAGATGGGAGAGAACAGATTCGGGGGTCGCTTCCGCACCACAAAGTGTAACCACGAAAGAACCAAGGGCCTTTACAAGACCAATCTCTGCTTCCGCCGCTCGAAGGTCATCTGCAGGCTGACAGACTGCCAGAAGTTGGGGAGAGCAAAGTGGTTGTGCCAGACCAGACCGTGCTGTGATCAATGCAGAAAGTGTGGGGGTGTATGAACAGACATAGAGGTCGGGTAGATTTATCGCCCCACGCCTGTACAAGCCTGCAGCATGCAACGGTAATCCGCACAACACCGAAGTCGGGCACAACCAGATATGGGCCTTCTCGGGTACATTCAATGATCCAAGCTTCTCGTGAATGGGGAACATAACACTGTCCCACAGCCCACGCAGGACTGGGAATATCTGCTTGTGTCGATCTGTGTCGTCAGATTCTACTGCGTGAAAGAGCTGCGTGGATAATGTCTTCAGAGACTCTGGGGTCGCATCAGGGAGACATACGATGACCGGCGGGTTTGAGCCTTGGAGGATAAGCACGTCGGATCGATATTGACTAACATTGATCACGACGACCACGGATTCGATCGCAACCTGTCGGAGGGTGGCATACGGGACCGCCTTCAGGAAATCCTCGAAGCCATGAAGCTTCCTGATCTTATCCACTACGTCATCCCATTCTTCTGAAAGAAGCCAATGATCTCGCATCCTGGTATCCAAGGTAGTGCTGGGATCCACATGAACATCTCCTTGCTCTAGGGACGGGCTGTCGGAGTCTGAATCAATCACCATGGCGATGTTCTCAAGTTTTGCGGATACATCCTCGAAATGTGTGCAGAGGGAAGGGTCAGCATCCCCGAGGGCATGCAGAGATTCGCGATATCCTCGTAACTTTGACCAAAGGATGGTACGACCATGCTCCAACATCTCGAGCGCCATCTCAACCTTCCCTTCCTTTATTGCAAAGGCGGCTGCATCGCATGCCAGCGACTTCCCCTTGGCACCAAGAAATTCTTGCTGTGCCGTGACATCAGGGCGAGTGGCGAGACATTTGTGCAAGAGTGCGAGTGCACAGGTGTAGGCATCTAAAGCCGAATGGTGGTGATGGCGAACCGCGTGGGAGATCCATTCACGAGCTGCTTTCAATTGCCGACATGACGAAGCAGCCTTATGGTGGGCGGCATCCGCGAGAAGAGTAAATGCTTCTTCGGAATTGTGTGCTGGGGAAGGTTCTTTACCAGTAAGAAGCATTACAGCAAGCTCCCTAAAAACCCATGCAGTGTGTCGGTGGCCTTCAGGTAGGCAAGCCCGGGCTTCCCTAAGCCTTTGAATCCCCATTTTCAGGTCATCCTCGTTCGCACTACCTTGATATCTGTGGCGGAGGGCAAGAGCAATATTGGTGAGGACCCCAGCACGGCTAGAATTTTGGTTATTGAAGAAACTGAGAGCTTTGTTATGATAGTCAATGGCGCTGTCCAGGTCGTGCATCCCTCTCGAAGAATGATAACGAGTTTGAAATGTACGACCAAGACGATTCAAGATGTTGCCACGCCTTGTATCATGAGGAGGTATTAGATTGAGGGATTCCAGCCGAAGTTCGATGACTTCGTCTATTGAACTGGAGGTCCCATTATAGCTCTGGTACTCTTCAAGGGCAGAAGCAAGACCATTGAGAGATGAAGAACGGCGAGAGTGGCCAACAGGGTGCAGATTCAGCGCCTCTCGGGCATATCTGACTATCTCATCAAGATCTCCAGTCTGGCCTGAATGGTGGAATCTTGAACGAAGCACTCGAGAAAGATTTGTAAGGACTTGAGAGCGCTTGTTGTCGTCTCCGAGAAGCAGACCAAGGCACAGCCGGAAATAACTGATTGAGTCCTCCAAATGTACCAATTGGCCTTCATGGTAATATCGATCACTATGCACAGTAGCAAGTCCATAACAGATGCGATATTTGTGTTGGACACTGGTAATGGTATCAAGAGCTCCTCGAGCAAATTGATTTGCTTGCTCTAAATCATGGAGTTGACCGATGCCAGCACTGAACCAGCGGGGAAGGAAGAAGGTGAAGTTATTGCCAGGGAGTGTTGGAGCACGGAGAGAGTGGTGGGGATAAGGGGAAAGAGCTTCGCTACGAATCTTAACGGCCTCCTCCAAATCCTCCATTGAACCAGTATGGAGACATCGACTCCTGAATAGATCCGATAATCTAAAGAAGACCTTTAGGCGATCGATTGAGTCTATGGAAGAGAGATTGAGGTATTCGCGGAGCATTGCAATCGCCTCTTCAAGGTCATCAGGCTGACTGGGAGAGGTTTCCCATCGCATCTTGAGTGCCAGCGTGAGATTAATCAATGTCGGGAGATGATGAACGTGGCTAGAAGGACGGAGAGCAAGAGCTGCACGGCCATGAGCAATGGCTTCATTCAAATAATCGTTCCTTTGAGAATGGATGCAATATTCAACTAGGTGATGATTGAGGTCGAAGAGCACTTCATCCCGACCTGGCTCTCCATCTGGTTGCAGATCCACTGCCTTCCGATCACATTCAATTGCATGCTCGCAGTCCCTCACCTCGCCCTTGTCCTTGAAACGGTCAAAGAGTCGATGTGCCTGATGGCTGTACTCAGTAGCAAGCCCTCGGCGGTTTGCGACACTGTCAGATTCGTCGTAAAAAAGGCGAAACACCCAGACCTGGGCCCCATACTGTATGGCACTCTCCAGGTCATCTATTGAACCTGAATGATCATACCGTGCTGCAAAAGCTTTCGCGAGATGTCCAAGAGCGGTCTGTCGCTCGGGATCACCTACAGGATGGAGGCCCAGTGTTTTGCTATGGCAGCCAATCACCTCCTCAAAATCGCCACTTTGACCGGGATCGGCTGCATATCGGGAGAGAAGTGCAATGGTCAGAATGGTGAGTGTAGATGCATGATTGTCATGACCGGTAGGTCTAAGGGCAAGAGCCTCCCGGGCGTGGGTTATGGATTCTTCCAAATCTTCCTTCTGACCCCAAAGTTTGTAGCGTTTTTCGAGGTGACGACTGAGGTTGCACAGCACCTCGTCCCGCCCTGGGTCACCCACTGGTCGTAGATCTAGTGCCTTACGGGCACATTCGATTGCATGCTCCAACCACGATCCCTGGATTCCCTTCAAAGGGGGGGGGGACTCATAACGAAGGTTGCGACTTTGATACTGATATGCAACAGATATGTCCCGGCGAGGTGGTGTATCACCATCAGTTTGGTCAAGTAGGAGATCAAGATTCACATGCGTGAAGTTGATGAGTTCCTCCAGATTACCTGAATGGTTGAGTCGCAAGTGAAGCGTAGATAACAGGTTGCGGCAATGGTAGAAAGGGTCAGAGGGTCTGAGAGTAAGAATCTCTAGTCGCCATTTGATGGTCTCCTCAAACTCATCCCCACTACCTGAATGCTGCTGCTGCAATGTCAGGGTGTTGGCCAATCCTTCAAGAGAAGAGTGAAGTGCGGTGGTCAGGATGGTGAGAGCATATGCATGATTGTTGTGACCGGCAGGTCTGAGGGCAAGAGCCTCCCGGGCGTGGGTTATGGATTCTTCTAAATCCTCCTTCCGACCATAAAGTTTGTAGCGTTTTTCGAGGTGACGACTGAGGTCGCACAGCACCTCGTCCCGCCCTGGGTCATCCACTGGTCGCAGATCTAGTGCCTTACGGCTGCATTGAATTGCATGCTCTAACCGTGTTTCCTTCCCATCGGGCAAATAGCTATCATGAAGCTTGTTACTTTGAAACTGATATGCAACGGATATGTCCCGGCGAGGTGGAGTATTGCTATCAGTTTGGTCGAGTAGGAGATCAAGATTCACATGAGTGAAGCTGACGAGTTCCTCCAGATCACCTGATTGGTCGAGTCGCAAGTGAAGTGTAGATAACAGGTCGTGGCGGAAACGGTCACTGGCAGAGGGTGTGAGAGTAAGAATCTCGAGACGATATTTGATGGTCTCCTCAAACACATCCCCACAACCCAAATGCTGCTGCTGCAATGTCAGGGCATCCACCAAGCCTTCGAGAGAAGAGTGAAGTGCAGTGGCCAGGATGGTCAAAGCAGATGCACGATCATTGTGACCAGCAGGTCTGAGGGCAAGAGCCTCCCGGGCATGGGTTATGGATTCTTCTAAATCCTCCTTCCGACTACGAAGTTTGTAGCGTTTTTCGAGGTGACGACTGAGGTCGCACAGCACCTCGTCCCGCCCTGGGTCACCTGCTGGTCGCAGATCTAGTGCCTTACGGGTGCATTCGATCGCATGCTCTAACCGTGTTTCCTTCCCGTAGGGCAAATAGCCATCATGAAGCTTGTTACTTTGATACTGATACGCGACAGATATGTCCCGGCGAGGTGGAGTATCGCCATCAGTTTGGTCAAGTAGGAGATCAAGATTCACATGTGTGAAGTTGACGAGTTCCTCTAGATTCCCTGAATGGTCCAATCGCAAGTGAAGAATGGACAGTAGGAGGTAGCGAGGGAAGGAATCGCCAGAAGGACTGAGAGTACAACACTCGAGATAACATTTGATGATCTCCTCAAACTCGTCCCCACTACCCGAATGCTTCTGATGCAATGTCAGGGCTTCAGCCAAGCCTTTGAGAGAGTTGGCTCGTTCAGCATGCCCAGCAGGACACAGAACGAGATCCTCGCGACAATATTTAATTGCATCGACGACATCGACTATCTGGTGTGACATTCTGCATCTGTCACAAAGTGCGTCGGCCAGCTTCCTCAGACATGAGGAGCGAAGCGAGTGTCCAGCGGGGCATAGCGCAAGTGCATCGCGAATGTAGGAGATTGATTCTTGATGACGACGCATACAATCATGGCGCCAATAGTTGTTGCGGAGATGAGCGCTCAAACGGAGGAGTATCTCCACCCGTGCGGGATCTCCGACGGACAGAAGATCAAGCAGTTTGCGGTCCGACTCCATAAGTTCCTCATGCTCCTTCCTATATTTGGCATCTTGGGCAGCCCAACTGAGCGGGGCCACCTGCCCCGTCGAATTGAGTGTGGCTGGGGATGATGGAGGTTTTGGAAGATTTGGAGTAACGGAGGGCGGTTCACAGTCTAACATCTGACGAGTTAGCACTCCGAATCTGGCAGAGAAATAAGAGGGGGACTAACGCACCCTTCTCAAGGCCCGCTGCTGATACACGTTGAAGATCCATCACTTCGGACTCAAGCACCTTCGCATTCTCCATATTCCCTGCATTCCTGCACCCCAGAAGATCCTCACGCGGAGTATCTTCTTCCTTCGCATACTCGTTAACGAGAGTGTTTTTATCACTGCAGCCGGGGCCCCGGTCGTCGGAGTCGAGAGGGTGGGGAAGGTCCTTGGAGTCCATCACAACTATCACTGATGTAATGACACAGCCGTAAGAATGCGACATAAGGAAACCAACGATTGCAACACACCATGCTCGAGAGGTTCCAAGTCTCCAGTCGGTAGAGGTAAAACTTTGTCCAAGTCGATAGGCTCCTCTGAACCTATCCCCGATTCCTGGCGGCAATCCTTGTCTGTGACTCGTCCTTGGACACAGAAGGTAGTGGAATCTCTTTTACTCTCTTCGTCATCTTCAGTACCGCCCGAAGGATCACACCCATCCTTCAAGCCAGTCTTGATAACCGTCGAAGCCGGTTTGATTAAGCCTGGGGGATCGAACGAGGGAGCTGAAATCCTTAATATCAGCACTGTGACGAACGCGTATGTTTCCAATCAAGTAGTTGGTACTCACCCTGTTCAAGGAATGCTGCTGCGGAGTGCTGATACACCGCTTTCCCACAAGGCTCGACAATTCCATCCAAATCCTTCGCCTCGTCCAGATCGCCGAGACGATCACTGAGCGTATTCCCTCCATCAACGAACTCGACTTGAGTATCTCCTCTCGAATCTCCGCCGTACTGGTGTTCGTCTGGAGGACGAACTTGAGGGGAATCGTTGGGCGCCATGGTTTATACTGCTTTGGAAGCCAAGGGCAGGGTCAAGGTGAGGTAGGAGGACGGAGATTAGAAAGGGGAAATAGTTGTCACTAGGAGATAGATGGCTGAACTAGCAGACGGATACTCACAGTGCTGGGAGGTGGAGAAGGCAGGTGGTGGACGGAGTTCAAGAGCGACTGAGCGCTTAACCACGGACGCTCTATACCAGCGCTGCATCAACACGTGTCGAAAGATTGCATGGACAGCTCGAAGGCGCCAGTGATCGTCGACAGGCATGGCAGATAAGAATAAGTATTGCGATCGTCGCCCGTGAATTTTTCACCTAGGTTGACCAGTCGGCAGGCTTCTACCTGTGTTCGTTTGGGGGATGGACAGCGGATAGACGATAGGAAGGGAGTTGTAAGCACAGACGAGACACTAGTACAGTCCAACCAAGTCCACGAGTGATTCGCAAGTTACGGTCGAGGATAAGAAGGTCAAAGGCCATGGTACGCCTTGGTGAGGTTTACGGTTGCTTTGAGCCACCAGGAATGATTTGGCGTGCATATATGTACCTGGCGTCAACTTGTTGCATGGACCTCTGAAAGGTCGAACATAAGCCTCGGGCCATCTTCAAACCTTTGTTCTCGCCGTTCAAGATGACGACGACAATATATCCACTATTTCTCCACGGATTTCCGTCCGATTTATTAGTTTCTGGACCATCATATAGATACATATGTATACTCCTCTGAACTAGGGATCCTGAATTTATTTGGCCGCTATTTAAGGGAGCAGGAAGGTCCATAGCCATATAAAAGCGAAAATAGTATTCAAGTCAATCAGTAAGAGGAGGGGAAGTTCCTTGTATTGGATTCTACTGTACATGGCAATAAGATATAGGAGAGGGAGGTGAGGAGAGAATAGGAATGGGGTAAGGGTATGGGGAGGATGGGGAGAAGGGAGGGAGTGAGAAGGGAGGGAGGGAGAAGGAGAAGATAGGAGGGGAGGGAGAAGGGGAAGACAGAAACAAGGGAAGGGATAGGAAGAAGGGAGGGATAGGGAGGAGGGATTGGAGAGGGGAGACTGGTATGGTGAGAGATGGGGAGGGGTGAAGGGAAGAGGAGGAAAAGGGGAGGACGGAGGGTAGGACCACGGTAAAGGGAAGAAGGAAAAGAGGGCGATGACGAGGAGGTGGAGATGTCGGGTTCACATAGGAAAAGGCTCACCTCCAAATGCAGACAATACCCCATCTCACCGCGAGAGTGAAGGGAGTGCAGTGCGATAGCATGCGCGCAAAACCCTCTCGATGTCATTCCAACTGACTGGTAACCGTTATTTCCGTTCTGCTCTCACAGGTACGCGCCAAATGGAACAAGCTACCGCTGGAACTGACAAGAAAGAAAAAGCCAACTGAAAGCTGGGGTGTTACGCCCAGTTCCACCAGCTATATATACACAATCTATCTACGCACATGTAAGCGTCTATCACTAAGCGGGGCTGCTGCGCCCGTGCTTCTACTGCGGGTCCTGAGTAACTATCCTGAGTTACGGTCCTGAGTTAGGTCATTTGACATACTCGGAGAAATCTAGAGCGACTGCGGCGTAGTCCGCAGCTACTCAGAGAAATCTGGACTACTATGGAGTTCTGGAATGTTCTCTATGACGTTAGGGGGATCTGGAGGTGTCTATCACATGGCTTACCTGGCGCTTGTTATGTTCGACGATCTAGACTGAACCTTCT
>KL197712.1:1209366-1253304 GCA_000697665.1 Jaapia argillacea MUCL 33604 | reverse complement strand
CGTCCTATAGTGTTCTCCTCCTCAAATTCAGGCTAAAAAAGGTAGGTCTATTATATAATTGTTTGTATCTCTTTTCCTGCTTGCCACATCTCAACCTCGCCCTCACAGACAGGAGCGAGAACACTATAGCGACGGATGCTTAAAGGAACCTGCGAGTGGAATGTGGCTATTCGACGTATTTCACGCGCCTCCTAGATTGGCTGAGATCGTTCAAAGTCATCACATTCATTCGTGCTCCCTCAGATAGCCATGAAATAAATTCAGAGGCGATGGAAACTTGATGTACCGGAAAGCAAATCACGAATATTTTGGAGTTAAAAGCAACAAACCGCGGGGTCAGAGAACATCGGGCTGAAAGATCGTCCAACCGTTGGCGTCATCGGTTCGAGAATCACAGTATCGACGAACCCATTCAAATATTATACGAAGAAGTGTCTCACTAGGCGTTACAAAGGTTAGGGACAATAACGAGACAAGTTACCAAGGATTCCACGTATCCGGTGCTGTAAAGAGCTAACGCACGCTCGTCAAACTCGATGACTATCCCTGAAAAAAAGAAAGGAAACTCACGGGATCCTCCCATACGATCTCCTCGCCGGCGTCGTCGAGCTGTTCCCAAGCCTGGCGAGTTTCGACCCATCTGCAAGACGATCCGTTAAAATTTCAGGATACAATAAGACGTCGGTTTACTCACGGTTCGTCGTAGATGGGGCGATGCAGGTCACGGAATACGACTTTCCTTATTGCTCGTCGCTTCATAGCAAATAGAGGCGTGTATTTGGTGCGACCACACCTGAGCAAAAGTGCGGGACCAAAATATGAAGTCACTGAGAAGCGAAAGTTGATCGGTGGCCACTCACGTAGATTTGGTGTGAAGGATCCCAGTTTGGCCACTTCACAAGTGCCTGCAGGATCAAGTCGATGTACTGCCTGGACCGGGATACCATGATGGTAGGTTTGGAGAAGGCGCGGAGAGTACGCGAGGGGATGTTGACCTAGAGTACCAGGGTTGGATAATAGCATCAAGGAACCAGCTCCTCCACCAGTTTAAATACCAGTGGCAGTGGACGAGCGCTCGTGCACATGGCAGTTACCAGCAAATACGGGAGGGAAACCTGATTCTGAACGACATCTGAGCCCAATCTCCCTTGTAACGTCGTGACAAGGTGTGATGTTGTGACTGCAACACACTTTCTGCACCACTCCAAGGTTGAAGTTCACCGTCGCAAACCGCTAGCCTCATCTTTTCGCCTTGCTTGTACTGGATTCTTCTCTAGCCTGGGATTTGGAACATTTATATCTCAGGGAATCTCCTCATCGTGCCGTCGTGTTTTGTCCAAGTTCATCTATGCACCAGCGTTAAGCCAAGATCAGCTGTGCCTTTCGCTCACTTCTCAGATCTCAGTGCTCAGCTGAAGCGCCGATGGCTCACACGTTCTGAGCTATTATTGAAAGGGATCATTTCGGTGAGCACAAGGTGAAAAGTGACCGAGCTTTTCATCCACTCATCCACTCATCCTCAATCCATTCAGGCTGGTTGAGAGATTACGTATGATACTATCGGTTCGTTATGTGTGACAAGCAAGCCCTGATAAAGACAGACTTAGAACGTGAGGTTTCAAACCTAAAAGAACCTCACCGAGCATCTATTAATTGTGTCGCACTGCAATCCGGTCGTATCAAGGAATCGAGAAGTATGGATGTCAAAGTAAGTTTGTTTCCAAAAGCTCTCGATCGACTCGGTGTTGTACTCTGATTGCTTCTCTTGACAACAGTGCTTACCACACCATCCCCACCTCTGGTCGGCAGCTTGCTTTTCACCCTATCTTGGATATTTTGGAGTATGAAATTTCTGTGTTCCAGGGTCTTTCAATCCGATTACGAAGTGTAAACTCTCCACCCGTGCTTGCGCAATTCCCCCTTAGCATCGCCTCCATATCCCCACAGACACCGATTGGCATGCCGTTAAGATGAGGCCGTGCCCCCGTGCATCGTGGTATATAAACCCTCGCCATCGTCCCGCCTTACTTAAATCGCGGATTTCTCTCACATCGAATTTCTCTATTTTGATACACGGACGCGCTTCTCACGAGGAATGAAGTCTCCGTCTCGCAAATACGTTGATCTAATCCTTACCGCATCGTCGAAATGGGGGAATTGGGATCCTCCTCGACCTGTGCAGGTGCGGTTATTTCTCCACCCCATTTCGCTAGCCTTTCCTGACATCAACCAGATCGGTGACTTCGCAGAAGTGAACGTCGAGACCGGCGATTTTGAGCCTCAAGGAAATATTTGTACCTACGACTTCAAAGACCCTGCGCTTCAAGCAATCATTGCGCGGTATCCTCCGGTTATCAGGAAGGACAAGAACGGATGGGAGATCACTTGGAGAGATGCTAAACGTGGGGAATTCTCGCATGCTCTGGAATCGTTAGTCCAAGGATCTCTGTGCCTGCGTTTAATTTCTCTGTAACCACAGTCCCTCGACGGAGTCATTCCTGGTCTAGCTCAAGCGACAGTCAAGGGAAAGTGGGAGTTTCAGCGGGGTTCGGGTGCGCTGCTGGTCATGGTGCGCCCAAGAACGACCTATTTGCCACGAGAACTGCTCAAACCGCTGGCAAGTGCGCCGATCCTCAAGGAAAATAATATATCCTTCGTGGACGAAGTCATCTCTTGTCCTGCTTACCATCTATGCTGGTCACACAAAGGTATGTAGCACTATCGTCGCGATATTCTGCTCCCTCAGATCTGAACATCATCTTAGGTGGGGACTCAGTGTCGCTGGCCCTTATTGGAGACGTGCCGATGCCCATTGGACCTGTTGTCGGATGCGCGGCTGCCGACGCGAAATGGTGGACCGAAGCTACTGCGGGAAATTTCCGTCATGCCTGCGACATCAATGGCTCATATGTTTACACCCCCTTGTTCAGATTGAAGAGGAAGAGCGTAAGAGCCTGGCCATGGCGTGAGGGCGAAAAACCTCTGAATGAGGAGTTGTACGTTCTCATTGTCTCTAGTGGTCTCCTTCAGCCTCTCGATCTCACCTTGAACGTTCTTATTCACTAGGTGGGTTGATACAAAGCAACCGTGGGACCAGCTTGACGAGAACGGTGAAGAGATCCCCTTCGAAGACACCGTGAGTGCTGTGTATCGCTGCATCCACACCCTTACTGATCGTTTGTCACCTCCAGGTCTATAACCCAACTAACTTGTAGTCCCACCATCCAATTCTTATCTTCGTCCCTTTGTTGTCGGAGTTTTTCTCATAGTTACCCATACGCTTTGCCTTCACAGACATTTGTAGTCTTCCCTTCTGTCTCCTGTCACACTTCAAATTATCAATGGCAATTTTTTCAGTTTTCCTTCGACGGTGAGTATCTGGGTTGCGGATCAACTCCTTCCCTACGGACTCCCTATTGCCAGGCATCGCAGCAAAGGAGTTCGATAATTGACGACAAGTACAACTTTACATGTTCCACTAGGAGTCCAAAACTTCAACGCTTCGAGTAACTTCTCATCAATAACCAGACGAGCGACGATAAATGAATATACAGTTGGTGGGGTGATATGGTCCAAGAATGATCTGGTTCTCTAGGTGGATCTGATCAAACGGTAGTGGCACAACTGAAGTACCTAGTAGAATGTGCGACACCGCCGCAAAACCTATGTAGTATCCACCAACATAACGAAGTAATTATGAACCGTCGGCAACGAAAGCAGAGATGGTCTCCGGTCAAGCCTGGAGATGATGGCAAGACATGCATCAGCGGATAAGCATATCAGGAGAATGATACTCGAAAGGACCTACTCAAGCACCAATGTGGACATACTGAATCCAGCGGTCTAACGACACCCCTTTCTGGCGCATGGCCCGTGTGGCTAGACTTAGAGCCTTTGCCGCATCCCTAAAGTCTGCAGGACCATCCGAGCGGTGGAACATGTGCTGGTAAAACTCCTTGGCGAGATCTGGCCCAATGTCATCGGGGGCTTGCCAAAGGGTGCCGACGACGCTGCGAAAGCCAGCGAATTGCAGAGCTGATGTGATATGAATCACTTCATCGAGAGCACCCTCTGTGTCAACTGCGGCTGTATGGCAGGCAGACAGAAAGGCAAATTCAGCATTTGGTAGTCTTGCTGTCATCATCTCACGCACGGTGAGGTTGCGGCCATGAAGCCGTAAAAAAGACTTGAAGGGATCCTCATCACGATGACCGTGGCAGGCAAAATGAGTCCACTGGTGCTCCTGGAGCTGGGAGAGAACGGATTCAGGGGTTGCTTCCGCACCAAAAAGTGTAACCACGAAAGAACCGAGGGCCTCTACACACTGAATCTCTTCGTCTGCCCTTCGAAGGTCATCTGCAGGCTGACAGACTGCAAGAAGTTGGGGAGAGCAAAGTGGTTCTGCCAGACCAGACCGGGCTGTGATCAATGCCGAAAGTGTGGGGGTGTATGAACAGACGTAGAGGTCAGGTAGGTTTCTCACTCTAGGCATGTAGGAGCCTGCAGCATGCAACGGTAAACCGCACAACACCGAAGTTGGGCACAACCAGATATGAGCCATCTCGGGTACTCCCAACGAGGCGAGTTGATTGTGAATGGGGAACATAACATTGTGCCACAGCCCACGCAGGACTGGGAGGATCCGCTTCTGTCGATCTGTGTCGTCAGATTCTACTGCACGAAAGAGCTTTGCGGATAACCTCTTTAGATACTTTGGGGTCGCCTTGGGGAGACATACAACGGCCGGCGGGTTTGAGCCTTGGAGGATGAGAGCGTCGGATCGATGTTTACTAATGTTGATCACGACAACCACAGATTCGATCGCAACCTGTCGGAGGGTGGCATATGGGACCGCCTTCAGGAAATCCTCAAAGCCATGAAGCTTCCTGATCCTATCGACTACGTCATCCCATTCTTCTGAAAGAAGGCAATGATCCCGCATCCTGGTATCCCAAGCAGTGCTAGGATCCGCATGAATGTCTTCTTGCTCCAGAGACAGGCTGTCGGAGTCTGAATCGATCACCGTGGTGATGTGTTCAAGTTTTGCCGATACATCCTCAAAATGTGTGCAGAGGGAAGGGTCAGCATCCGCAAGGACATGCAGAGATTCACGATATCCTCGTAACTTCGACCAAAGGATGGTACGACCATGTTCCAACATCTCGAGCGCCATCTCAACCTTCCCTTCCTTTATTGCAAAGGCGGCTGCATCGCAGGCAAGCGACTTCCCCTTGGCACCAAGAAATTCTTGCTGTGCCGTGACATCAGGGCGAGTGGCAAGACATTTGTGCAAGAGTGCGAGTGCACAGGTATAGGCATCTAAAGCTGAATGATGGTGATGGTGAACTGCGCGGGAGATCCATTCGCGAGCTGCATTCAATTGCTGACGTGACGAAGCAGCCTTATGGTGGGCGGCATCCGCGAGAAGAGTAAACGCTTCGTCAGCATGGTGTGCCGTAGGAGGTTCTTTCCCAGTAAGAAGCATTACAGCAAGCTCCCTCAAAACCCATGCAGTGCGTTGGTGGCCGTCGGGTAGGCAAGTCCGGGCTTCCCTAAGCCTTTCAATCCCCATTTTCAGGTCATCTTCGTCCGTAACACCTTGATATCTGCAGCGGAGGGCAACAGCAATATCAGCGAGGACCCCAGCACGGCTAGAATTTTGGTTGTTGAAGAAACTGAGAGCGTCGTTATGATAGTCAATAGCTTCGTTCAGGTCGTGCATCTTTTTTGAAGAATCATAACGTGTTTGAAAAGTACAACCAAGACCATTCAGGATGTTGCCACGCCTTCCGTCACGAGGAGGTATTAGATCGAGGGATGCCAGCCGAAGTTGGATGACTTCGTCTAAACTCGAGGTCCCATCGTATCTCTGGTACTTTTCAAGGGCAGAAGCAAGGCCATTGAGAGATGAAGAACGGCGAGAGTGGCCAACAGGGTGCAGATTCAGCGCCTCTCGGGCATATCTGACCATCTCTTTGAGATCTTCAATCTGGCTCGAATGGCGGAATCTTGAACGAAGTACTCGAGAAAGATTCGTAAGGACATGGGAGCGCTTGTCGTCGTGTTCGTGAAGCAGGCCAAGGCACAGCCGGAAATATTTGATCGAGTCCTCCAAAGCTGCTAATTGGCCTTCATGGTAATATCGATCACGAAGCACAGCAGCAAGTTCATGATAGAAGTGATATTTTTGTTGGACGCTGGGAATGGTATCAAGGACTTCTTGAGCAAATTGATTTGCTTGCTCTACATCGTGGAGTTGACCAATGCCAGCGCCGAACCAGCGTGGAAGGAGGAAGGTGAAGTTATTGCCAGTGAGCATTGGAGCACGGAGAGAATGGTGGGGATAAGGGGAAAGAGCTTCGCCACCACTCCTAACGGCCTCCAAATCCTCCATCGAACCAGCATGGAGACGTCTACTGTTGGATAGATCCGATAATCTAAAGAAGGCCTTTATGCGATTGACTGGGTCTATGGAAGGGAGATTGAGGTATTTGCAGAGCATTGCAATCGCCTCTTCAAGGTCATCAAGCTGACTTGGGGAGGTTTCCCATCGCAACTTGAGTGCCAGCGTGAGATTAATCAACGTTGGGAGATGATAAACATGGCTAGAAGGGCGGAGGGCGAGAGCTGCACGGCCATGAGTGATGGCTTCATTCAAATAATCGTTCCTTTGAGAATGGACGCAATATTCGTAGAGGTGACGATTGAGGTCAAAGAGCACTTCATCCCGACCTGACTCTCCATCTGGTCGCAGATCTAGTGCCTTCCGATCACATTCAATTGCATGCTCCCGGTCCCTCACCTCGCGTTTGTCCTTGAAACGGTCAAAGAGTCGACGTGCGTGATGGCTGTATTCATTAGCAAGCTTTCGACGACTTTCGGCACTTTCAGATTGGTCATCGATGAAGCGAAGCCACCCAACCTGGGCCCCGTACTGTATGGCACTCTCCAGATCATTCATTGAACCGGAGTGATCATACCGTGCTTCAAAAGCGTTCGCGAGATGTCTAAGAGCGGTCCATCGCTCGGGATGACCTACAGGATGGAGGCCAAGTGCTTCGCTATGGTGGCCAATCGCCTCCTCAAAATCGCCACTTTGACCGGGATCGGCCATGTATCGGGAGAGAAGCGCGATGGCCAGAATGGTGAGCGTAGATGCACGATTGTCATGACCAGTAGGTCTGAGGGCAAGAGCCTCCTGGGCATGGGTTATGGATTCTTCCAAATCCTCCTTCCGACTACAAAGTTTGTAGCATTTCTTGAGGTGACAACTGAGGTCAAACAGCACCTCGTCCCTCCCAGGGTCACCCTCTGGTCGCAGATCTAGTGCTTTACGGGCACATTCGATCGCATGCTCCAACCGTGATTCCTTCGAAGGGGGAGAATACTCATCAAGAAGGTTGTGACTTTGATACTGATATGCAACAGATATGTCCCGGCGAGGGGGAGTATCGCCATCGGTTTGGTCGAGTAGGAGATCAAGATTCACATGCGTGAAGTTGACGAGTTCCTCCAAATCACCTGAATGGTCGAGTTGCAAGTGAAGTGTAGATAAAAGGTGGCGGCGAGGGTAGAAACGGTCAGAGGGTCTGAGAGTAAGAATCTCTACAAGACATTTGATGGTCTCCTCAAACTCATCCCCACTACCCGAATACTGCTGCTGTAATGTCAGGGCATTGGCCAAGCCTTCGAGAGAAGAGTAAAGCGCAGTGGCCAGGATGGTGAGAGCATATGCACGATTGTTGTGACCGGCAGGTCTGAGGGCAAGAGCCTCCTGGGCGTGGGTTATGGATTCTTCTAAATCCTCCTTCCGACCATAAAGTTTGTAGCGTTTTTCGAGGTGACGACTGAGGTCGCACAACACCTCGTCCCGCCCTGGGTCACCCACTGGTCGCAGATCCAGTGCCTTACGGCCGCATTCGATTGCATGCTCTAACCGTGTTTCGTTCCCGTCAGGCAAATAGCCATCATGAAGCTCGTTACCTTGAAACTGATACGCGACAGATATGTCCCGGCGAGGTGGAGTATCGCTATCAGTTTGGTCGAGTAGGAGATCAAGATTCACATGAGTGAAGCTGACGAGTTCCTCCAGATCACCTGAATGGTCGAGTCGCAAGTGAAGCATGGATAACAGGTCGTCGCGAGCCTCAGAAAGGCCGAAGGGTCGGACGGGAGGAAGAGTAAGAATCTCGAGACGACATTTGATGATCTCCTCAAACTCGTCCCCACTACCCGAATGCTGCTGCTGCTGCAACGTCAGGGTGTCCGCCAAGCCTTCGAGAGAAGAGTGAAGCGCGGTGGCCAGGATGGTGAGGGCAGATGCACGACCATTGTGACCGACAGGTCTGAGGGCAAGAGCCTCCTGGGCATGGGTTATGGATTCTTCTAAATCCTCCTTCCGACTACAAAGTTTGTAGCGTTTTTCGAGGTGACGGCTGAGGTCGCATAGCACCTCGTCTCGCCCTGGGTCACCCACTGGTCGCAGATCAAGTGCCTTGCGGGCACATTCGATTGCATGCTCTAACCGTGTTTCCTTCCCGTCGGGCAAATAATCACCATGTAGCTTGTTACTTTGAAACTGGTACATGACAGATATGTCCCGGCGAGGTGGAGTATCGCCATCAGTTTGGTCGAGTAGGAGATCAAGATTCACATGCGTGAAGTTGATGAGTTCATCCAGATCACCTGAATGGTCAAGTCGCAAGTGAAGCATGGATAACAGGTTGCGGCGAGAGTGGAAACGGTCAGAGGGTCTGAGAGTAAGAATCTCGAGATGACATTTGATGATCTCCTCAAACTCGTCCCCACTACCCGAACGCATCTGATGCAATGTCAGGGCGTCGGCCAAGCCTTCGAGAGAGTCGGCTCGTTCAGCATGCCCAGCAGGACACAGAACGAGATCCTCGCGACAATATTTAATCGCATCGACGACATCGACGATCTGGTATGACCTTCTGCATCTGGCACAAAGTGCGTCGGCCAGCTTCCTCAGACATGAGGAGCGAAGCGGGTGTCCAGCACGGCATAGCGCGAGTGCATCGTGAATGTAGGAGATTGATTCTTGAAGACAACCCATCCGATCAGGGGCCCAATAGTTGTCGAGAAGATGAGCGCTCAAACGGAGGAGCACATCAACCTGTGTGGGATCTCCGACGGGCAGAAGATCAAGCGATTTGCGGTCCGACTCGATAAGTTCCTCATGCTCCTTCCTATCTTTGGCGCGGCGGGCAGCCCAACTGAGCTCCGCCTCCTTCTCCGTATCCTTGGGAGGGGAAGGAAAATCGGTCGAATTGAATGCGGCAGGGGATGATGGAGGTTTTGGAAGATTTGGGGTAACGGAGGGCGGTTCGCAGTCTAACATAATTCAAGTTAGCAGTCCGAATCTGACAGATAAATAAGAGGGGGACTAACGCACCCTTCTCAAGGGCCGCTGGTGATACACGTTGAAGATCCACCACTTCGGACTCAAGCACCTTCGCTTCCTCCATATTCCCTGCATTCCTACACCCCAGAGGACCCTCGCGTGGAGTATCTTCTTCCTTCGCGTACTCGTTAACGAGAGTGTTTTTATCACTGCAGCCGGGGCCCCGGTCGTCGGAGTCGAGATGGTGGGGAAGGTCCTGGGAGTCCGTCACAGCAATCACTGATGTAATGACACAGCTGTAAGAATGCGACATGAAGAAGCCAAAGATTGCAACACACCATGCTCGAGAGGTTCCAAGTCTCCAGTCGGTAGAGGTACCACTTTGTCCAAGTCGATAGGCACCTCTGAATCTATCCGCAATTCCTGGGGACAATTCTCGTCCGTGCCTCGCCCTTCGACACAGAAGGTTGTGGAATCTCCTTTGCTCTCTTCGTCACCTTCCGCACCGCCGGAAGAATCACGCCCATCCTTCAAGTAAGTCTCGATAACCGTTGAAGCCGGCTTGATTGGGCCGGGGGAATCGAACGGGGGAGCTGCAATCCTTGGTATCAGCACCGTAACGAACACATATAGTTTCCATCAAACAATGGGAACTCACGCTGTTCAATGGATACTGATAGGGAGTGCTGATGCACTGCTTTCCCACCAGGTTCAACGATTCCATCCAAATCCTTCGCGTCGTCCAGACCTTCGAAACGATAACTGAGCGTATTCCCTTCATTAACAAACTCGACTGGAATATCTCCTCTCGAATCTCCACTGTCCTGGCGTTGGTCTGGAGGACGAAGCTGAGGGGCATCGTTGGGCGCCATGGTTTTCACTGCTTTTGAAACAAACGGTAGGGTCCAGGTGAG
Organism: Jaapia argillacea MUCL 33604; assembly: GCA_000697665.1. NCBI lineage: Eukaryota > Fungi > Basidiomycota > Agaricomycetes > Jaapiales > Jaapiaceae > Jaapia > Jaapia argillacea. The sequence goes on along the minus strand of KL197712.1, from coordinate 1,243,026 downwards.
GTAGGAAGATGGAGACTAGAAAGGGGGATCGTTGTCACTGGGAGGTAGATGAACTAGTAGACGGAAAGTAACAGTTCTGGGAGGTGAAGGGAAGTAAGCGGGGAAAGCAACCTCGACTTGTCCAGGGTCGACTGAGCGCTTAACCATGGAGGCTCTACACAGCGCTGCATCAACACGTGCCCAAGGAGTGTAGGTATAGGCATTCGAAGGAGCCAATGGATGGTCGACAAGGCGGCAGGATAAGTTAAGAATAAGTATTGGGATTGCCACCCGTGTTCAATGCAACATTTGGGGCATAGTTGACTGGTTAGCAGACTCTGAGGACGATATGAAGGGAGTCATATAGCATTCGCAAGCATGGAAACGAGGAGACGCCAAGATCCATTTACAAGTTGCGTCGACGGAATTCGGTTGATGAACAGTTGAGGGAGAAGGTAACAGAGGCTACGGCACGTGCTCGGTAAGGTTGCAGAACACAGATTTCAGTGCGACTCAACGATCAGTCAGTCAGTATCGAAAGGTCAGCCTCGCGAATGGACAGAACAAGACGTCGCGGTCAACATTTTCATCGCAAAGAACGATCCATAAGGATAATTTCCTGCCCAAGTTTGTGGCGATGCTGGAGTGATTCTGGCATATTCCGTGAAACTGTACAGTGGTTGAAGCCACATTCCCACGATACCTCCAACTCTCAGAAATCAAGACGCCTCCAAGACCGTTAACATCGTCAAGACATTCGCCGCAAAACGACATGGTCAGTGCGCCCCCGAACATTTGCAGCCGCCACTGAACTTATCGTGCTATGTAGGCCGAGCAAAAGTCAGCACCCACCAACCCTATGAAGGAGCTCCGTATCGAGAAGCTCGTCATCAGTGCGCATACATTCCAATCTTTGCTTCTCTCTGGCCTCCGCTGAACTATCGCCGACAGACATCTCCGTTGGTGAATCTGGTGATCGTCTGACCCGAGCATCCAAGGTGCTTGAACAACTCACCGGTCAAACACCCGTCACCTCCAAAGCCCGATACACTGTCCGAACATTCGGTATCCGTCGTAACGAAAAGATCGCCGTCCACGTTACCATCCGAGGCCCCAAAGCCGAGGAGATTCTCGAGCGTGGTTTGAAAGTCAAGGAATACGAGTTACGTCGCAGGAACTTTTCAGAAACTGGGAACTTTGGGTTCGGTATCCAAGAACATATCGATTTGGGTGCACGATATGATCCCGGTATTGGTATCTTTGGTATGGATTTCTACGTTGTGATGGGACGACCGGGTCTGCGAGTAGCGAGGAGAAAGGCGAAGAAGGCTCGTGTCGGCTTCCAGCATCGTGTGAAGAAGGATGACACGATGGCCTGGTTCAAGCAACGCTTCGATGGTATCATCCTGGTGTGTCTCGTTTTCATGACTGTGATTTCGGGCTTCTGCTAATCTGGTATCTTCAGAAATAAAAGGGACGGCTGTGGACCTTTATTTCATTATGCGACTATGCACTACGACATATTGCCCGCCATGTACTTCGCATGCATCCCAAAACTCTCCTACTTGCTTTTTCGGGACCCGTGCAATGACAGCAGCTCGTTGTATCATATCAAATTCGCTGATAAGTTCACCTCTCCTCAAGAACGCAACTGATGTCTCGGTTTCCTTGCGGGCTTGATAGAGTTCACTGGCCTGGGTACTCTGAGCCTACGGTGATCATTTCCTGAGTTGCTACTGTATCGTTACAGGTCCCCCCAAGCCGGTTGACAGCTTTCTGGTTCCCCGACTCCTCAATTGTGAGGAAAGGGGTCTCTGTCTGCAGCAAACGCACAAAAAGCAACATTATCTCGTGGACATTTGGGCAAAACAGTGCGCCGTTCGACTGGCCTCGGCCAGTTTGTTACGGTCTTTTTCCGCTTGCCCCCCTATGTTGGATCAAGACTCCACCATTATAATGTGCATTCAATCGGGACATGGATCACCAAGGCCTCCTGTTGAGGGTGGGTACTTAGGAGCATGACTCCCCCGCTGAATTTATCTCTCCACCCGACACAGTTAAATCACCCATCAGCTCGTTTTTTGATCTTTCGAATCTTACTAGAGTCTGTTCCTCAGTTTCTTTATTATTATCTCATACTAACCATCCCGTTTTCACTCTCTTCGTCCAGTGCTTTCTGACAAGGATCCTAGCTCCCCGACCTTTTCGTCTCAGGGGTTTGGCCGCCTTGCCGCATCAAGTGCTAATCCCGACACTTCTGATCTGTACGCTCTCTCCACGGCGGAGGCTCAGTCCTACTATGCAGGCCTGCATTCTAGGCCCCTGTTGCTTTACCGCACGGGCAAGGAGAAGTGGTCCCCTCCCAAGGGACCCCAGGTCTATCGCCGCCCGAAGGAGCTCTGCGAAGTCTTCAAGCATCCGATTGCGGAGGCCTGGAACAACGGCTTGGGGTGGGAGGTTGTCAAGGTTATGGACGCTCTCGAGGTCAGTTAATATCCATCATATCGTAAGTGTTTGCTAACTGGGATTCCCAGATCCGTTTTACGACGATTGACGTCGTGCGTTTCAAGAAGTTCGAGGTCGAGGAAGATGGCGAGCCCAAGAAACCCGTCGCCGGTCCTGTCACCATTTGGATTGGTGTCTCCCCCGAGTCTACTTCCGCTACGGCTGCCCACGACGCGGCTCAGGCCGTCCTAGCCCTTCTCGAGAAGCACAAGATCACCGACGTCGAAATCGAGTTCCGCGAGCCTTATACATGCGCAAGGTCGGTCCTCCGCTTCGCGAATCCGTCCTTAACCGACACCCATTCGTCGACGTCGTTGGTCCCCTCACTCCCGCCCTCGGCCTCCACATCTCTACCACAGCCAGGCCCAACGATCAGGGGACGATGGCTGTCTACCTCGCCGAAGGTGGCAACAGCAAGCGTCTCTTGGGCCTCTCTTGCCGTCACGTCCTCATCAGTTCCGAGGAAGTCAATATGCCCTACGTTCGCCACCCCAGTAGGCCTCGTAGAGACGTCGTCTTACTCGGCAGCAGAGCTTTCACCGACCTCGCCGATTCGATCGAATGCAAGATCAGAGATCGCCGCGTCACGATTATGGGCTTGAACGAGGAGATTGAAGACTTTGAGGGGAGCGAGGGAGGCCCCGACGCTCTCGCCGTTAAGGAGACTCAGGGGTTGGTGGAAGCTGCGGAGAAGGCAATTGAGGCACTTGGAGAGTTTCTGGATCAGGTTAAGAAGGATTGGAGGAAACCCGACAACCGCATCCTCGGCCATATCCTCTACTCCCCAGCCATCGCTCTTGGCGTCGGAGAACATCGTTTCACTGAAGACTGGGGGATTTTCCAGATCGACCGCGACAAGCTCGGTAACGGCTTCCAGGGCAATAAGATGGATCTTGGTGCATTTTGATTATCCGACTATGACTGTCTCCTAACCTTAATATCATTCATATGTAGGACGGAAACTGGGTCCCGGCATGTTTACGGACAAATGTTATCCCCGAGGAGACGACGACTGGGAGTTCAAATACCCCGGACGTCGTCTGCTTCCACTTAGAGGCACCATCACCGACCACTTGATGCGCAACCCCGACATGTGGGACTCGGACAGCGAACCTTGCTTGTTGGTCGTCAAGAATGGCAACGCCACTGGCACCACCATTGGCCGCGCGAACGGCGTCTTCTCCATCGTTCGCGATTACTTCCACGATCTGTCCATCAACCAGACCTCCATGGAGTGGGCGATATTCACTACGATCGCAAGTCTGAAGCCTTTTCGGAACCTGGCGATTCGGGCTCGATTATTGCTGACATCCGTGGTCGTATCGGTGGCATGCTTACCGGCGGTGCTGGTGAGACGGAGACATCCGATATCACCTATGCGACGCCTTTCTGGTGGCTCCTCCAGCGCATCCAGGGCAACGGGTTCCCCAACGCGCACCTCAGCCTCTAGGCATCTCGACATCGAAGACCTTTTTTCCTGCGACTGCTTCTTTGTCCTCTACACTCCATTATTCATTGGTTGGTTGTTAGTAGACGAGTGGACAGGTGGATCTGTGGATCGCTGTTTAGGTTCGTCTTTACTTTCCGTCTCGTCTTGTCGTGCTTACAACTAACGACCTTGACGTCTAGCCTTGGACTATGCTTGTTCTTCGAATGCCATTATAGTATTCCAGATGGTACTTTTAATCAACAATATCACGGGTGTGTATGGCGCGAGGTGTAATACACCGTAGGCCTGCCTGCCTTCATAGTACCTGGGGGCGTTGGAGTACAACTCTGAACTATTTGTGGGGTTGATTGATTAGGTACATAAAAGCGTAGAGTTCACTGGCCTGGGCACTCTGAGCCTACGGTGATCGTTTCCTGCGTTTCTACCGTATCATTATTGGTTCCCCCAAGTCTTTCTGGTTGTCTGTTTCCTGGTGTCGTCCGAGTCCCATGTACTACTCGATTGAGTCTCATTGTGTTTGTGTTCGACCTGTCTGGCCCTTTGTCAACCCCGAGCTCTTGAGGACATTGCAACGATTATTCTGCATACATACAGCGAAGGTCATTTGCTTCCGGGATATGATGAGCGTGTGAACGGCTTTGAAGGGAAGCATCAGTACAGTAACAACAGCCTCCAACACCTCCATAGTTCACATCCCCGTGACCCAAGTCCCCAACTATCTGACTGCGCCGTACCATGGCCCCGCCATACGAGCGAGTCCACATCGAAGACCCAGAACCAGAGTCTCCCCCAGCCCGTTCATACACCCACAACAACCATTTCGACCACGATATACCAGACTCCTCTATCCGACCCATTGTCTACTACGGAGACGGTCCCTTCGACGCTCCAAGCTCAGATGATGAAGACGAGGGCCTGTTATTAGAGAAGAAAGTACCTGATGCGGAGAGAGGTGGGGAGGGCGAGGGTGAAGGGGGTTTGATAGTGGGAGGTGCTCAGAAGGTTTGTTGAACTCACCTTTTCTTGACCAATGTCTTTGTGTGTTGGTGTTGAAGAAATTGTGGTTGATATTGTGTTCCACAGCGTCGCTCGTCCCTCCAGATCCTAGTAATATGTTTGTGCTCCCTCGTCCTGCTGGCAGCCCTTATTGGCGTTATCGCGGCAAGCTCATACACCGGTACGACCTATCGGGTGCCGGGAGTGAAACATATCACTATGGAACATATATTTAATGGCACATTTTGGGTTGAGAGGAAGGGTGTGCGTTGGGTTAAGGAAGGTCAGTGCTCCATTTCTTTCCCACTTCGTCGCGCCAGTGGGCCAGCCCAACTGCATATTTGTCGAAACGATGCTCCTTCATGCTGACCTTGGTTAATCATTAGCTGGAGACGGGGTGTTCTCGATTGCAGAGGGTGGATACATCAAGCTCGTAGATCTCAAAACAAATACAACAACTAACCTTGTGGCTACGCGTGATGTCAAAGATGTGAGTATTTCCTGTTCCTTGCTATCCCCAAACCGCTGTTGTGTCATTGATCCATCACCTGGCTCTTCAAATGTCCGACATGTACTGACATTCATCTAGGAGGTTGGCCGACCCCTTCAATGGGCACAATGGCAGCTCTCGGGCGATATGCAGTATATGCTTATCAAGGCTGACTATGTCAAGGTACCCCCGTCTCTCTCACACGATAGCTTCGCTTGATAAACTGCGTACCATCACCATCTAGCAATGGCGTCACTCATCCTTCGGCAACTATTACATCCATAACCTCAACACGGGCCTCACACAACCACTGACACCACCCGCCAGCCCACCCGTCACATCATTCGCGACCTTTTCACCAACGGGAGACGCGATAGCCTACGTCATGTCCAACGATCTCTATATCCTCCCTTCCCCCTCATCTCGTACGCCAATTCGCGTGACGACCACTGGGAATACCACCTTCTTCAACGGCGTACCGGACTGGGTGTACGAAGAGGAGATATTTTCTAGCAATTATGCTTTGTGGTTCAGCCCTGATTCCAAGAAGGTTGCTTTCTTGACGTTTGACGAGACTCGGGTTGAGGAGTTCGTGTTTGAGGTGTATAACCCAACCGAGGACAACTATAAAGTCGTGCCCTATACTCAAGAAGTTAGGATGCGGTACCCGAAACCGGGTTATCATAATCCTATCGTCGACGTCCGAGTTTTCGACCTCGATGGGTATTTGAGCAATGGAGGAGTCGTGGCAGAGTCGTTGGTCAGTTTGGATTGGGAAGGCAGGAAATTCGGAGATGAGAGCGTCATTATGGAAGTCAAGTGGGTTGGAAATGGGAGTTTGATTGTGAAGGAGGTTAACAGGGCTGCTGATGATGGGTCTGTGATTTTATTCGAGTTGGATCAGGAGGAGGAGATTGATGGAGTGAAGGTTGGGAGTGTCGTGAGGAAATTGGGGAGAGATGGGGAAGAGGGTGACGATGGTTGGATCGAAGCTGTGAGTTTGACCTTTCTCCTACACTCACTGCGTTGTGAAATATACCCCGTGGATTGGCAGAACCAACACGTCTATCCGCTCCCTTCGTCGTCTCTGGATACTACCGCATACCTGGATATCGTGCCGACTCCGGAAGGATATAATCACATCGCCTTATTCTCACCTGCCAACTCGACCACCCCAATATGGCTTACAAGGGGCGAATGGGAGGTGACCGGTGGTGTGTTGGGCGTCGACGTGAACAGGGCCCTCCTGTAAGTATTCATCACTCTGGGTTTCTGAGAACTTTTGACGAGTCTACCACTCGTTTGCTGACAGTTCATCTTTCATAGATATTTCCAAGCAGCAAATCCGTCTTCTGTTGAAAGACACATCTACTCTGTCCCTATTCCGAGGTCGACCGTGGACTTCGTTATGGCAGAACCCAAGCCCTTAACTGATACTATCTTGCCATCCTTCTACGATGCTAATTTCTCACCAGAAGCTGGATTTTACCTGCTGAACTATCAGGGACCGAGTGTCCCCTGGCAGAGAGTTGTCCAAGTTGGGCGGCAAGGTGATCACCACGGCTCACCTCTAACCCAATTTATCTCACACCCTTGCATCCCAGACTTCGATTATGTGTTGACGGACAACGCGAAACTCAACGAAACCTATTCAGAGTATGAGGCTCCCATAATCACAAGAACCACTATCGATAGTGATGGGTATGGTAAGTTCTTCTCGTCAATTCTGTCGCCTGGCCCTCAGCGGACCTACCCCCTTCCAAACGCAGAGCTGAATGTGATGGAGATGCGCCCTCCAAGGATGGATGACTCTGGCCGGACGAAATACCCCGTCCTCTTCCGCGTGTGAGTGTTTCATCTCGAACTGACGTCCTTCGCCCTTTCTCCGTTGGGAAGGATGGTGATCGAACTCTATATTCTAGGTATGGCGGTCCTGGTTCACAGATGGTCGATGACCGCTTCGACCGGGACTGGCATCACTACGTTGTGTGTGCCTTGAAGTATGTGGTAGTCGTTGTTGACGGGCGTGGGACTGGGTATAAAGGTCGACGACTGAGAAACCCTGTGAAAGGGAACTTGGGCTTTTGGGAGGTCAAGGATCAGGTCAATGCTGCGAGGTGAGTAACAGAGTTTCCGGAGCGATATCTCCGATTCGTTCAATGATTGGCACGGCCTTTCGGAGCTGATCATCGTTGATTGATGGTAGAATGTGGGCGTCAAAAGAGTACGTTGATCCGAAGCGGATAGGCATCTGGGGCTGGGTAAGTTCTCAGTATCTCTTTTGGTTGCTCTGCCCCGTGTTCGGGTTGGAGCCTATATGGAGGTCAACTGGTCTTTGCATGCTGATTGAGCCTCTCTCCGGGAACCAGTCATATGGAGGATTCATGAGTAGCAAAGTAATCGAGGCCGATGCCGGAATACACTCGTTGGCGATGGCAGTTGCTGTACGTGTTTCTTCACGTCTAGACCCACTACTTTGACGCGATGTGCCTCTAATTCTCTCACTGTAGCCTGTGACGAGCTGGCGTCTGTATGGTAAGTTCTTCTCTTCGTGTGTCGAAGCCGTGGCTTCCTTCCCTAGCCATCATCGACGTCACTGTTACTATTTCTAACCTCCTCTTGTTCACAACCTCTATCTCTATGGCTCCCCGTCAGACTCCATTTATACAGAACGATACATGAATCTCCCCGACGTAAATCCGGGCGGGTACATCAACGCGTCGATTTCCAATGTTACGGGGTTCCAGAAAGTCGATTTCTTGTTGGCGCACGGTAGCGGGGACGATAACGTTCATTATGCGAACTCGGCGCATTTGTTGGATATGTTTACGAAGGCTAGGGTCAGGAATTTCAGATTCAGGATGTTCACTGATAGGTGCGTTATTATGCGATTGGATCGGTTGACAGTTCGGTCTTTACTGAAGTTGTTCTCATTGGTTGTCATGGACGGACGAATGAACAGCGACCACGGGATTAACCGTCGAGGAGCCTATCGTGAGCTGTTTGAGTGGATGACAGACTTTTTAGTGGAGAAGTGGGGGAAAGGCGGAAGACGACGAGGATGGTAAGTCTCCCCTGGGAGATGGGGTGGGTCAGCAGGTGCTATTGGTCCGAGCCCTCACTGGGTGGAATTGTCCGGCGTGGGTGGATTTATGTACAGGAGAGCCAGACGCGAAGATTGGCCACTACAAATTGCGAGGAAGTAGGAAGACCCCAGAAACCAGGTTGTTGCCTCAACCAGCGCTCCCCTTATAATTCCGTGAACGATCATGTCCGTTGGCAACGCGACTCGTGAACTGCTCGACAGCCTGCAGAGTCACCAGTACTTCTATCTCCACGTATTGGCCCAGTCTAAACCGCGAGTATCGTACGTCGGTATCCTATACCGACGAGTAAATTTGATTTCTGTGGATGTATTGGCACCCACCAACCACAAAAAAATCCGATGCGAACCCGTTGAGGGTAGAGATACCAATATCTCGTACCCGGTCAAGGGGCGTCCAATCGAAAGCATTTGAACATTGGAGTCCGACATCCACCTTTGGCTCCTGCCGTGAGTTTACAACGAGATTTCCGAGGACGCGAGGAAAGAGCTGCCGCTTTGTATTAGGTGTTGAAAGGAGGAAGTACATTCCAGCAGGCGTTGGGCCAGCGAGGACTGCGCACGCGCAACACGTCAACATCGAAATCTTGCAGGGCGAAGCTCAGGAGTCCTCGATGCTTTACAGTCATACAGTACATGTGCACCAGCCCTGCGACAGGCGACGCTCCAATCACACGACGGGTCGACAGAAGGGACGGGAACAGGACCCCTGACAGCGTCCCCGTGAAAGCAGTGAAGCGAGCCCAGCCAATCGCTCCAGATTGAGGCGACCTATAAGAGGACTAGGGATGATGAGCCAGTAAGGATTGTGCCGTGGTGTGCCGATTGCATGAATTTGTAGTAGGAACCAAAGCGGGTTCAGGCCTCGACTTGCAACGGACAGAGCTAATAGCTAGCCAGGTCTCGATCTACTGCACCGTGGGCAAGTCCCGACCATGCAAGATGTCAATTTATATGGGAATCTCGAGGAGGAGGGCACAGATTGATTCTGCTTACCCTGTGCTCAGGCCGACTTGCTGTTTGAACGATGCTGGCGACGATGACCACCACCCCAATACCCCGCAAACGTCCTCGAGGCCTGTGGAAAGGCAGATCAACTCCAGCCCCGCAACCTGTCTTGTTTTCCCACAATCTCGCAAAAGCCGCCCCTGGATGCACGACGCCACTCAGCACTAGTACTCACGGGTCTGAACCAGATGAAATTGAAGATTTTTACTTTGACGACGACGACGACGACTGCACTCGCAGCTCGACATCTGGCAGCTCCAAACGCCGTCGCTGCTCAGGACCAGAGACCGAGGACGAAAGCTTCACAGCTCTGTCCAACGGTCCATCTAGGCCCTCACCTTTCCCGGTGTCGTCCGAGGATAGTGATGCCCACAGCCGAAGTCCAAGTCGACGTCCCTCCTTAATGGCCTCGATGGTAACCGTGGTTGAAAGACACACTCAGACCGTATCAACCCATTGTGGTCATGACGAGTGGGAGAAGCTGAAGGATACCTTCGCTCGCGCCGCCGAGCACTATGAAAGTTAGCCCCTTTTTAATCTCCAGCACCTTCGTTCGCCATACGAACTTACGTCTTCTCGCAGGTGACGACATCTCCGTTGCGCTGCCACTATTGCGCCAGGTCATCCACGAGTGCCATCGCTTCCTACTTGATTACCCCGATCCGTCTATATTATTTGCCGACCCTCCCATTCTTCCCCAACCATCACCTCAAACTCTAACTCCTTCCGATGAACGTTTATCGCGAGATTGGGACGATGGAGAGGACTACCTTTCTCGTCGTCGATCACCCACCGCCCGCCGAAGGTGTGTGTTCAGGCACACACATAGCTTAACTATAAATCCTAATCATCGCTTGCAGAAAATCCGGCGAGCTTCCGACTGCCTTCCACGCGATCTTAGGAATCACGCTGTTCCTCTTTGGTAACCTCATCGCCCAAGATGCCAAACTCGCCGTCGATGGGGAACCGACAACTCCCACCGCATACTGGTTAGCTGCTCTCGATGTATTCGAGACTGGTGAAAACCTTCCCAGTCGGACAACCGGATCGTCGGATGCTGAGGATTGGCGGATGGCTATCGTCTGGGGTCGAACACTCGTATGTTTAGCCGACGAGCGGGTAACGAGAAGTCTGAAGGCGGAGAAGAAGGGAAAGACGGACGACGAATACGATCTCGATATGTTCGGTTCATTCATGACGGAGGAGCCTAACTGGCCCACAGACTCTCCATTCCATGCGATAGCCCAACGGAGACCTCCGGTCACCCGACGGATGTCGCTATCCATGGCCTCTGCCAACGATCTCATGGTTTTAGCCATGGATCAATTTTCCCGAGGTATATTCCACATGCCACACGCTCAACACCACCACAACCACCATTTCAACTGTACATCATCATTACCCTCCGCCGAATCACTATCATTCTCCCGACCGAAGGAATTATTCACCATTGCGTCCGAGGTTCTCGGAGTTGCAGAACGGTTAGATGTCGCTTCGGAACGGCAGTATTGGTCTTCGTGGGCGGATTCGGTGTTCAATCAGATGAAGATGGAAGCTGATATGGACGCGTGGCGAGGGTCGATAACGCTTGCTAGGGGTCGGTGTTGGTTGATCATGGGATCTTCGCAAGTGGAAGAGTTGGAGGTTGCTTTGGATGCTGGGGATACTAGCGTGTTGAATTCAGAGTTGGCAGAGGAGGCGAGAGAGGGTTTGGCTATGGCCATCTCTTTCTTTGAGCGTGCTAAAGGTTCTGCGTCATCGACTACGATCGAACCTGACCTGGCTGAGCTTCAACCTTTGGTATGTCTTGGACCTTCTTTCTTTTTGACTTTGTAACTGACTCGTATTCCTGCTCAGCTCGCAGAAGCACTCCTCACCCTCGCCAACCTAACTGTGGATCATAACAAACGCGAGGAACTCTATTCCCGTGCCCAGGCAGAAGGTGGCGAGCAAGTCGTCCTGGATTGGAGGGACGAAGACGTCTCGATGGATGAGAGCTAGCAATAACTTATTCGCTTTCCTAATCGTCATTCTTTCTCGACGTTACTCATCATTTTACTTGCATTTTTCGGGATATTGGATGCTTTCCTGGGTCTTACGGATGTTATTTTTTTCGCTTTCAGTTTTTGTCTGCTCATCGCACGATATTTGCACGATTCGCATCACCCTCACACACTCTGTATCAATAAGTATAGCAGCACTCGTAGTGGATGTACTAGAGTACAATGGAACGCAATGGAACGCCATCATCACCGTCTTCACTCCCGTTGGAACTTTCTGGAGGATTTCTGAGGCACAAGCACAGTCCTGGACTTGCATTTGTTTTACCGATGAGAACAACGATCCATTAATCCTCTGCTGCGCCGGGAGGTACGAACATGGCCATGAGAGACCATCGATAAATGTGATGAACCTTGTTATCCTCTTCCTCGTCCCCACAAGGCACGAAGGCACAGAAGCACCAACCAGCCCTTGACCAGACCGCTCTAGGACAGGGCATGTACCACTCCTTCAAATGTCGCAAAGGTCACCATATTGACCGGAATCGCGCTGAATCAAAGTTGCGGTGGGGATAAAGTGGGGCGGAGATGAAAGTGAAGAAACGTCAAAAGGTTGGTATTGGGTGAGACAAGATACCAACGTGGACGATCGCATATCCAATCAGATGAGCAGGTGGACGAAAACGTGAGGCTTGGAGGGTTGACTCACCGGATTAATGTAGGTGCGAGGCCACGAAAGAATACACCTAGACCCTCTGCTCGGTAGGAATGTATAATCGTTGATAAGGTATTTCGGTACGGGTCTTTCGACGAAGTAGGGAAGGTGCTTTGAACGCGTGTTTTCACCACGTCCAATGGGAATGTTGCCAGCCAACCTGTTACGCCTGCCACGCCACCTGCGACAAGGAGAGCCGGCCATGACAAGGTACCCAGTTCCGATTCAGCTTCTGAGATTAGGGAGGAATGATCCGATGCTGATGAAGATGGGGTGTGTGAGAGGAGCCTGCAGGTAGCTTCGTACTGATCACCTCGATGGATATGGGTTAGTTGAGTTGTACCAAGGGAAAGTGTGCACGTACCGATGCAAAGTAAGCCCCGTAGCCAATATCTCGCAATGCGGTTACCGTAATCCCGCGATATAAACCACGAATACCGAATTGCTTGAATATTTCCACAGCAGCAGCACGGGCGGATGCGCTGGAGTGAAGGGCGTTTTGTTGGTGAATCTTGATGAGTTCCATCGGTGTGGTGATGACCCTGAACCAACAAATATGGGTTGGAAAGTACGAAACGAATATGCGATAATCGGTTTCGTACGATGAGACAATCCCGCTTCCTGCTCCTGCGAGACCGACTTGCGCCAGGGTGGGTACATCTTTCTCACTCTTCAACTGCACTTTCATGAAAAAGCGATACGAGGCAAAGATGAGACCGTTCAAGAATGCGCAGCCTGCCTGCTCAGGGAACGACAGGGCACTTAGCCCACCGCACCATGTCAAGGATACAATGTTGAGCATCCGACCAATATCCGACGTACCAGTGGAGAACCAATTCCTTTGTAGAGACCGACAAAACGTTCCTCACGGATGATGGTGCCAACGGCGCCAAATGTAGTGCGGTATTTTGCTGATGTCTCTGGGTTTTGGAATCGGACTTTCACTAGGTTCGTTTGTAAGGCACGATGAAAACCCTAACACTACGAAGAACGCAGGAGATACCTGTGTCGAATGGATAGCCTACGCAAAGGGCGGCCATTCCTGCACAATTCATAATACGTGGGTGAGTCAAATGAAGTTGATGTGAACGACGTACCAGAGACTGTCCCGGCGATGAAATCCACCGTTGGATCAAGACCTACTCGAACTTTCTGAGCAACGACGACGTCAGAGATTGGATACAGTTTGGAACATACCAGGTGCATTTTCTCCGTTGCTCCCCATACATACAAACCCGGGAGACGATAACTTGACTGGAAAGATCTGGGAATCACGTCCAAGAGCAATCCAACACTTCAAGTTATCAGACGGCTTCGAAGCGCGTCGAACGCAAGTTTTGCCCCGCTTTTTCTTGCGTCTCTCAGGATGGAGAGACTACGTTATACTGTACCAAGATGCCAAGGTCGAAGATATGAACTGGAGGGCTTCCACCGGTGGATTCCAATCGCGAAGTTGAGTCTCTGCCACAATCTGCATTCGGCAATCAACGTCATCTTTCCCATCGTGGTCTGGCTTCGGATGAATGCGCCCTGAGACCTGATCTCCTTCGCTGCGTGCTGTGTTTATCGAACATTCACCGTAGACATTCACTGCAAGTCTGTTTGACCCAGTTACATCCTTCATTCAAGTTTATTGACTTATCATATAGTCTCCTAGGTGAGGTTTACACGATGGACGCGTTGGTGAAACTGTCAGTTACTAACAACTCGTACCAGACAGTTTATTGAAGTCGAGGGCCTGACGTTGTAATACGATGTCTCTCCAGGTCAATCTATCTGGCAGAGACCTCTATGATGCGTATCAGAACGTGATCAATGCCCGAGGAATCGATTGGGCCATCTTTACATACGACAAAGGAACCAACGACTTGAAGGTGCAAGGAACTGGTGACGGAGGGTTGGAAGAGTTGCAGGACGAGTTCTCGGACGGCAAGTAAGTCTTGATATCATCGTCTCCGTTGAAACAGGAGTAACCAGATATCGTGCTTACCCAGGATCCAATATGCGTTTACCCGTGTTACGGACCCCAATGTGAGCTCTCCTACTTCTCCAGTCCAGCCTTGTTTGCTTAAACCACGCATAGAGTCAACTCCCAAAGTTCGTTCAAATCAACTGGTGTGGTGACGGTGTACCTGTCGCCAAGAAGGGTCTCTTCGCCAGTCACTCGGGCGCGGTTGCTAACTTTCTTCGTGGGTCTCATGTGGTGATCACCGCTCGAAATGAGGTACAAGACCTAATATCCCATCGCCATTAATTACCACTGACCCTCCATGCCATCATTAGGAGGATGTCACCCCAGCTGTGATTATGACCCGAGTCGAGGCAGCTTCGGGAGCTAAATACTCAGTTCAGAAAGAAACCGCTCGCAGATTCGAGCCAATCGCACCAGTTGGAACTAGTTATACCCCAGTTGGTAGACCTGATATCGCCGCGATGAGGAAAGTTGGTACCACGCCCAGTTCATCTCCCTCTGCGCCCAAACCAAGCTTGCCTTCCGCTCCGAGACCAACACCCGCGCCTTCAAGTTCCACCCCATCTCGGTGGACACCACCTGCTACAAGATTCACTCCTCCAGCCTCTACTGCGCCCTCCGCTGCCAGGACCTGGGGTAAATCCCCGGTTGATTCTTGGCCGGAGGAGAAACCATCAGAACCAGTGGCTCCTCCTCCACCTCCACCTGCCGCGACCAGACCTCCGACTTTGCCCAGCACAGCTCGCCCCGTGGTAAGTTATACCCCTCAATCGAGTTATCCACTTCCCGCTGAAACACAATCGCAGCCATCGGCTCCGGCCCCTGTAGCATCTTCCAACGTCCCAACGAAGCCCTCAGAGGAGGACCGTATCGGGCCCGTCGGAACAAACTATACCCCAGTCAACCTACCTGCACCCAAGAAACTCAGGAATCCATTCGAAGCTATGCAAGCAAAAGCAGCAGTTGAACAGCAACAACAATTCCAACCCCGCGCTTCGCCTGTTGTATCAAGTGGTAAGAAATTGACTTGGACTGAAAGACAAGCTTTGGCGAAGAAACAAGCACAAGAAGAGGAAGAGAGGAGCAAAGCAGCTTCCTGGTCGAGACCTCAAGGTCCGACTGCTGGTGTCACTGCTGCAGCTGTTGGAGGTGCTAGTGTCGCCGCTGTTGGCGCAGCCGTTTTGCATCAGGAAGAGGAGGAAGAAGGTCCTCCTGCGCCCCCTGTGAGTCTGTTTGGGAGTACGAGCTTCGAAATTTTCATGGTGAATTGGTCTTTGTGTAGTCTCCGCCACCTCCTCCGCCCCCGCCACCTCCCGCTGCTTCTCGTCCACGGTTTGTGCCCGAACCCGAGCCCGAGTACGAGTACGAGCTTGAAGTTGAGGAGGCAGCGCCACCTCCACCTCCACCACCAGTACGTACCCAAGAATCCTTTCATCGCTGATGTGCTAAGTTCGCTTTCAGCCTCCGCCTCCGCCTCCACCCGTCGCACAGGTGCGCAGGATTCGATATTATGGCCCTTTCATAAGTTGACGGTTGTCATTTAGATGGCGGCCCTTAGTGTGGAGCCTGAGCCTGAGCCTGAGCCCGAAGCCGAGTATGAACCTGAACCTGAGCCCGAGCCTGAACGTGCTCAGCCAACCGGGTCTGGTCGCGGGCAGGGTGTATGCGCCGTCGTCTTGTACGACTATGAGGTGGGTCTTTTACTTTCCTTGTTGTCCTAATCCACCCCTTGACACTGTCCTCCTCTGTTTTCCCAGGCTGCTGAAGGGAACGAGATGCATCTGACTGAAGGCGAGATGATTGAACAGATCGAGGAGCTTGATGAAGGTTGGTGGTCTGGTGTCGGTGCAGGAGGATCGAAGAGTGGTCTATTCCCTGGTGAGATGCGTCTAATTTATGGTCGCAAACGGAGAATCTTACGCTCGGTCCAATATCTCAGCTAACTATGTGGAAATTATCGAACAACCTGAAGAACCGGCTGAAGAGGAAGCTGCTCCGCCACCGCCACCTCCGCCCCCACCACCTGTGAGTTACTCGGAATATCTTATATCTTACTATCCCATTCTCATTTTGCTTCGCGGTTGTAATTTAGCCCCCTCCTCCTCCAGCGCCTGCTACTCCTGCTGCTCCTGTTGCACCTCCTCGCCCACCGATACCGGAACCCGAGCCGGAACCTGAAGTGGAAGTTGTTGACCACGGTGTCGTCGCTGTGGCAATTTACGAGTACGTTGATCCGATCCCCCCCTGTTACATCCCAGTAACTGACGTATTTCCGATCGAAGTTACGAGGCGGCAGAGGACAATGAATTATCATTTAAGGAAGGGGACATGATTGTTGAAATTGAAGCTGCGTCGGATGATTGGTGGCAAGGTAAAGATCAACACGGCAATGTTGGTCTTTTCCCAGGTACGTTTTTGTTTTATGGTCCTTCGTTTGGTCGTCTGTTTATGTGGTTTTGATAGCGAACTATGTGGAGGTACAAGAATGATTCACGAATGAGAGGCTTGGTGTTCCGATGCCAATTCTTCCTTTGATAAGGTTAACAAGTTAACAAGTTTACGAAAGGCAATTTTTTCAATAGAATCAGGATGACGATGCCCCTTTTCACTTTGTGAATTGTGATATCAGGAACGGCGAATTATTGTGAGGACTCCAAGTCGAGCGTTGACAGCCCCCGTTACCCTGCTGAAGTGAGGATCCACCTAGCAAGAAGTCCGAGGGCCCCATCTAGGGAATTGATTTGCTGTTCTAAAGTTCGTGCTAGTCTGTTTCGGTAGGTAGTTTGGCTTTGAACGGTAGCGCAGGCCGCCGCAGAGTCACCTACTTGTGCCATTGCGGCTAGAAGGTCTCGCAAAGTCATGGATTGCGGCTTTCATTCGCCGGTTTGCTGCTGTTCGGGGGTGGCAAGTTACGTGGTGGATCAACCTTCCTGTGTTTGATTTCGATACCGACTGCTTCCATGTCACTGTCATGCTGACATCTTCTGAACTTCCATAACTCTGATCCACAGGTTGGCTACCCTTTTTCTTGACCTGAATTATACTAATTATGCCAGTAACGAGCTTTTCCCTGATATGTTCACCGGACCCCTGTAAAGTTCGAGGTGGAAGACCAGACTCGCAGTGGAGGGATCCACGGCGGATGTTCGACTTTCATCTCATCCGCACTCCAAGTACGTTGCTTTGTGTCATCCTGTGTTGAATCAGCCTGAAGTTGCTGGACCTAGGTTGACGATCCGCATCCGCTACGTCCTCGGCATTCCGATCGGATTGAGTGTATTAACACCCAAGCCAGTGGAGCCCTCTGCAAAGCGTTCCAACTGCCCTTCGCCAGTTCGCCAGGCCTTAGTCGCCATCATGGCTACCAACTCCTCGTCCCCATCATCTTCCCAGCATACCTGGAATCATATGTCTCCCCGGTCATTTGGGATGCAAGTCCTAAGTTCTGTAGTGCATTACCTCGGTACGTCCGCATCGCATGACGCCCTCGCACCAGATGCTGACAGTTTACAGGCGTGACAGTGTTGACCCACTGTTTATCGCACCGGATCACGATTGAGCAGATAACGTCCCTTCACTCACTGTTTCAATTATCGTGGGCTCGCGTCTCTATCCTCCTGGTTTTCCTCGACTCTTGGCTGTTTCTTTTTGCTGGTATGACTACGTCGTCAGGTCGTCACGCCGAGACAGCTAACCATCTGTAGCTGGCGTCCTCGTCTCCAGCAGCCCGGCGCGATCCAATCCGCTTGTCTGTTCCCTTGGGGTTGATTTTTGTGTCACTTTCTATGCTACGTCAAAATTTCTCATATATTGTTTTCTAAGTGAGTATCATGTCTTCTTGTATACGATGTACCCTTACCCGGTTTTAGTGGAGAGGGTGTATATCGTTTGGTCGCCTCTCAACCCCGCTAAGCGATTCAAGACTCCCGTGTATCTGGTCTGTTTCGCGGTCTTACTTGGATTTATCGTTATTGCCCTAATTATGGTCTTGGGTGAGTGAGCGCATATACTCGCCCTACTTATCATCAGTTGCTAATATATCAACCACAGGTCGTGTATCATACTTTAGAGAGGACGGAGCTTGCATGATTGGTCTCACGAGACATGCGTCTATAACGCTCCTAACCTATGATCTGTAAGTGCCCATATCGTTCGACTCACGATGGATTCCGACCGTTATCCTAGGTTCGTCAACATATTCTTGACGTCTTTGTTCTTGTGGCCACTGCTGCGGATCCGATTTTCCAGCATCACGATTCGGAGAGTGGCTTCTCGAACCTCCATGTACGACATCAACCTTACCGCACGCACTAGGCTGACCGCATTTACAGTGCTGCGGTCGCCGCACTCTTAACTTCTGCTGTCAATATCAGCCTGCTAATCACTTTCCACGGCGTAGAACTAGGCTGGGTTTGTCTGGCAAGTTGCGGGACAGACGTAGGTCTCATTGCTCTCCCACTCCTTTCAACTTATACACAAGTCCGCGATATAGGTCATCTGCAACGCCGTCGTACTGTTCTGGGTGACAGGTGGAACCTGTACAAACCCCAGCTCTAATATTCACGCCCATCCTCGTCCCCCCCACGAAGTCTCCAAACCAACGCCGTGTTCATTAATAATGGAGCCCGTAAAATACCCAGCAACCGTTACTCGGAAGGATTCCTCGTTACGCTCCGATCGTCGACATAGACCGGGATTATTCCCAATCGAGAATTGCCCAACTCATTCTCAGATAGAGTTTATTCAACCCGATATTCATCTACCGCAGTTTCGACCTTCGTCGTCGGGGGTGGCGCGATATGAACCCAGGAGTTGGAAATCGCCGTTTCGGTCGATGAAGAGATGGTTCGAGAGTCCTGCGATGTCATCTGGAGAAGCGAGTATTCAGGTGGGGTTTTTTCATATTGTTTTGTTGACGAGATCGGCATGACTAATGAGCGTGTTGTAGTTGACTGCGAGGACATTGAGAGAGGAGAGAGTGGAAGACTCGGACGCGGGACTGTTCCGAGAGGAGAATTTTCATCCATGTGACCAAGGCGTTGTTTTCCATTCGAGTGATGATGTAGTGGGAAGTCCTGTTGAGTTTGATTTAGGTCGACGGGCGGATCATGGGCGTTGGGAGGGTTCGAATGGGATCGTATAATCATAGTGGCCAAGCACCAGCGCACTACTTGTGTTTGATATTTGAGGTATGAAGGGAGATGTGCCAACCATTCAGAAGATACCCTAGTATGTAGCGACGGCCTGGTTGTGAATTCTGTCGGTATGTTGACTGGCGTTGAGTAGAAATCCACGTGGAAGGTGTTGGCTTTTATGTAAAGGTGAACTTGAAGCTGCTTTTCCACTCGCTTCGCACGAAATTCGAATAGTCTTCGACCACCGTTATGCGCATGACTTTCGACCACTTGTTGACGGTTCGAGGATCTGTATGAGACTCCGCACAAGGTGCGGAATTACGAGCGCTTGTCTGCTTCCGCCTGTCATGTTTCACCACTGCTGTCGCAAAACATAGTTGGCCGAGACCCGACCCTCCCTTTGGAGGCCCCCATTTCTGATATTTTGTTCTTGGTATCACTCTCTGGATGCCCTGTCACGTCGTTTATGTCTCCAAGGGAAGGCGACCACGCAATACTCAAGTCTCCTACGAAAATATCCTTGGCCGACAGAATGGAATTCGATCAGCACTGCTTCCTTGTCCCTCTGCTTTCGTTCCTCCCGACGCCGGATATTCGTGTCTGGTCTTCCGCCTTCCAAGCCGTCTCAGCGGCATGGTTGCACCCCCCCATTCGATCGTCACTTATAAGTAACTTGGGTAGACATGTTCACCAACTCCCCTCCACCTTAATTCGCCTCCTCAGGCTCTCAAGTATATCCATTAATCTCACCGGGGGCCAATATGGATAGCACTTCTTCACCCATTCCAGTTTCCGGGGAGCCAATGAAGAATATGATTTTTCCTTCCTCCGGAATGCAAATCCTAAGTGCTCTGGTACACTTCATTGGTATGCGTCTTAGCCTCCATTATTTCCCGGAGAGAACTCATCGAACCCCACAGGCGTATCCCTCCTCTCACACTGTCTCTCCCGGCGCATTAGCACCGAGCATATTAACTCTTTCCGAAGTTTAAGACAACTCTCTTGGCATCGTTTTTGCATCGTCCTTCTTTTCGTCGATTCTTGGCTATTTTTATTCACGAGTAAGTGCACCAAATCGCGTTCGGTTTAATCAAGGATCCTGACATTAGTTTGGTGTCAGGTGGAGTGGTCATCTTTGGCGCAGGGTTGGAGCTTGATTTTCTCGTTTGCAACCTCGGGGTTTATATTTGTATCGTTTTCTACGCGTCCTCTAAAGTGTTGATCTACTGCTTCCTCAGTAAGTGCGACAGTTGAACTTGAAGAGACCGCGTATTCATCGACTGGCTTCACAGTGGAAAGAGTGTATATCGTATGGTCGCCTTTGGCTCCGAAGAAAAGGTTCGAGACTCCAATCTACCTACTGTGCTTCTTTTTTCTCTGCCTCTTTGCCGCCGTTTTCGTCATTGTCATCATTGGTGAGAAAGCGCCGCTACACAACATCAAGTTGCTAATCACTTTATGTAGGGCGAGTAGCATACTTTAGGAGTGATGGCGCGTGCGTTATCGGGCTCAAACGGGCGTCCTCTATCACCCTGCTTTCGTATGACTTGTGAGGTGGTCCTTTCATCCACCGTCATTATCTTCTGATCGAAATCGTAGGTTCATCAATGTCTTCTTGACGTCTTTGTTCCTTTGGCCTCTTTTGAGGACTCACTTTCCAAGTCATGCGATAAGAAAAGTGGCGAGGAGGACGGCGTTGTGAGTTCTTCATCTTCCCGATGTAAAGAACATTACTTGCTTACTTTGACCTTAGCGCTGCGGTGGTCGCACTCCTGACATCTGCTGTAAGGGTCAGATTGGCGAGTCGAAATTATACTCATTTGGATTTACTTTAGGTCAATCTGGTCATTGTCGCAATCATGCGTGGCAAGCAGTTGGGTTGGGTCTGCCTCGGCAGCTGTGGGACAGATGTATGTCCCGCACCTCTTATCACTTTGCACATATCTTTGATCCCTGTGACAGATCATCATCAACGCCCTGGTCATTTTCTGGGTTACGAGCGCCGCATCCACGAACTCCAACTCCTGCGCTGGTACCCCCAAATACACTCGGAACATCAATAACTTTAAACAAACACCTTCCTGGCCTGCTAGCGCTTATCGGTATCACAGCCGTAGCGGGTCAGGAAATGAGGACCGCGTATCTCTCCCGCCTCTGAATGGATTCAACGGGTCTCGTTCTACCAGCGGCCTTGCTTTCGAAGGACTCGACTCTCAGGGTGTCGCTGTAAAGAGCGAGAGACGAAGGAGTATCCGTTGGCCTTTGTCTGCTCTACCGACATTCTGGCAACGAAAGTCGGGAGATGAAAAGAGAGTGGAGGTGGGTCTTTTCACAGTATATATCTGATCGCTTGCGATTCTGACTTCATATACTAGGTTCAATTTACGCGGGAAAGAGTTGTCGAGTCTCAGGGCATCGAACCCCCTTGTACAAGCAACGTCTCGCGCGAGATTGTAGTTCAAGATTACCACGACTTAGATCATGAGAAGAGTGATCCACGTCCTGGAAGTGATCTTGACGGGAGTTGCACCCAGTTCTCGGAGGAAACTTGTTGACATCTCGAAGGCTTTGAATGGGCGAACCTTGTTCTCTATATTGTGGTTTAATAGGGTACAGTTCAGCTTCGTAGTCGTAATCACTCGTCATATTCATCATATTAATGGGTCCTAACTACACCTCTTCACAATCTTTTCAATGACAGTTTTCTAAGTGTGCCTTCCCGCTTTTGTCCGTGACCATTGGTGGCAAGCGGCTCACTTGGTTTGAATGAGCTCGTCTAAAGACTCCAACGGTAATCTTGCCAGTAGCTGCCCTCCGACCCAACCGAACACAAGCAGCCCCTTGTCGTGGATTGGCGTGCCACAAACGGATTCTTCTGTTCTTTATCGTGGATCATTCATGGTCGCGATTTTGGAGGCGAGAGTCTAGCATATAACGATGTTGGTATAACTCAGACCTGACCGACAAATGGGATTAAGGATGTGGATTTAAGATTGTCAAGGAGCAGCAGCAAAAACGTAGAGGACAAAGTAAGGAGGCCAGAAGAGAAAACCTATCGACTCCGACTTGGAGAATACAATAATCCAACAGGCGCGGGGTGTGACGAGACATCCAACTTCATACAGCCGGAGAAGCACTGGGAACATTGGAAGCTCTTGCAGGCTCAGGGTTCGGGTGGAGACACGGTTCTGCGTGTGATGGCATCGGAAGAGAATGTTCACCGAGCTGGGTTAATTGACGGCAGGGTAGGGGCGGGAATACTGAACGTGAGTCGTGGAGGGCGGAAAATGTCTGAGGCTACGTCATCGGTCAGTCTGGTCAAATGAGAATGCCCAAAACGCGACTCACCTGACTTCCGTCGTCCACATCGGCGAATATATTTCTTCCACTCCGGAAACCCTCTCAAGATCAACCTCCCTCCTCCCTTTGCTACCCGACAACCAAGCTTCGGTGGTCCGGTCCGGGATACGCCATGATCACCGTCGGGGGGTAGGAGGAAAACCAACGGAAGGTAATAGCGAAAGGGTGGCGATTGTACGGGACGTCAGGCGTGGGGATAGAGTAGAATCGCCGATGGGCATGTTCGATTACTACAGTAATGGTGAAATATTTGCAGAGGACGAGGCGTCGCATTTATCGGAAGCCAAGTGAGAACCGGGTTGAGCCCGCGGCCAAGATGTGGACGAGTCCGGGTTAAGGCTTCGCATGGATAGTGTTGTGAATGCGACTTACCTAGACCCCCAGACGCCCGCGTCACCAAATATGGATCTTCCAGTCCGGAAACCCTCACAAGATCAATCTCACTCCTGTTGCCGCCTGACTACCCAGCTCCGGCGGTCGAGTTCACAGTAGATCGCGATGACCGTCCACAGGATGACAGTGGAGAGGTGATTGAACGAGATATCAAAGTGGGTGAATAAGTGAATCGTTGAGAGATGTGATCGATTTGAATGATGATGGCGGACGACACGTTCGACGGTTCGAAAAGCTTTGTGGAGGGGGGTATTTTGAACGGAGGGATGCAGTCGCTTGTCTCGACTACAGGCAGGGACCATGACGGGACCTGCTGAGATGGAGTGAGGCCAACACCCCATCCACCGTCCTTAAGCGGGGGGCAGACTCTCACATCGGCTGGTAGGCGAAGCGGGAATCAGATTGGGTCGACAGCCAAGCTAGGGGTGGTTTGTTGGTATTGGGATGGTCGAGGGGAGGTTTCGCAGAGATTGGATATCGAGGAATAATAGGCACATAGAACACCACGAATGGACTACGCATAATGAGGCGTTGCGCTTGACCTTGTGAGCAAAGGCTGACGCATATACTCATAGTCGGGTGAACGGGTGGGACTAATTGACCACGGGCGGGAGAATGAAGCTGATTGCGGCGGGTGTATGGGTGTGATGGCGAAGGCTGCAGAAAGGGGATATAAAGGAAGCGAGGCTGAGGAACCGTGTCGCACTTGAGATGTTTGTTGACTGGGGCAGAAGGAGAGTCGGAGACGTCACAGAGGGAAGGGATGCGCGGTCGGCGGGTAATGACGCAACGAGGGAGGTCGACGTTGCATGGGTTGTTGCCTGGGGACGGTGGCATGGTTGGTACGAGAGAGCGTTGGGGATCCATAGCATCGACAGGACTGGGAATGGGCAAGAGACCGATGGTGACGCGTTGTGAGGGGGCGCTCGGATGACAAAGGTCCATCGATGGCTGACAACGAGGCAGGCTTGCTTTTGCTCTCTCACTCTCATCGCATCCATCGCCCATCGCCCAACAGCGACACCATTCTCCAGCCTCTGCAATAGCTCTGCATCGTTCGTGAAAGTCTCCTGGAAGCAGTATCGAGTTCAGTCAAAGCAGGCAAGTGTTTAGGCTCACCGGCCAAGCCAGAACAGTTGGAATACGAGTGAGTTTTCCCAAAAAAAGCCTCACAAAGCATTGATCGCGAACACGATCTGGCTGATCTTCGACATTGATGCTGATTCTCGCCGTTGCAGGACTCCTTTCCAGCATCTGGTCCCAATAGTGAGGGGAGTACTCCGAACCGTCACTTCTCACCGAGGTGAGTCTTGTGTCATGAACTCATATCCTTGGTGAATTACTCATGGATTGTTAAGGTCCCGCATTGTCTTCTCTCTTCCTTCCACATAACCACTAAGACATCTGAGTATTCAACATGAGTTCGAGTGATTCAGGCATCGTTTCTCGTCTGGGCTCAGAGAATATTGCCAAATCCCAAGAGGATCATGGGCGTTCTGCTTTTGAAAAATATGCTACATCCTATGATATCAAGAAGTTGGAGGAGGCAATTGTCTATGGTCGTAAATCTCTAGATTTTAGGCCTATTGGATGCAAGTTCCGGGATATCTCTCTTTACAATCTGGCTCTTTATCTCTACAAGCATTATGAGTGTTTGGGCAGCATGAAAGAATTACAAGAATGTATCACCCATGGTCTTGAAGCTCTTGGACTTCGTCCCATAGATCATTCAAGGAGATCATCTACTTTAAATATCCTTGGACTTGCATTTTGGTCACAATATAAGCAGTTGGGGCAGCAGGTTGATTTGGACAATGCCATCAACTATCATCAGGAAGCACTTGATCTCCGTCCCATTGGCCATCCTGATAGATCTCACTCACTCAATAACCTTGCAATTGTACTTCAGTCAAGATATAAGCAGTTTGGACAGCAGGTTGATTTGGGCAATGCCATCAACTATCATCAGGAAGCACTTGATCTCTGTCCCATTGGCCATCCTAATAGATCTCACTCACTCAATAACCTTGCATTTGTACTTCAGTCAAGATATAAGCAGTTTGGACAGCAGGTTGATTTGGGCAATGCCATCAACCATCATCAGCAAGCACTTGATCTCCGTCCCATTGGCCACCCTGATAGATCTTCCACACTCAATAACCTTGCAAGTGCACTTCAATCAAGATATGAGCAGTTGAGACAGCAGGTTGATTTGGATAATGCCATCAACCATTATCAGCAAGCACTTGATCTTCATCCCATTGGCCATCCTGATAGATCTTGCTCACTCAATAACCTTGCAAATGCACTTCAGTCAAGATATAAGCAGTTTGGACAGCAGGTTGATTTGGACAATGCCATCAACCATCATCAGCAAGCACTTGATCTCCGTCCCATTGGCCATCCTGACAGATCTATGTCTCTCAACAACTTTGCAACTGCACTTTGGTTAAGATATAAGCAGTTTGGACAGCAGGTTGATTTGGACAATGTTATCAACTATTCTCAGCAAGCACTTGATCTCCTTCCCATTGGCCATCCTATCAGATCTCTTTTTCTTACTAACCTTGCAGTTGTGTATCTGTCTATATCTGATGGATTGTTTCCACTGTCAACAGTAGAATATGCCTTTAATCTCTTTGTTGCTGCTGCTGGTCACAGGTCTGCTCCTATGCATGAACAACTTAGGGTGGCTTTACAGTGGTGTTCTTATGCTCAGACATATAACCATGTATCTGTGCTATCAGCCTACTCTTGTGTGTTAAGACTTCTAGATCAATGTCTTACCATCTACCCAGATATTGGTCAACAGCACAACTTTCTCACTTCTCAGTCTAGATCTCTTGCATGTGATGCTGCTGCATATGCTATCATTAGGGGAGATCTAGAGAAAGCAGTTGAATTTCTTGAGCAAGGTCGAACAATTCTCTGGTCAAGAATGTTGGGATATAGGCAATCTTTTGACCAGCTACATGACATTGATCCTGAACTGGCCAAAGAATTTGAAGAGACATGTGCTCAACTTGAAAATAATGCTGTTATGACTGGCTCAAGCCAGACTGCTCACATCCTTGATAATCAAATCCAAAGACATCAGATTCTTTTGGAGAAATGGGATGGATTGATAGCGAAAATCAGGCTTCATGATGATTTTCATAATTTTTTGATGCCTATTCCTTTTGAAACACTTCAGAGTGTTGCTTCTAAATTTCCAGTCATCATTATCAATATTAGCCACATTCAATCAGATGCCTTGATTCTTCATAGCTCAAGCACACCTATAGTTGTTGCTCTACCTCTTACAACTCCACAGAACCTGTCCAAGCTCTCCTCAAAGCTGACTAATGCTGTTAAATCAGATGACATAGATAGGCAGAAGGAAATTACTCCGCTTCTAAGAGACTTATGGTCGCTTTTGGTGGATCCAATTGTTGCACAGTTGGAATCACTTCAAATTCCTCATATGACACGGATCTGGTGGTGCCTTACAGCTGAGTCACATGGACTACCAATCCACGCAGCAGGACCATATCGTGCTAGAGAGAGAAATCTACCAGATCTCTATATCTCTTCCTATACACCAACTCTATCAGCTTTAATGAGAGCTGAAGCTAGCACAGTACATCCACCCTCTGTTCTAAAACTATTTGTATTTTGCCAGCCAACTGCCACTTTACCCAAGGCTCAAGCTGAATTTGACCAAGTGAAAAGTCTGGGTGGATATATTGAGAGCCTGAATAGTGAGAAATCTACCAGAGATATGATACTGTCCAGACTTCAAGAAAACTCATGGGCACATTTCATTTGCCACGGATGTCAAGACCGAGATCCTTTCCAGTCATTTCTACAGTTGAATGATCAAAAAGATGCTGGTCACCTTACTATTCTGGAGATCATGAAGGCAAAGCTTCCAAAAGCTGAATTTGCATTTCTATCTGCATGCCACACTGCAGCAGCAGATAAAGAGGGTGTTCCAGATGAAGTCATTCACATCACATCAGCTCTTCAGTTTGCAGGATTCAAAAGTGTTATTGGTACACTATGGCAAGCACCAGATCATGAAGGACCAGAGCTTGCAATGGAGTTCTACAAATATATGTTTCAAAGAGGAAATGGAACTACAGATTATCAGGATGCTGCTACTGCATTGAATGTAGCAACAAGAGCTTTGCAGGAAAAAAAGGTTCCCGTTGACAGATGGATTCAATATGTTCATGTTGGTGCCTAAGTTGCTTCAGTAAATAGTGGGTTGTTTCATTAATTCACTATTAAAGCCTACTAATTCTCTTTGAACATCAGATCTCTATGTTGCTAGATCTTTCAATTGATGCTCTTGCTTCATTTATGTCATCCCATGTTTTATCTTGTGCTTATGTTGAATACCTTCTTGTTTTTTTGATGTGCTCTATTCCTCTCTGTCTTATAACATCTGATAACTATGTGTTGCTTGTTTCTGATGTTCTTGTCTAGGTCAATAGCCAATTTCATATACATTAACTTCTTGTCAAAACCCCTCTTTGCCCAAATCTTAAACCATGCCGGCTTCAAATATAGCAACTATCACAGATTGTAGAGGATAAGCAATGAGAAAGATATGTTCACTTTGAGACTGGTGGTATAATAGGGTTGAGGGCTGAGTGAAGATGGTGTTAGAGATTGACTTTAGAGGATGAGGTGAAAGTATGCTAATATTTTTACTTTGCAGCTTCCCAGTATTGTTCAATGAATTGAGTTTACAATGAAATTCTGGAAGAGATACTGCCTCAAAGCCTCAGACTTTGCATATTACTGTACTATTTCAATTTCAAATGATTCAATAAACATATGACTTTTTATTTCTACAACAATTCTCAGAAAACCCAAAAAATTGACTGTGAACAGTAGCAGGAGTCAGAGTTGTCAATTCTGACTGAGATTTTATAAAAAGGGAACACTGCTGAGAAATCAGGTGTCTCTAGGGGGATTGAAGTGAAAGTGGCGCCCCTACCTTTCAAGATA
The DNA here is from genome assembly GCA_000697665.1 of Jaapia argillacea MUCL 33604. Classification (NCBI taxonomy): domain Eukaryota; kingdom Fungi; phylum Basidiomycota; class Agaricomycetes; order Jaapiales; family Jaapiaceae; genus Jaapia; species Jaapia argillacea. The sequence goes on along the minus strand of KL197712.1, from coordinate 1,214,922 downwards.
AATATAAATGGTGGTGAAGCCCTCCTGGGTCATTAGTGTTGTGCATGGCCTGGCTTGGCCCAAGAGCCCTGGCTTTGGCTTGGCCTGAGAGAGCTTGAGCTTGTTGGAACTACAAGCCAGGCCCTAGACTAGGGCTCGGGCCCAGCTCAGGCTTGGCTCAGGCTCAGGCCAGGGCTCAATGAGGAAAAAATCGAAGAAAATATATAGAATAATGTCAAGCATGTATACAATAGTTAGGCCCCCCCAAAATCATCATCGAGCTCCTCTTCTGCATCACTATCCAAATCAAGGTGAATAAAATCAAACTTGTCAGGAGAACCTTGGATATCTCCACCTGCATCCTCCACCTCCTGCTCTTCCTGTTGCACAGACTCCTCTTCAGTAGTGGATGATGGCCCTATATCGTAGAAGAAAAGATTGTTATGGAATGCGCACTTCAAAGCTTGAAGGGCTTCGACAATGCCCCCTTTAAGACGGTTACGGCGCTTCGTGATTGTAATGCTGGCACTTGAGAATGCTCGCTCGCTAGAGACAGATGTCGCCATGATGGCGAGGTAGTCCCATGCAAGAGATGCCCATGTCAGAAACCAATGGGCGTTGAGCTGTTGAAAGGGTGAGAAGGTGGTAAAGCAAGTGTTAAGAGATGAGAATAACATACCCCCCACCACTTGACAGTCGACATACCATCCGGAATGTCCTCGTCAAGATTGAGATACTTGTTATACTCTCTCTCCCAAGCTTCTTCCATGTTCGTTGTTGTGCATGTACGGGCTGTTGTCAACAGGGTACCGATGTCGTCATCATCACTATCTGATAAATCCACAAGTGCCGCTGAGTAACAGTGTTTGTTTGCTTTCTTGACTGTGGCGGCAACATTTAGGCCAACTCGTTCAGCGCTGACCTCTTGATATTGCTTTTTGAACTAATGAAGATTCAGTATTTGGTGTCAATGAGAGTGACAAAGACTTACAACATCCTTTGCGAGTCGTTGGACTTGCTGGCATAATGTTGGCGTCCAGTCGTTCTTGAAGTGAGCCATGTGTTTTGAGGGCTCAAGTACTGTGAATGTAACAAATGTTAGGAGATCGATGTGAAGAAAGACAACAAACATACAAATTGAGAATATGTATGAATCATTATCACCAGTCTTGTCATAGTATTCAGCGATCTTATTGAGGCCAGCTTGAATCCCTGCCAAAAATAGAGAGTCGGGCCCAAGGGAGGTTTGGAGCTTTGTCCACAATGCATGGAGTTCTTCAAGGGCAGGTAGACTGAGATGGAGAGTGGGATAAGCTTCTGACGAGAACCGTTGTTGAGCTCTGTCGGCAATCTAACGGATAAGTCAATAAATCATAAGGAATACATTGAGATAATAAATACAACCACTTACTGCGAGTACATGCTGGAACACTTTGATCCTCTTCCATTCATCTGGAGAAGGTATGAGCTTGTATAGCTTCCTTGACTTGTCTTTATCTTTCTTGACTCGCGAAATTTCCATCAAGAAATTCTCGACAATCTACGAAGCAATGTCAGTGGCAAACAAATCACAAAAAGCAATATGGACATTACCTTTCATAGACTGTATGCACAGTTCAACATCATGTAAGTTGACGACCAGCAAACTTTCATGTCGACGACAAGGGTCTTGATGTCTTTGCTGGCAGTTCCCGCTGACAGTTGGATATCATGGAATCTCTCCTTCCGCTGACTCGAAGAACACTCCTGGACAATACACTGACGTGAATACAACTTGTCAATCGAAGGAAGAAAGCAAGAACTCACTTTGACTGAGATCACCCAAATCAGACCAACCTTGTCACGAACTTTGGCCAATGTATTGGGATTGTGGGCATCCAGTTTGTGGGGATCATAGTGAGGTGACTTGCTCTGAGTAGCGATGACAGCTTGTGTTGCAAGGTTGACAATGTGTGCAAGGCATCTATATCATCAACATTGTAAGTGTCCAAACATTCTTGAATAACTACACATCTCACCTGATCCGGCGTTTACTCCCATTGTAATCGACTTTCTGGCTGAGCTTGACATGTTTGGAAAACTCTTGCATCATTGTCGTGTTTGGGCTGGCATTGTCCGATGTTACCATGAAGATCTACAAAACAGCATTAACCCTAACCCTTCTGAGACAACAGAAGTCACTTACCTTGTGTGTGATCCCACGATCCACAACTTTGTAGAGGGCTTGGCCAAGCCACTTACTGTCGTGCAAATGGTTCATCTGCACAAAGCCAATAATTGCACCTTCGAGAACCCATTCGTTTGTGATTCTCCTTGATCCAGTGCACTGTGACTGCGAAGTAACCATCAACATTACTTGCTTGCCAGGCATCACATGTGAGCGAAATCAACCCTCAAACGGAAGGGCCCTAAACATTGACATCCATTAAGTGTTCATTTACTCAAAAGGATATGCAAGAACTTACATTGAGTTTTTCCTTCATCTTAATGAGATAGTCATAGAATAGGTCTAGTGTTTCTCATTGCATTGCCTTGCGATTCAGTATTTTGACCCTGTTCTTGGCACGTGAAGCAATGTCAATCATCTTTGCGAAAGATGGGTGTTCGAGAGCACTGATGGGCTGAAGAGAGGCTTAACTCATGGCCAGGATCCTTTGAGAGGCTCACTGACCTGGTCCGTCTCAACACAGAGTATGGGATGATACGTTCCTGGGGGTCCTCAGTGTGGAGATGACTGTCGAGAGTCGCTTGAGTTTTGCCTAAATCAGCCTTTGCCTTCTGGGCTTCAACATCTTCCCTTAGTATTGAGGTGAAGTTGTTTTTAGTACACCAAGACAGGTAATCAGCCTGGGTGGAGGTTGATGTCAAGAAAGGTACAGCAACAGAATGTAAACCTCCATACCCAATGCCTTGAGGCGAGATGGCGCCGAGAGGTCAAGCCATCACTAACAATTGTATATCCACTGGTGAATCTATCCCTATGAGTAGCAGATATATTAATATTATGAAGTACAGAGGATAAAAATAATGACTGACTTGCACTTCTTACAATCATGGACTTGCTGTGGCTTGCCACTGTTATCTCAGTTGTATGGCGAGCCAAAGAAATGTCAAACATCTGTGGTGGCGCTCGATTTTCCTTTGACTTTGGGTGGCGTGACGATATGACTGAGGGCCTTGAGCATACCATCAGTATCTTCTTCATCAACGTCAGGTGCAACTGTGCCAGCTTCAGTAGAAGGGCATAATAGGCATATTCGATCAGACAAAGATTGCAATTTGCCAATGACGGAACTCACATTTCATTGCTCGCTTTTTCTTGTGGGGCTCTGAGCTGTCTCTCAGTGTCACATCGCCATACCAATCATTGTCTTCATCAGATACTATTGTGGTGGCTTTTGGACAGGATTTTGAAGCTGCGAATATTGGAATGTCAACACGTGAGACAAGACATCAAGTGACAGAAACAAGAACACACCACCACCAACCATCTTTCATCTCTTCTGTGGTTGCCCTTCCTCGTCAGATTCAATACTGATGGGTGCCTGAGACGATCCCAAGGCTAAGATTGCCAGAGTCAGCGACGGACCTATCAAAAGAAGAGAAAGATTGCTGACCCTTTCCTTTTGGATCTCCCTCCTCACCACTGGATTCAAAACTATCTGATGCATTGGCTGGGGCTCTGCAAATCTTGTGACGTTCGAGGTTGTCTGTACTTGTCAGTTTGTGGCTTGGTGTGATGGGCAGGGATCGACCTGCATTGCCACTATGGGAGGTCTAGGTGTCGTCAGAGGCACTGGTGAGCCTTGAGCCCGGCACTGAGGTGTAAAGACCTCTGCCGCCTTGTAGGTAGCCTGTAGTCGATTACACATGTTTACGCGTGCCTCTGGAGCTGCAGCTGTCTGCAGCTACCAGAGAGAATCAACCACGGGTACGCGTACCTGTGTACATGTCCTACGTGGAGAGAATGCAACCTTGTCATGTTCTCGAGAAGTAAACGAGATTAAGTCTCGCTACTCAGCCCTCCTGTAGGGGCTGAGTCTCAAGGATAACTAGTAAATATAAGAAAAGCCCACTTCATGCAGTCGGTGCTCTCTCAGAGGAGGCCAATCGTGAATAGGCAGTAATGATGAATGTATTTGGAAGGAGTAACTACACAAATACATTAAGAGATTCAAACTCTGCCTGAGGTATTCCCACACTCAGTACAAAGTGATCCTGGAGAGTAATCCCTAGTAAACACCCATCACATAGCCCCCCACTCTCTAGTATCCACTCTGTAATGGCCCCCCCTTGTCTGGACTCAAAACACTTTGCATATCCACAAAACCCCTCTGTTTTTAGTATATTCTGGATAAATGTTCAGGGGCGAATTAGGAGGAAGGCACAGGCCACAATTTGTAGGCCATAGTAGAAGCATGATGAGGAGTATTTGCATAGTTTTGCTGATGACGATGGAAGTGATTTGCAGTTGAGTTGGAATAGAGAGTTATCCAAGCAGGTACCCAAGCTTGGTATGGAGAAGTCATTGAATGGAAGGGTGCGAAACAAAAGGAAACCATGTGCTCGTAGATATAGAGGATGTCGGAGGTGTGTCACTCTGAGGTGGGTCAAAGATTGGTTGGCATTTGGTATCTGAAGTCATAATCAACTTGTCAGGATCCTTCAGTACTTCAATGGCTCCTTCATCCAGAAATTGCAGAGAGTGTGGAGTGCAAGCCATGAGCCAGTACAGAGGGGGATTCTTTGTCTGGGTCATCACCCATCTTGCATGAGCTCACTTCAGTCCGTGACTCGCTGCTTGGAGAACGCGAATTGAGACCAAGTGAAGCATTTATAGTCAGTGAAGCTATTATGCCAGTCAACGACAGAGCCTCACTGCCAACCAAAAATGCAACCCATGGCCTGGGCCATGACCTGGGAAGGGGCATGGTGGGAGTAAGCATAAGATGGTCACCCATGGGAGGCAGTGTCAGTTCGATGCATCTGTCAGTTTGAGAGGGGGGTGTATCCCACAAACTACTCTGTTGAATCCTTGGGGAAGTTCGAGGACCAGACCAGTCCTTTGCAGACATAGAGTTGATGCGACCAGGAATGATAATCATGGGTGCACCCAATTCTGCATTATTGCGTGTGGCTAGCACACTTCCTGCTGCTGTGGGGTACTCGGGGTGCGTGAGATCCGAGTGAGAGGTAGTTGTTCGTCTTCAATGGAAATCGAAGAACGGGAGGGATCAGTGTTTCGGGATGCGGGAATGCGTAGGACAGACTTTGTAAGGTCCGGAATTGATGTGTCCAGTAATCGGAACACAAAAGGAAACTCAACTCGACACAGCGATAGTGGAGGAGTAATCCTGAGGGGAGGGTGCGCTATGGCGAGTACTTGCGCGGGTGTCCGGAACGTCGGGAATCGAGTCGGACTACTCGGAAATCTAAGGACACGATACGACGAAACTAACTGTAAGACGTGTGACGAAAACAAACTAAAACGATAGGGAAACGAAGAAATCAAATCGAAACGGACTGAAACTAATACGTCGGGATAGGAACGAAAGGAAAACACTAATCGGAACGAAA
>KL197712.1:1033467-1198445 GCA_000697665.1 Jaapia argillacea MUCL 33604 | reverse complement strand
CCTGGCCCTATTAATGGATTTACCACTTTAGGAAGGTCATGTGACCTGCCAAACAAAGCCAACTGCCCCCCCTACCCTAGTAGAATTTATTCCGATTTTTCGCGATTTTTCGGTATTTTAATTGCAGGGGCGTGGCCAGATCGACCTTGCCAGAGGGCATTATAATGTCAACCACAACTAGCATACAGTAGCTAGTGTCTGAGTTGTAATGTGGCAGATGATGGTTAGCAGGTGGTATTACAATTAGGCTACAGGGACTGGTGAAAAGTTGGGGTGAGGGTATTGATGAGAAGCTCTATGTGGATGTGCAATCCGTATCTGGAAGTCATTGATCTGGGAGTGGAGAGCGTTATCAAGCCTAGGAAGACTCAGCAGATTGAGATTTGGAGGATTGCAAAAGTAAGTGAGTGAGGATGAGGTTACTGAGCAAGAGCCAGTGAACACCTGCGAACCAATGAAAGATAGGAGCGATAATGTTCGCGAAGTCAGCGAGCATCAGACAAGCGAGGGTGGATAGGTAGCACTTGGCTGCAGAGGGTTCAATCGCCACCACAGTTTGACAATTTGAGTTGCAAAGTGAAGTGCTATCAGCGAGGCGTCTGGAGGGTCTGCAATAGTGCTTGGTGAAGGCCCTAATGTCGACAATGGTTAGGTGCTTTTGTGAATGAGATGTCCACAAGTGATGCAAGCGGTGTGATGCAATGACAGGATCACCGTAGGTCAAAGTAGTGAGAGAAGCTGAGAAAGGATCTTCACAAGAGGCGGATGGCTCAACAATGCAGAGATCAGCTGTTGATGAGCAGGAAGGCAAGCAAGAGTGATAATTTGGTCGAGAGGCAGTGTCCAAGGCCGTTAAGAGGGTTGTGGGGGTGATGCACTGTCAGTGAGATCAAGTAGCAAGTGAAACATAGTTGATAAATCCTTGTCGTCTGAATTGTTGATTAGAGGCTCCAAGGGAGGTGATGTCGAAAGGGAGGATGTTGGAATATCAACGCATGCAGGAGCTACCAGTGGTTGTAATCAGATAACCTTTATGTTCACGGTCTGGAGACCTGACAGACAAGGTGTGAATTACTGTCAGCGCCGTAGAGATTACACCAGATGTGGGTGTGGTACTTGAACCCTGAGTGGTGATGATCAAAGGACCACCTAAACAGCACAAGAAGGTATTCGTGCACGGTAGGAAAACCTCTGATCGCCAAAAGTGGGTGTTCGCTACAGTGAGGGGGATAGATTGATAAGGCTTACAACAGAGCAACCAATGATTGTGTGATTGAGAATGTTCACGTGATCCATGAATGCTGATGGCACCGTGGATAGTGTCGCAAATAGCAAATGCTAACAGGGGGGGGAATCCAAATCTTGAGTGCGATGGATATGGGTTCGAAGGAGCCGTCAAGCCAATTGTGGGGTGGAATCATTGTTGGGAAGACTCAACCAACAAGCAGAGAGAGATGGCTAATTGACCGCAAGGAATGAATTCCATATGCTGGGGTAGCGCAGAACGTTGAACAGACAACTCAAGAAAATTCAATTGATTGAAGAGATCCAAGTAACTCGATCCGCGAGCAATCGTATAAAACCAGTCCAAGTAACCAATGATAACCAATGTCCATGGAGGGCTAGAGGTAGTTCGGCGATCTGGGACTGAGATTGGGTTGTCAAGCGCTCAAATTGGAGGTTAGGAAAGAGTGGTAAACTAGATCTCTGAGTGTCTGGGTAGTGCTGTTTCATTGACTGTAAGCACCAAGTGGACAAATGTTCGTCTCGCAAGGTCGAGCAGGTGATTTCACTGAGGAGAGTTGGAACAACTGCGTGGGGCCTTCACGAAATGATCGCCACCGCAAAGGCGTGAAATGGGAGGGAGCTTATGCATAGTTCGAAAGTCGCGAGAATAAAACGAACGAGAGTGAGACGTTTTGTGGGGTGAGTGTAGTAGAGTAGTCCAAACAAACAATGTTCTTGGTGTTTGCGTGAGATAGAGTAGTGAATCGACAACTTGAGAAAAGTATGATGTCGTTGAAGAGAGAACCTTGGATGGTAGGACCAGGCTAAAGGTTTGAAAGTGGTAAAAAAAAGGAGAATTTGATTTCTTGTTTGATTTGAGAGCTCATTGTTGGCTGGCCAGGTTAACAATGACTCCTCCCAGTGTCCACCTTTATGACGGGCAGGGATTGACCTGCATCACCACTATGGGAGGTCTAGGTGTCATCAGAGGCACTGGCAAGCCTTGAGCCCAGCACTGAGGTGTAAAGACCTCTGCTGCCTTGTATGTAGCCTGTAGTTGATTACACACGTGTAAGTGTGCCTCTGGAGCTGCAGCTGTCTGCAGCTACCAGAGAGAATCAACCATGGGTACGTGTACCTGTGTACACGTCCTACATGGAGAGAATGCAACCTTGTCGCGTTCTCAAGAAGTAAACAAAATTCAGTCTTGCTACTCAGCCCTCCCGTAGGGGCTGAGTCCCGAGGATAACTAGTAAATATAAGAAAAGCCCACTTCACACAGTCGGCGCTCTCTCAGAGGAGGCCAATCGTGAATAGGCAGTAATGATGAATGTATTTGGAAGGAGTAACTACACAAATACATTAAGAGATTCAAACTCCACCTGAGGTATTCCCACACTCAGTACAGAGTGATCCTGGAGAGTAATCCCTAGTAAACACCCATCACACTCGGCTCAGGAACCCGTGTTGAGCAGTGAGGTTCCTGTGCTGGTGCGGTGGCCTCGGGGGCAGGATCATCTGTAGTGAACACTAATTACTCATAGAATAGACTCGACACGAAGTTGAACTTACCCATACCACCTCAGACTAAAATCCTCAGGAACAGATGGGACATCAGTCCCAAGCCTAGGCTACCAACAGTCTCATGTAGATGGATGTTTCATGGGTGCTGTCTGGATGTTGCAAGTAAATGCATAAGGAGATGTATGGATGGAATTAGCTGGCGTTGGTGTAGAGTGGCTAGAATCTCAGCTGTTGTGGTTTCAGTGGTAACAACCAACAAATTGCATTAGGCAAGAAGATATGGGTAGTATGAGAATGGGGGACATACAAATCGGAGTGGATCCTGATTTTACTGGCAGGGGATGATCAACCAACAAATCTTGGCAATCAGTACCCATGATAAACATTGTGAACAGTTGAAGGCTGAGAAGTTGTTGATGCTGATCCAGCCTTAGATGTGAGATATGGGAGTGGGAGCAGTGTCGGATATATATTCCCTGGTATGGTACCAGGCAGCACAGACGGAAAAAGTGAGGGCAGATCCGTGACACTTCGTGAAATGTGTGAAGGACCGAAATTCACAAAGAAAACCAGGGACTTACCAAGTAAAACCAAAGACAGTGTGGAATAACTGTAGAGACATGAAAGTGTCAGCGAAAGCACCAATGTAAATGAAGAGCATTGAGTCATGGCTCCTGGGAACACAGTGGATGCTGTGACGAATGACCAAGACATCACAAGAACAGACAGGAGGACTGCGAGGGGAAGCACTGAGAAGGTAGAGAGTAAAAAACCAGATTGCTGTTCGATTCGCGAGAGAGTGTGCAGTGCTTGGTTGGAGCACTGGGTGTACATGACAGCGCCATTCTGCTCAAATCACATTGTGAGGTACTTGGGGTGTGTAAGTTCTGAGTGAGGGGTGTGTTGTTTGTCTCCGATAGAAATCAAAGAACGGGAGGGATCAGTGTTTCGGGATGTGGGAATGTGTGGGACAGACTAGGTAGGGTCCAATAGTGATGTGTCCGGTAATCAGAACAGAAAGGGAAACTCGACTCAACACAGCGATAATGGAGGAGTAATCCCGGGGGGAGGGTGCGCCATGGTGAGTACTTGTGCGTGTGTCCGAAACGTCGGGAATCGGGTCGGACTACTCGGAAATCTAAGGACGCGATACGGCGAAACTAACTGTAAGACGTGTGACAGAAACTAACAAAAACAAAGGAAAACGAAGAGATTGAATCGAAACGAACTGAAACTAATACGTCGGGATAGGAACGAAAGGGAAACACTAATCGGAACGAAATAAGATCGGAACAAATCAAAAGAAAGCATCGGGATAGAATGTGAAGGTCGGAAAATGTCAACACAAGTTGAAAGTAAGAAAAACCGGAAATCCCAAAAACAAAGACATCCGAAGCTGGAGACAGTTAGATTCCGAGGGGACACTAGAGAGCGACACAAGGACAAGCTTAGATTGAGAGCGTGAGGGTGAACGACATCTGAGAGCAACTCAGGACGAGAGAGATCACAAAAGGTTGTTTTTTTTTTGAGTAGCTACAGACAGGTTTTTATACCTAAGTACATGAGGTAGCTACAGAATAGGAAAGGATAAAGGGAAAGGTGAATTTGGGATAATGCTATTTAGAAACCCCTGTTGCTGGTTGCAACCCCCATTGCTCAAGTTCCCTTACTGAGAAACGAGGGTTTCTCAGTAGCAAGTTTTCAGTGCGGCCGGCCGGTTGGGCAAAATTGACGATCAGGAAGGAAGGAAGGAGATCGTATAGATCTCGCGAAGGAAGTGAATACATGATTGCATTTAATTAATAATTAGCATTGGCATGGACACCTCAGCCGATTATGACTGGGCTGCTTGCATATCGAGCACGTCTGGATGCGCTGATGTTTGGCTTGCGACGGGTTTCCATCAGCTTCTGGGTCGTCATCTCTGTGAGGATCTTCACCACGAGCAGCAAGGTCACTATCACCATGGTACAACTGAGTTGGTTCTGCCTGATGTGTTGTCCTAGCTCCGCCACCACGAGGAGGTCCTTCAGCTGAGCCAGTGATACAATTGGTGTGAGGGTGACCTTTGCGTTTGAGAACTGGGGGATCTCGGATACTGGGGTCGGAATCGAGGAGCTGCTGATGGCTAAGCAAGAGAATATCAATGAAATGAATCAAGTATGGAGAGAGGACTCACTGTAATTCATCAAGCTGTCGCGTAAGGTTCTTGAGTTGCTCAGTGGTCTGTACCCCGTTGAGCAATGGACAGAGTGCTGCCATCGCTTCATAGTAGACTTCATGTGCCAGTAGGGTTTGTGTTGGCCAAGGAGGTGCTGGTGCAGAGAGGGGAGCCCGTTGAAGGGGATTTGATTGGAGTGATGACAGGACCTCGCAAGGGTGGAGATCCAAGCGGAGCTGTGATGAGATGTGATCGAAGGTGATTGGTGGTATGTTCGTGATGTCGAGAGCTGGGTTTTGGTACCATCTACACCATAATAGATGCAAGTCAGAATAAATAGAAAATGGAAGGTTCAAAGCTAATACTTACCGAGCACGTATCAAGCCAATGTGGAAGGACAGATTTTTTACCCAGGTCAATGCTTGAAAGTAGTGACGGCATGGAATTCTGAGGTTCAAGCCCATACAGCAATCACAGATATACTGACCATCCGGAAGTAAGGCGAGAAGGTGTGTTGCTTGAGTTCCCTTGTGCTTGACTTGGAGAAGATGTTGGATTTGGAGGCCGCGCGCAATGATCAAACAAATCAACCACCTTGTAGTGATATACACTTGGTCATTTGCAAATGTGTTCATCAACGACTGGTCAAAAGTATTAGAGATGGTCAACGCAAATCAATGAATGTCGAACAATCCACTTACATTTCCCTTGCCTCTCAACCAATGAAAACCAACTTCCTCACTGACTTGTACACCAAATTCGGTCTAAGCAAATCATGTCAGTAACACCAGACATTCTTGACGACAGCTACATACCCAGCTTCGGACTCCATCTGGCATTTGGAGTACATTGGTTGAATAGTAGAATGATTGTAGCATCTCACTATAGCAAGTATGCAGGGCGAAGGAGCCCACATGTTCTCGCAGTTGGTCCAAAACAACTTTGAACACAGCATCAAGATGCGAGTTATGTTGTTGACAAGATGACTACGGCATATATATGATGATCAGCACAAAAATTGGAATAGAATACAGCGCACTACCTTTCGCACACTTTCCATCTCCTTCAGCGTCTGACCCTCTGCCTGTTCATTCAAAGCTTTAAACAGCTCAAGGAAGGACTTCTTCGGCCCCCCAATGATCCCATTCATCCGATTTTCCACCTCAGCTTGCCCACTTGTCCGAATACCAGCTGTAAAGATGTTACTGGTCCATTCTCGACATGGATATAATTCTTCCTGGAGATAGTCCCACGTGACAGGGTAGTGTTCCAATAGGGAGGTCCACAGGTGATCAAACTCCTCCAGTGATACGGCACGATATGCTGCCCAGAATTCAGCTAGGAATGGCTCCCATTGATCATTTATAAGGTGCCGGAGATGTGTTGCAGCATTTCCCTTCATATGAAAAATGCAAAAGAGGTGCCAGCTAAGTTGGAAAACGATAGGGACACTTGATAGAAGTGAAGGATGTCAATCTGTCATAACTACCTCAGGCAGAACACCATTGGAAGTGCGGAGGTGGTTACGGAACACCCAGCAGTGGGTTTGCAAATCTTCAGATGCATGGACGGCGTACCATCCATTTCGTGAGTGGCCGAAATTGTCGATGATGATGCCAATGTTCAAGGCGAATCCGTACTGATTGCGGTTGTATGAACAATCATTGACGAGGATGTCAGTGAATCGTCTAGTGAGTTCCGCCTGCCTTGGTGACTGCCACCAGAGACCTATAATGACTTGGTCCTCATTCAGCCGAATATTGTGGTGCCAAGGCTCCCCTTCTTCATTCAGCTTCTGGAGTTCTGCGAGGATGGCTGGAACATCGCCACCGAGACTCCGCACCTCATCCCGAGCAGATTGCCTGGCTTCAGTGAGGATGTTTGACACTTGTTTGGGCTTGAGGCGATGACGATTAGGGAATTGTTCAACCAAGATCTTTGAAATGTGTGATCAGGAGAATTGAGAATCGGTCACAAACCGCTCGATAAGTTCACATTGCTCGCGGGTTGCAGGTCGTGGTGCAGAGGCCCCTGGCGCAAGCTCGGCATCATGGTTGTGAACCAAATCAACAGTAGTAAGCTGCCATACATCAAGTTTGATCGATCGGTTAATATTGACATGGGCAGTACACCCCGTTTTGACTGTCCTTCCTCGACGATGATCAGAAGGGTCGATGGAAAGATTGTGGATGGGAATATGGTGATGATAACGGCGGCAACGCAACATGACTTTCTTCTTATTGCCATCTTGACTGTTGAAGCTTTGACCCACATGCCACACATGTCCAAGACTCTCCTGTTGGGCATACACAGCATCCTGTGCTTCCTCCAATGAATCGAACAGTAGTCCAATGCGAATATGATTTGTGGGTACAGTTGGATGACGATTGTCACCATCAGTGTTGCCTTCAGTGGTATGATGATTGTTGGCGTTACGGGGTGGTTGAAGTGATGGGGATGATATACAGTCAGGGAGTTCAAATTCATCAATATTGGAATCAGATTCAATGATGATAATCTTGGCAGGTAGCGCTGATGGAATAATATTAGACCCGACTGCAGTTGGCGTGGATGGAAGGATTGGAGACGATGGAGTTTCTTCCAAGTGTAGTGGACGGCGAGTTTGTGGGTGACTTGATAAATCCGAGGGTGGTGTAATGAGGTTGATGATAGTCTGTCGGCACATGGGCGTTGAGGGACATATTGGTGACGATGGAGGTTCCTTTACATGGGTTTGTCATGGAGATGGCATTGGAGAGACTGTGAGGTCAATCTCCAATTGTATGGGAGAGGCCGCCATTCCATTCGGATGGGTATTGCAGTGAATATTGCTCTCACCAAGGCTAATGATGGCATGTTGGGGCGTGGGCGTAGAGGGACATATCGGTGATGATGATGACGACTTCTTTACACAGTTTTGGCGTGGCGATGGTGTTGGAGAGAGGGTGAGGTCAACCCACCCATCCAGCTGTGTAGGAGAGGCTGCCATTCCTTTTGGACAGGTATCGCAGCCCATACCGTGATCAAGGTACACCCTACCACCAACCTCAGATTGGGTGCCACCCTCAACCTGAGAGACATCCCCAGGTCCAGCTGTGTTGCTGATCACGTCTCGAGATGACTCATCAGCCAACATCATGAGAGGGGGGGACTACAGTTGATAATGAGTATATGACCAGATTCTGATAGTCATTCAAACATACTGGCAGATAATCACCAGTTCCATGCTGTTGAGATGGGACAGTTGGGTTGAGGGCCAGCGTTTGGATGAACAAAAAGATTGGATGAGATGCCTGAAAGTAAGTCAGTCGCAAACTGATGGATCTGCCACTAGCAATACTTGCCATGGGCTGTTGCATGCTATACAGGTCATAGCTGGAAAAAGAGTCAACATTGAAAACGAGTGGGGTCAGACAGGGAGAACATGGCTGAAGCCAATCAGATTTTGGCGCCTATTGTCAAGGCTTCCAGCTCAGCATACGAAACAGATAAAGAAGAAACAAAAACTACTCACTTTGTGTTCAACCACAAGAAGATGGTATAGAATTAGATGGTTCAGTAGCCTATCCCCCTCAGCTCGAGAATGTGCATGATCCCACCTCAGGATCGAGGGATCAGTTTGTGACTCAACGAAATTGTGAGCTGCAATTCCACAATTTCTACTCCCAGGGCCTTGCAAGGCAGTAATCCCACATTCAACTCAAGTGGGAATTGGGTAGTTGAGGCCTGAAATAATCCATCGGAGAACTTGGAGGGCCTCAAGATCTGGAGGATGGCCCAACGAGTCACTGTACTTGAAGCCTGTTGATATGTCATAGTAATACAACACGAAATGGTTATTTTGGCATATAACAAATGCGAGACTTTGGGTTTGGCTGGTGCGAAGATGATGATGAAGCAATTCGATGTTGTAGCTGTAAGTCGGAGGGGACTGCTGGAAAAACCTTGAGGCCTTGTGGTAAAAGAGAGTGGGGAGGATGATAAACTCCGCATTCCAACCAACAGCCAGGGTGGCACTTCAGTAGTAGAGAAGCTCCAACACCACGTTGAGAACATCCTCTTCAAGCCAAGTCTCATGGAGAAGACAGGCAAGCTCATAGAGTGGGAACTTTGATGCTCGAAACCCTTCAATACGCAAGCTGATACGAAGCTGGCTAAACTTCTCGATGTCATTAGGGGACAAGAGAGAATCTCGCAAGACATGGGCGAGGACATTGCGTGCCATTTCGATTGAAGATGCCTTATTATTGATGTTCATAAATAGCCGGAACTGGGCAGCAAGTTCTCAGTTACCTATCGATCGATCGAAATACTCTGTCAACTCACTGAAGGTAATGGACACTGTCTTAACTCTGGCATCATCCCAGGGGGGGCCCACATCACAGCAGCATAGCGCTTCCCATTCTTCCAGGCAGCCTCTAATTCCTGCATAATGGGGAGTGGATCATCCTTGTGGGGGATAAGCTCACCCTGATGAACATCGATTGTGTGGAAGGTGTTGCCGAGGGGGGCTTCTTCAAAGACCCAGCACTTGATGCAGCCTGGGGGAGCAATGGGGGGAACATTCAGAGTGAGACAGTCTCGAAATGTGAGTACTTGTCAGAGTAATGAACGGTAGGGGGGGGGGAAACAGCCAGCCATTTCCGACCAACAGTGGCAAACGAAAGAGGGTGAAATCAACTTGCAAGTCCAACATTGGACATGCTCTTTGAGAGCGGAAGGAAGGCATGGTCCAACCGAGAAACCGACAGACAATTTTTGCACTCACCTTGGAGATGGGTC
This sequence comes from Jaapia argillacea MUCL 33604, assembly GCA_000697665.1. Classification (NCBI taxonomy): domain Eukaryota; kingdom Fungi; phylum Basidiomycota; class Agaricomycetes; order Jaapiales; family Jaapiaceae; genus Jaapia; species Jaapia argillacea. The sequence continues at coordinate 1,188,751 of KL197712.1, read as the reverse complement.
ACCAGGACTTCAGTTGCATGAGAAGGCCTTCATAAATGTCGAAAACAGCATCCAAATATTTCATGGTGAGTGCACTCATGACAGTCCAAGACCCTGAGGCCTGAGGATCCGCCTGATGAAAAAGTCAGTGGGACAGAACATGTCTTTCAGACAAAGAGTAATAACTTACATGAAAGTTGAAACTCGACGAGTAAAGGATGCAGCAAGGCAGCAGTACATGTGTTGGCTCTTGGGCGGACAGTGAGCACTCAGGCGACACATATGCATCCTCTCTTGCATGAGATCCCACGGCGAGCTTCCATCAGCTGGCAATGACCACACGGTCTAAAGCCAATCAACGAGAGGCTTCTGAGAAGAAGGAAGCACCGGCTGGTCATCAGCTTCCTTTGGTCTTGTCACCGCCAACACACGGCATTCCCAATCCTCAAACCCCCGTACCTTTTGCTATCTTGCTGGGGTTGCTCGTGCAACCTGGTGTTTACAACAGAAAGGGGGGTTTCTCAATAGCATTATCTGTGAATTTGGGACAACATGAGGGTGATTCAAGTGAAAGAGTGCACAGCGAAAGAGGGGGACAAGTCGGAAGTCAAGTAACTGAGGTAAAACATACTGAGTGTCTTCAGAAGCGAGTGAAGTCCTGGTGAAGGCGTATCAGACTGAAAGGGGAAGTGCACAAAAGCTTCGGAAGGAGCAGGATCTACAGTAGTCAATCTCAGAAACCTAAATCAAGTGTCTTCCTGATTGAGGACTCAGTCCAAGAGCACAGACATGAGGTGGGGAAGTCGAGGAGCGATGGGTGAGGAGAGTGATGTAAGTGTTTCGTAATTCCCGGAGTATCGGACCATCGGAATGTGTTGTGGCAGTGTATCGGGGCCTCGGATCATCGAGATTCCGGGGACGTGCAAGGTTGTAAGTCCAAGGTGGTGAAGGAGGAGTTTCGAGTCGAATCGGACGTCTCGGAGCCCTAGGAACGTTCGCATTGGGTGCATCGGAGTCGTATCATTGGGTTGAATACGGTCCTGAATCGATAACGTCGGAATTCCCGATACTGATTGACGTGGAGGCGAGATGGTGAACAACTAGTCTCGAGTCGAATTCCGATGTTCCAGACTTCTAGGAACGCTTGCATCGGGTGCATCGGAGTCGTATTGTCGGGTCGAATATGTTCCTAACTCGATAACATCGGAATTCCCGATACTGAGCGACGTGGAGGCGAAATGGTGGACATCTGGTCTCGGGAGGAATCTCAGAGTTGGATCAGATAGGAAGTTCCGACATTGTCCGGAATACGATTGATTTGTTAGGAGGATTGGGCGTGCCTTCGGACGTTTGGATATTTCCGAGTTCGGAATGACGAGGGAGCGAATTACTGAATGTCGAGATTTGTTTGAGATGGGACTGAGTGCCGTGGGGTTGTCAGGAGTGAGGGAATGGGATGTCGAGTTTGGAATCGTATGAAACTAGCAAGTTCAACTCGATCTGAAGAGAGGGGATGCTGTCTGCTTGATCCAATGGAGTTACAGTCGAAATGGTATAATGGCACGATTCCATTTGTGGGCGGATTGGGTTCCCCACAACATCAGGGGTGAACTACATTGCAAGATGATGGACATGCTTACCAGGAGCCATCTTGAATGTGTTCAAAAACAGCAGTTTCTTCTGAAGCAGGAGTTCGATAAATCAAGGATTTTGGGGATGTTGTTACGAACCACGCCTCAATAGGACTATTTTCATTTTTACTTCACTCCACTTCACCATCTGACTATGGACTACATACTATGGACTGCAGACTACCGACTACGGACCCCTATTTCCTTTGACTCACCTTGACTCCTTACTTACTCATCATTGCTACGGACTACAGACTGTGCCTGCTACGGACTGTGCTTCTATCCAGTATATATACTTGCCTGTATTCGCTAATAGTCCCCATCTTGTTCACTTTGTCAATACAAGTCTTTACTTGCATTCCTACAAAGTCTGACTTGGTCTCTATCTGGTTTCCTCTCTTTATCATCCTCATACCACCTCACTCTGCATTGCAACCTAAGTACCATCAGAGAAGTACATTGTCTTGACTTCGGTACTTCGTTGAAGTAACGACTTTAACACTTGAACAAGATCTCCCTTCTACTTACCTTGCAACTTACTCTAACCTTGTTATCCAACGAAGGTTATAGAGAAGTTAGACGATTACCACCACGCCGTCCAATACTACGATCCATCCGATCTTCACCAGTCTTCTCATCATCATCATCGACTTTATCATCGATCTATTGTTTTGGACTACTATTCAAAAAATCGGATTATCCTTGGTTACAAACGACATATTCATCCTCCCTTTCACACACTTCATCAACCTCAATATTGCAGTCTATTTTTGCGTCGCCCTTAGCAAAATAGTACGACGATTAGAGAAAGAATACATCACTCAGAACCTATAAACCAGTTATCTCTTACAAGATAACCTCTTCACGCCACCACAGAAGATCTACCGCCATCTAGTCAATATCTTACCCTCCCTGAAGGGTGGACACTACCCACACTTAAAACAGTTCTAGAAAACTTACCAAACCACGTTGACAATCTCACCTACAACCCTATCTACAACACTCTGTGCCTCTCCAGCCTTCCTATTGCAATACGAACAGGAGAGAAACCAGGTTGGGATTACGTACCTAAAGAAAACTTCCCGCCCCACGAGAATCTGCCCAAACTAAAAGATTATCTCAACCAACTAATCAAACCAGGTCCTTCCAAACTGTGAATAGCCAAAGAAAAGGCAAGGAGAGGAATTAGTGAATCTTCTCGTACATCACGAACTACAACCCCACTCTCTCTCAAAATTCCACGAACTTCATCACCCTCTCCCATTACATTTGGAGGATCCCCAACACCAGTAGTACCACAAACCTTTGCTGCATTTGCACCAACAGTGGGACCATCCATTGTACCCATCCCGCAAATTCAAGAACCAACCCCTCAGTATCCAACTGGTGTACCTATTGTTACACCTATCCCTCATCACTTCAGATCATATAATCCGCCACCAACTCGGTCTCCATCCCCTGATCCACCTAGAGGATCTCCTGACCCTAACCCAGACAATCAACCTGAAGATTCAGACAACGATATGGCGGGAGATTCAAAAGGACCACAATTAGCTCCTCCTACTCCTTTCACTGGAGATAGGAAAAAGATGGCCAAATTTATCTCGGAAACCAAACTGTTCATTGCAGCCAAACCAAAAGACTTTCCTACCAAATTTTCAAAGATCGCCTTCATTCTATCCTACATGAAGGATGGACCAGCAGGATCTTGGGCAATGAATTGGGTCAACAAGTATGATCCAGATACAGAGTCACTCTTGAAGGTCAAAGATTTCTACAAAACTCTTGAAAAAGATTTTGCAGAAATCGACAAAGGCTGATCCGCTTGCACACAAATCCAGAACCTTAAACAAGGAAGATTTTCGGTTGACTCCTTCACTGCTGCCTTCAACGAACTAGCAAGGCATACAGGGTTTAATGATATAGGACTCATGGAAGCCTATAAACAAGGACTAAAATGGGAAATCCTTGAACAAATCATTAAATTACCAAATCCGCCAGAAAGCCTAGCCTCTCTGCAAAATATGGCCACCAAATTCGAGTTATTAGGAGAAGCAGTGGCAGCAGAGAAAACCTGGCATGAAGGAAAAGGAAAAGGACCAATCTATCCTTCGGCCTTTCAAACCAATTGGCAGGCTCCATCTAGGGACTATAGTCAGGGAGTCCCTATGGATGTTGATGCGGCCAAAACCAAGAAATAATTCAAGAAACTAACTCCTGAAGAATGACTCGAACTTCAGAAGAAAGGAGCATGTTTCTTTTATCGTAAACCTGGCCACTTCTCTGGACAATGCCCCTTGAAAAAGGGCAAGTCCATTCGAGCTAGAACAGCTGATGCAAACGAAGAAAATGCACAGCCCAGTTCTATCATCGATCAAATCAAAAAGCTGGTCACTCAGATCCCAGAAAATGACCAAGGGGAACTTTTCATGGCCATGAAAGATGAGTTCTCCAAATCAGGTTTTTAAAGCGCCTAGCATCAACAGCAGATGCGAAGGCATGGACTAAGGTTCTTTCATTGGACAATAGATACGCTATATTACAAATGGACATTCCCGACTCAATTCGTGTATCCACTCTGAAGAAAAATGGAATTCCTTCCCTACGATTCAAAGTGGAACTCATTGGAAAGAACCGAAGCACTGTAACGAAAACCCTACTTGACAGTGGAGCCACTGGAAATTTAATCAATACTCGATTCACCAAAAAACATCACATGAACATCCAGAAATTGGAATGACCTATTCCAGTTTACAACATTGATGACACAGAAAATCACGATGGAAAAATCGAGTATTTTGTGGAACTTGACATGAGAATCGAAGGATCCAAAAATACCTGTCACATCGAAACAAATCGATTCTATATCACCGACCTAGGACAAGAAGATGTTGTCCTAGGAACTGATTGGTTACATGAACACAATCCAGAGATCAAATGGCAAAACTTCAATTTGAAGTTTACATGTTGCCCTAATACCTGCCGCATACAAGGACTATGCACCATTCATGCAAAACCATCTGATCGACCTGCCACTACCCTTCGCGAAACCAAACCTGTGCATGTGTTATACACAGCAAAACAGGGGACATCTTACGTTGTTGCAGACCAGGAGTATACTCCAAAATTGGTCCATGATATGTCTTATGTACCGCAACAACCCATGAAGAAAAAGGGATGAGCATCACGAAAAACATCCAAAACTCCTATTCCATCTTCATGGTCAACAGAACAATTGGAACCACTAGACCCACTAGACCAAATAACCAATGAATGGCAACACAAAGGAATTTGAGCCTATCGAATTATCACTGGTCATCCAGATCCAATAGATCCAGTCATTCCCAACTATATTCCCCTATCAGAACAACATAAACTTCCAATCCCCGCTAGGCACGCTGCAGGGATAAGAATCCAAGCACATGGGAACAAATCGATTGAATTGGCATTAAAAGACGCTCAAAAGAAAGGGGAGAAAACATTCGAAGAGATGGTTCCACCAGAATACTGAAAATACCGAAAAGTCTTTGAGAAAAAGGCTTCAGAACGGTTCCCAAAAGAAAGGGTTTGGGATCATGGGATAGAACTCAAAGAGGATTGGAAACCTCACAACTGCAAAACCTACTCACTATCCCCCACAGAACAAAAAGAACTCAATGTGTTCTTAGAGGAACAATTATGAAAAGGATACATTTGTCCTTTGAAATCCCCACTCTCCTTGCCATTCTTCTTCGTCGACAAAAAAGATGGAAAACTTTGTCCTACACAGGATTATCGTTATTTGAATTCACAAACCATCAAAAACGATTATCCTATTCCCCTTATATCCAAATTAATCAACAAACTCAAGAATGCTAAAGTTTACTTGAAACTGGACCTGCGATGGGGATATAACAATGTTCAAATCAAGGACAGAGATCAATGGAAAGCAGCCTTCAAGACCAATCAAGGACTATTCGAACCAATGGTCATGTTCTTTGGTCTTACCAATTCGCCAGCCACCTTTCAAACCATGATGAATGAATTGTTCAAAGATCTCATTGATCGAGGAGTTGTCATCGTATATTTGGACGACATCCTCATCTTCACTGACACATTAGAGGAGCACAGGAGAATAATGCATGAAGTTCTCCACATTTTGGAGGAGAACGATCTTTTCCTCAAACCAGAAAAATGTACTTTTGAAACATCAAAAGTCGAATACCTTGGGGTAATCATCTCTCACAACCTTGTGGAGATGGATCCCGTCAAGGTTTCTGGAATTCTTGATTGGCCCACGCCGAAAATGGTCAAAGAAGTTCAATCCTTTATAGGATTCTGCAATTTCTATCAACGATTCATCAAAGATTTCTCAAAAATCACACAACCATTATTCGAACTTACAAAAAAGGATCACTCTTGAAAATGGACGGACAAATGTGAAACCACATTTCAGCAATTGAAAACTTCATTTACCTCCTCTCCTACTCTGGTCATGCCTGATCCCAACAAACCATTCTGTATTGAATGCGATGCATCCGACTATGCTACAGGAGCCATTCTAACGCAACTAGAATCAGACAACAAATACCATCCTGTGGCTTACTTATCAAAATTGCTATCTGATGCTGAACAAAACTACGACATCTACAATAAAGAACTCCTCACAATCATTCAGGCCATGGACGCATGGCGTCACTACCTAGAAGGATGCAAACATATCATCGAGATCTATACAGACCATCGAAATCTGGAATATTTTACAACTGCTCAGAAACTCAGCCAACGGCAAGCTAGATGGGCCCAATTTTTGACTCAATTCAACTTCACATTGATCCACAAGCCTGGGAAAACGAACAAATCAGATGGTCTCTCAAGATGAATCAACCATAAGGAGGGGGTAGAAACCGACAACAAAAATCGCATACTTTTAGGACCCCAACTTTTCTCAAAATCACTCGACGCAAAATCCTTGTTTTGCACCTCTCCTGTGGGACAAGGAAACGCCACAACCGAAAACCCATCTGTTACTCGACAAATCAGAATCAATATTCGACAAGCAATGACCCATACAACGCTTACTGGAGATCAAGAGTTGAAAGAAGAAATCCAGAAGAGTATGGAACTGGATGACGAAGTGTCAACGGCGATCCAAGTCATCAAAAAACAAGGACCTCAATCCTTAAGTAAAGGATTGGAGGAATGGAACTTGGAAGACGGACTAATCCTCTACCAAGGAAAGATCTACATTCCAAAAAATCATGACCTACAAAGAAAAATTGTTTGATCGTGTCATGATCCACCAATCAGAGGACATCCAGGAAGGTACAAAACCCTGGAGATTGTGCAAAGGGACTATTGGTGGCCTGGAATGTCGATCTTTGTTAAAGAATATGTCAATGGATGCGCTATCTGTCAATCAATGAAACCTAGGACACATCCAACCAACAAACCACTTCATCCAACCGAAATCTCAGAACGACCTTTTGGAACTGTCACAAATGATTTCCTCACTGGATTACCAGAAGCCAATGGATATGATGCTATCCACATAGCCATGGATACATCCACCAAAACCACTATCATTACACCCTGCCACAAAACGATAGACTCTGAAGGCACTGCAGCAATTCTCTATAACAATGCCTTTCGGTGTTATGGATTCCCAGACAAATTAATATCCGATAGAGGACCTCAATTCACGTTGGCAGTACTCAAAACCCTTCTTGATTGATTCGGAGTACAATCAGCACTCAGCACAGCCTTTCATCCACAGACCGATGGAGCTACAGAAAGGATCAATCAAGAAACAGAAGTCTATCTTTGAACATTTTGTAATTGAAATCAGAACAACTGGCTGTCGCTTCTACCAATCGCAGAACTCACTCACAATACACGAGTACACTCTGTCACCAAGAAAACCCCATTCGAACTAATGCATGGTTTCACGCCAAACATCACCCCATCCCTGAAACTGGCACCAGATGTTCCCTGAGCAGACCTGCAATTAGAACAACTCCAAGAAGCAAGGAAAGAGGCTGAAGCATGCTTCATCATAGCCGCTGAAGCTATGAAGAAACAACACAACAAATATGGAGAAAAGGGGCCCCAATTCTCGAAAGGAGATCATGTTTGGCTAGAAGGAACAAATGTTCGAACCGAATACCCTTCTGCCAAACTATCACCTAAACGCCATGGACCCTTTGAAATTGAGACCATCATAGCCCCCAGAACATATCGACTGAAATTACCAAAGAAATGGAGAATCCACCCAGTGTTTCATGCAGGACTTCTCACCCCATATGTCAAAACAGATGTGCATGGACCCAACTTCACCAAACCACTCCCAGATCTAATTGAAGGAGAAGAAGAATTCAAAGTTGAAGAAATTGTTAATTCAAAATACACGAATCAGAAGACCAAAAAGAACGTCAAATATTTGGTCAAATGGAAAGGCTATCCAGAATCCGACAATACTTGGGAACCAATTGGAAATCTACACCACACATCAGAATACATTGAAGAATTCCACAAGAAGAACCCCAAATCACCTTGTCCAGCCTCCATTCCACTCACTGCCTTGAAAATACCGGAAGAACAGTGGACTCATGCATGGATCAACATGGAAGCAAACTGTGCAGCAAGGCAATGCTTCCCTACATCCCCAGAATTTTTACCGCAAAATCCCAATCCTAGGAGTATAAGAACTCAACTCCTGAACTTCATTCAACAGCATTCCACTGTTCCAGTGAAATATCTATACTTTTGATCTTTCCAGTTCACTCATCCGCTATAAACATGTCTTCCACCTACTCTGACAACGGCTACAATGGCGAGTCTCCTCTCGTCTCGTCACTCCCGTCCCTCGTCTCAATCACGACCTCGCTCCCCACCTATGGGTCTTCTCGCAAGGAAGACAATGATGCCTTCAATAGTATCTATTACAACCCCCCAGTAGAAGTAAAGAGAGAACCACTCTCTCCCCGTATCCCAACTCCCCTCCCTCCTCATATTCCAACTCCTGTCGCCGACCATAAGGCGACCTGCAGAACCGAATCCCCGATCACCACGTCACCCTCCACACCCCTCACCGAACCACCATCCCTCGACAAATTATGGCTTGGTGCCAATTTCTGCGCTTCATACAACGTATGGGGAAGCACCATCAATAATCATAAATCGCTGTCACCCTCTCCTCCACCCATTCGTCAATCTGGTCGAATTCCATCGACCAAATACTGGAACTACAACAGGTTTGGGCATGAGAAAAAAGATTGCCCCCATCCTCGTGCCACCAAATCTTGTCCTTACCGACGAACCGCCAAGAAACCCTGTTTCCCCACCACTCCACCTCTTCCTAGTCCCTCCTATCACCCTGAAACCCCCAACTATATTGGAACCCACAGCCACTCCCTCCCGTCCCTACTCCAGCCCGATCCCCCATTCATGTCCCAACACCTCTGCCCCGTCCTTGGACACCTCCAGCTATCGTCCTGGCTTATGTCGAACCAGAAGTTGGCCCAGCCTTCACATGGCCACCTCCTCCCTTAAAGAAATTTATCGCAAGAGGCCCCAATATGACGTTGGCAAACACCTACACCAAACATTTGGTGTTTCTTGACCAACAAGAAACTCAGGCTCGTCAAGGAGTCCAAGCAGCACTGGAATTATGGATGTCTTGGGCAAGGCAATGGGAACAACACCTCAATACGAGCGCTGGGCGAGATTGGCCACAGATCACCCTCGTCTATCGACGAGCCCCTCCCCCACCAAATCAAACCCTCTATATTCCTTGAACTATCGACTTCAATGGCCCACTTCCGTCCAACAATATACAGGCCAAAGTCAACAAAGAGGTTTGACTCACGGAAATGCCAGGACCTTCTTGGGATGAATGGAACAAGTTCACTGGATCCCAACAACTCGCATTTCAGGAGAAATATTGGGCTTAGAAAGGGGATAGTCTTACGAACCACACCTCGATAGAACTATTTTCATTTTTACTTCACTCCGCTTCACCATCTGACTACGGACTACGGACTGTGGACTACAGACTACAGACTGCAGACTACAGACTGCAGACCCCTATTTCCTTTGACTTACCTTGACTCCTTACTTACTCATCATTGCTACGGACTACAGACTATGCCTGCTATGGACTGTGCTTCTATCCAGTATATATACTTGCCTGTATTGCTAATAGTCCCCATCTTGTTCACCTTGTCAATACAAGTCTTTACTTGCATTCCTACAAAGTCTGACTTGGTCTCTATCTGGTTTCCTCTCTTTATCATCCTCATACCGCCTCACTCTGTGTTGCAACCTAAGTACCATCAGAGAAGTACATTGTCTTGACTTCGGTACTTCATTGAAGTAACGACTTTAACAGATGTGCTTCAATGGATGCTACTCACCATTTGTCCCTCCTTTTCAATCCAATCGCTTGTTGGCAGGCGTGTGGTGTTTGTCACGTTTGCGGGTTTGTTGCAGGCACCAGAGACTCACGAGACAGCCAGCTTCTCACTAAAGGAGACAGGTCTCGGACACCACTCGTTTCAACAGCCTTGCTCCATGTTGTCTAGAGCCGTGAATCAAGAGATGTTAGAGGCCAATAATAGAATTATGTTGTCAGGAACAGCTCTAAGCTCAAACACCAACTGAGTACGATGGGCAATGATGAGCGATGATACGAAGCAATAATGTCGTTTGCAGACATTGAAAACAAGATATTTGACTTTTGACTCAATCGGTAGTCACCGTAACTGTACAGCCAAGGACCAGGTCCTTGGGACACTCAAATTGGACTTTGGAGCTCTGGCTCCAAGGGCCAGCCTTGGGCCTCCCATATCCCAAGCCAGGCCCTAACCCAAGGCTTTCAGCTGGCTTGGCTCAGGCTTTTGAGGGCTGGCTTGGCTGGGCTCGGGCTCAGAAGCCCAGCCATGCACAACACTATGGGTCATGTGGTTCCAGTTGAATGGGCAATCCCAACTCAAAACAAGCCTCTCTGGCCTGCCTTCACAATACCTCTCTTGTTAAAGTCATAATAAGTTTGCATAATTAGTAGCCTTCCAGCAACACCACTATCAGTAAGATTGCCTATTATTTAGGTATATAATTTGGGTGTTGTCTAACTATGGCCTTGGGTTCTGCTGGTTCTGGCTCTCCAAGACAGAAACTTTAGGTCATACTCCATAGGGAGAACATACTGTCCTCTCATAACCAATGTGATAGTCACATATCACAGGTGATTTCTGCCTATATTCACAATTACTGTTTCTCAAGTATTCCAAATTTCTGAACTTTTGAAAGTCCTCAAACTCCTAAATTCATATTGCTTTGGTCATGAGAGTATAGTACATGGTGCCTCTCTCACCAAAAATCCTGAGAAATATCTGCTGGATATGGGGAGGGGTGCCAGATCAACTCAGTGGCACCCTAGGGTGCCAAATACAATAATCCTTATAAAAATTCTGTCTTAATTTTCAAAACTGTACTATAAAAAATTCTAATCTTCTTGTGATGGGTGCTTACCAGGAATTACTCTCCAGTATCACTCTGCATTGAGTGTGGGAATATTTGGGCGGAGTTTTAATATCTTCATGTATTTGTGTAGTTACTCTTCCAGAATACATTCATCTATCACTTATGCATTCACATTAGCCTCCCTTGAGAGATCGCCAACTGCATAAAGTGGGTTCTCTTCCATTTACTAGTCATCCTCAAGACTTGACCTCCAAGAAAGGGTCAAGTAGTGAGATCTATCTATTTCAACAAGACTCAGTTGTGACTTGGTTGCAACCTCCTAGCCGTAGGGCATGTACACAGGTACACACGCCTAGTGGTTGATCACTCTTCGAACTGCATACAGGTACAGGTCCAAGAGACGTGTCTAGTACATGAAGATCAACTGCAGGGTACCTACAAGGTGCTGAGGTCTTTACACCTCAGTGCCAGGCTCAAGGCTCACCAGCTCCTTTTACGACACAGTTACCTCCCATCGTGGCGTTGCAGGTCAACCCCTGCCCATCACACTTCTGTACATCTCCATAATCAATTAAATTGCACCCTCTTGAACCATCTACAAAGAAACTTAGCTAACAACAAAGCATACTATATAGCAGATACCTCCTAATTCTCAAAAGTCTCAACCATGCAACAGAGAACCAAACTCAAGGCCTATTATATTAGCTAACCACAAAATTTACCATGATCACGAAGACTTGACCCCTCCCTTCTTCTTATGAACACCCATATGTCTCGTCAATTGGTCTGGCCTCGCAAAACTTTTATTACAATCCTTCTCGGTACACGTGTATGGTCGAGCTCCAGTATGTGTCCTTAACTGTACAGATGTCAGCATATTGTCAAATCCACATGGATCTCAACTTACATGCTTGGATAAGTTGGATGACTCCGCAAATGCTCTGGAATTGTAGGCACGATCAGCAAGGGAGAGGAGACAAAAATGCGAGGGGATCCTTACTTTTCACAGTATGTGCACTTGAAGGGTTTTTGACCATTGTGGATTCGTTTGTGAATGGTGAGAGCACCAGTGATTGCAAAGGCTTTACCGCACCCTGGGAAATCACATACATACGGTTCTACGGACAAGAAAACATTAGCGAGGAGCAAATCAAAAGCCAAGAGGGATGTGATCGTCGATGCCTGACTCACTCTCTTGAGTGTGCCTCCGCATATGTTGCTGCAGTGTCGCCGCCTCGGAAAAATATTGCTTGCACACTTTGCACTGGAAGGGCCGATGACCCGTATGACTCTGTAAACAAGCAACGAGGCTCATCAGCGATTCACGTCATGTTCAGGCACCTTCCACACCACCGTAGTACCCAGATGGCATTAGAAAGTGTTACAAAAGAATGTAGCCCACCTGCAAATGCCTACAAATCTTCTGCTTACTAGCAAACCCATTCGCTCCGTTCCTCGCACACCCCTCCCAAAAGCAATCATAATGGCTCTTTCCCCCTCCAACGTGAGCGGACGTGGTGTGCTCAGTCAATTCATCACAGGTGGCGAAAACGGCTCTACAATTTTGCCAGCGACAGTAGTGTTGGTCATCGGAACATTCGTGGAGGGACGGGCGGGGAGTCGTAGGTGCTGAGGTGGGCGTTGGCGCTGGCGTTGAAGTGGGGGAGAAGGTGGAGGCGGGAGAAAAGGAGGTAGAGGGAGAGAAGGGGGTGGAGGTGGAAGTGAAGGAGGATAGGGTTAGGGATTCGGATAGAGCTCCCGAGAGTCTTGGAGAGGACGTTGCGGAAGAGCCACCAGGGCTCGGAGCGGAAGAAAGCGTGGGCGTGGGCGTTGCGCTAGGCGTAGGATGAGTAAACGGACTGGAATTGAGTTGAGCTTGAGCTTGATTGAGCCGTGCGAGGAAAGGATTCGGTGGAAGGCCGAGATGGTCTTGGAAAAGGTGAGTGGCGAGAATACTCAGCGCCGTGTCTAGTTGATTATCGGTGGGCGCATCCGCCGATGAGGCTGGATTGGGATACAGTTGACAATCGCCCCAATGGCAGGAGAGGTTGTCCATCGATGATCGATGTGGTGAGGGGGCGGGCGAGGGAAGGCGAAGGTGTTGCACGTTGACGTGCCCAACTAATTCGGTGAGGGAGGTGAAGGTGGAGTGACAATCGGCCCACATGCAGGGGAAGGAAGATGCGGAGGAAGTCGGGGAAGGAGTAGGGGGTGGTAGCTGAGCATGGGTTTGTAGTGACAGCGCATGGGATGGGTGATGATTTGCGAAGGATTGTACCGGCGGTGTCGGTGACGTCGGCGGTATTGTGAAGGTCTGGCTCGGACCAGCAAACGACTGCGAATCTGATTCGAGCGGTCGAAACTGATTCGAAGAACCTAGGTGCGTGAACTGAGAAGGGGGCGAAGGTTGGAGGGAGGGGGTAGTGACGATCGAACACCCGGCATCCGAAAGTGAGGATGGAGTGTGGAAATGAGTATTATTTTGAGCAGGTGGTGCACCGTGCTGGAGACCCTGGTTTGGAGGCATGCAGTCGCAGAGAAGGGGATTAAAATTCAGGTCGAGAGGGAAGGGTGGTTGAACCACCCCCGATGTCGACGAACCAGAAGATCCCGGGTAGGTTTGAAGGCCGTTGGAGCAGCATTGGAGCTAAAGGTATGTGAGACAAAGGTTTCAAGGAAATTTTACACGGAGACGACTCACAAACTCTTGGAAGCCGCTGCATTCGTACCCACCCTGACAGGAAAAGTTGCATACATACGGACCTGCAGTGGCGACACAGGGTGGGTCACTGACCACGCAATCCGTGCAAGGGACGACGACACATTGGTCCGTGCACTGCGGCGTAATTTGTGCAGTGAATTCTGGGATCTTGCACTCTTCACAGATTTTGGTCGAGCGGCCCATGCACATGCAATCCTGCCAGCCCTCTGAGGACGGTGATAAAGCGCAGGCCTCCATTCTGGTGGATAGCAGGGGCAGAACAGGGGCGATAGCGGGGGATTGAGCTTCGAGCAGTCGACGGCTGACGATGAGAGGACCGTCCAGGTTGTTCAATTCTAAGAAGCTTCAGACAAGTAATTGCTTCCACCCATGCACCGACCGCGGTGGTCCTCGTTTACGTAACCAAGCCTCGGTCCGGCGTCACCGTACTGGCAACTTCAACCTCGCTCGATTTCGTAGCGGCAAAATTAGGAGCATGCCTGGGATCGAAATACTAGTGTACACGATACAAAAATACACATATACTCGACTCAAAGAAAATAGCAACAAGTACGCACACCAAATCGATCAATCCCCAGTCCATCCCAACCGTCTGAGATCCCTCCTACACTCCTCATTCTCCCTTCTCACCCTCGCCATATCCTCCACCACCTGTCTGAACCCTCCATCCCTCCCCTCCGCCATACAAAGCACCTTCTGATACTCATCCATCTCAGCATCCAAAACCTTCTCCTCGTCGTCTAGTTCTTCTTCCTCCTCAATTAGTTTCTGATGCAACGCGGATAGCGCGGCGCTCATCGTCGCCTGGGAGTGTTGTTCAGATCGAGAAGGCTGACTTGAGGGAATGGTGTATTCGTATAGAGAGGTTTGTGCTCGCGCACGGATGAGAGCGAGTTTGATTATGGACGTCTCGATCGTCGAAGCTAGCAACTCGGATTCTGCTAGGTGTTTCTCGTGTACTCCCGAATACAATGTAGCCAAGACGAATCTAAGATTCTCTTGCAGTCGAGGGTGGATCTGTGTAGAGCACCGCGGTCAATGTGATGTTCACCTGAAATGAAACCAACAACCTGAGACCCACCTCATTGATATCTTGGACCAACTGCTCCACCTTCTGACGTCTGTCAGAGAGGGCGGCTCGATCGGCATCCAATCGCTCCAACTCATCCTGCAGGCGTGAAGGAAGGCTGAAAGCTCGCTCCATCCTCTCCTCAATGGTCAGGTCTACCCATCGTCAAAAAGGTTCTTTCAAGGAAGGCACGGTCATACAACTCACCAGATAGGTCGTCGGCATAGTAAAACTCTGCCATGCGAAGCAAAGTACAATCAAGTTCCTTTACTAATAGACTCGCTGTTTCGGCATTCAGCTTGTGGTATCAAATGGGTCAAATGGCCGGGCAACATCCTGAGGACAACCACTCACATCGGGGGGTATAGAAATATATCTGCACAAATCATTCGTTTCCAAACCTCCAGGGACATGCTTCCCTACGCCGGATTCCGAAACTTCTTCCAGTTGCCCTCCAACATGCCGGGGAGTCTCACTCGCTGGGAGCACCCAATCCGATGGGGAAGCTAATGCTAATCCCCGGACCAGTCCCTAACGTGTCCTATCAACACATTAAGACCAATGGCGGTTTAAGGAGAGGGCATTTCAGTTACCTCTACGTGGTCTGCACTCTCCGAAGACATTGCTACCTTTTGAATGTGATTGCGGAGGATCTTTGCACGGATACTCTCATCACGCTGACCAAGGGAAAAATCTTGAGTATCCAGAAGTTGGTGACCTATATGAGAGTGGGAGCTACCTGTATCGCTTTGATGGCTGTATGACCACTGACAGGAGTCATGGTCGCGGAGGAGACGCCATCTTGTCACACCGCTTATGGTTCCCGATGGTTCGACTGGTCACACTCGTCCAAAGGTACTCAAGAACGAAAAGTAAATATGTATGGATCTGTTTATCCAGCCGACTACAGAACCCTGGGACAAAACAACCTCATTAAATTCCCCCAGGAACACATACCCCCATCACCGCGCAAGAGGCCTCACATCTCCACCGTCTCATCAACATTCAAAATCAAAGTCGTAAAGAACCTGATCATCTCAAGGAACGTATCCAACTCGATCGCTAGCAGCCGCATCAGTCAACCATAAAACACAATGGTATAACGGAAAGGACTGACATTCGTTGACGGTATGCAACCCAGATAATCCAGTTCCATTCCCAGCATTGGCATGGTTATACCGGAAGATATGCTTGGTCAACTTCCAGTACCCCCTCGTATCTTCCGCGCCACAAAAAAAAGCAGCCTCAGCGCCCAGCAAAGACGGCAGAAGAAAGCAAACGCACCGGTATTTCCTGTCATAATCCCCGGACTAACCACAATCCCGCGTCCCTCCTCCTCACCAAGTCCCCGATGAGCATTATAAGTAGCCCTAATACTCCCACTCAACAAAGCATACGGTACAGCCTCCAGATCAGTTGGCGTGGTGGGTGCAGGTTCCAAGGCCGCTCCCCCAAGATCTGAAAGAGTCAATGTCCCATAGGCGGGGGCGTCAGGTGCTGAAACGAGTGAACCGAAAGCTGTGTAAGACAAGTTGAATTGGGATGCGAGGGATTTGAGGAGGTTCGTATCGTATTTCTGGGTGGCGGATACCGAACTACAGAATGTTTCAGCTCAAACACATAAGGAGAAGCCGAGGATTGGGCATACGAATCAGTAGCGATCCTATGGTTGACAACCCCCCAGGCCCTCTCTGGCAACGCATTGGTCTTGACACCCCCTCCAATCAGATCAATAGCAAGCGTAGTTCCCACCATACTCTTAAACGCCGCATCCCTAAACATCATCTCCTCGACTTTCTTCATATCCTTATCACTCTTCAACGATCCTTTGATCGCTGATCGGAGAGAAGGAGGGAGGGACGGCGCGTGAGAAGCGAGACATTGAATCATGGCATAAGGTGCAGAGGAGCGACTGAGGTGAACTGGGTACGGATTCGATTCGATTGCTACGAGGAGGGAAGAGAGGATGCCGATTGACTGAGCGTAGAGGGTTAGGAGGCATGTCCGGGAAAGAAAGGTGGTGGAACTCACAGTGTGAAGAGGTGGGACACTAGAGTGACCGCCGGGTGACGTCACCTCGACTCGGACATCAAGGTAACCCTTCTCTGTAACACCAGGCACAGCGAAAACGCCACCAAATTGTTCAGAGAACCCTCCTACACAACCACAGGCATCAAAATGAGTAAATTCTGGCATGATCTCGGATAAGCGTTGAACACTGACCTCCTTCGTCGACCACCATTGAGAACGCGTTTTCGCCAAAAGTAGCCAGCATATATTTCCCAAGCTCACCAGCACCCTTCAAATCGCAGATTAAATAAAAGTAATACACTCGATGGAAAGTGCCAAGATTAAAGGCTCAGACGTACCTGACTTCCGCTAGCCTCTTCATCAAACCCAAACGCCAATACAACATTCCTCGTCGGCTTGAACCCATTAGACAATAGTGTCTCGATAGCTGACCTACATAGCTTTCAAACATGAACTGATGCTCTCCAAGAGCAAAAATGGGGGGCGTACATAATACCAATCAAACCACTCTTATCATCCGAACTTTCCCGTCCCCATATCCTGTCACCTACATCACAGTCGCATCCACATCAACAAACACCCAAAAGGAGGCGGAGAAATGACAAACCGTCAAAATACCCAGAGTAGGGTGGATGCTCCCATTGTTCGACGGTGGTTGGGTCAACAGGTACGACATCTGTATAACACAACACGTCCATACCGATCAGTACACAAATATTGTTATAGAATCCAGGGGTTACTCCGATGGACATGGAAGGCAAGGTCAAAGGGAAAACAGACCTTGATGGGCAGCAAGAAGTAAAGGCTTGAAGGACGCGTCGGAGCCTTTCCATACGTATACGAGCCCGTATGTGTTCACTTTCGTGAGTTCCAACGTAGAGTGGCTATCAAAGTGATTGAAAACGCGTCAGGCCGACGTCAATCCGAGGAAATCAGTGGGACGGAGTGCAGGAACAAGGACGTACATCAGAGGATACGCCTCTAACAAATAATCATGGAAAGGACCAAAAACCTCCCAACGAGGGTCGACGCCTACTGGGTCCATCTCGTCGTAACTTTCCGTCCTATAGTGGGCACAGCGTCGTCAGTTTCATAAGCTAGCAAGCCGTACACCGAGAGTGGTGCCAGTGAGTGTGGGATGAAATCCGAAAACGGAGAAGATCTCAAGGGATGAAACGAAGGAAACAAAAGGAAAGGTGTACAAAGAAACTATGGAAACTAGACGGAAAGACGGAGGACTCACGGAACTCTAACAGCCCCACCTAACCATTCAACCGCTTTATTCCCAAAGCCCTCACTCCCAATAATCCCATTCATCTTCTCCCATATTTCACCATTCCGTGTCGGGATTAGCGGGGGCACTTGTGGACAGGATGCACCTGCATCTGATAATTCTACCGTTTCAACATCATTTGAGTGAAGGACAGCGACTCGAGGATATCAGGACGTACCAGATCCAACATTCGAGAACAACAAGTGGTGGGGGAACACCCTCCTAGATACCAAACCAGCGCATAGCACGAGTAGGCCCAGTCTCACAAACACTCTCGTGTAGGATAGTTTTCCTTTGGTCTCAACACCAGGCGCCTGGGTGGGCAGGACTGAATAGTGGCCTTTCATGATAGCACACCCTCAGCAAGCTCGGATCCTAGTCAGGTTGGAGGATGGAGGGAAATCAGAACGGGAGAAGACACAGAGCTTCCCAGACATGGGTGACGAAAGAATCAGACATCGTGGTTTCTTTCGGAGCCTTGGTCGGGAGCACAGAGATGAGAACGAACAACACCGTCACGACCACGCAGTCGCAAAAGATCTCATTTTTACATCCACTCAACCCCATACATCTTATACATATTCAACAAACTTTCCCCCTATAATCCCATTACATATCCTACCCAAGGATATACCACCTCACATCTTCCTCGACTCATCAGCGTTCAAAATCAAAGTCGAAAAGAACCTGATTATCTCCAAGAACCCATCCAACTTGATGGCTACCCAACAAAACCACCATCAATCAATCGGGCACTACCAATGAAAAATCGAAACCACTCACATTCATTGACGGTATGCACCCCAGACAACCTCGGCCCACTCCCAGCATTCGCATGGTTATACCGGAAGATATGCTCAGTCAACTTCCAATAATACCTCGTATCTAACCAGCCCAAAAAACCCCTTCAATCAACCATATTCCTTTATGTTAAGAAAGAACGAACGCACCAGTGTTTCCAGTCATAATCCCAGGACTGACAATAATCTCACTCCCATCCAACCCAAGTCCACGATGAGCATTATACGTAGCCCTAATACTCCCGCTCAACAACCCATACGGCACAGCATCCGCATCAGTAGGCGTAGTAGGCGCTGGCTCCAAAGCAGCTCCCCAAGCATCAGATAGGGTGAGTGTACCGTAAGCAGGCGCGTCGGCTTCAGATAGCACTGAACCGAATGCCGTATAGGTCAAGTTGAATTGGGACGCGTAAGATCTGAGAAGGTCGGTATCATGTTCCTGTGTCGCAGCGACCGAGCTACACAAGTGGCACCAATATCAGTTAAAAGGCAGAAGGCCCAGAATGGAAGGGTGGAAAGACATACGAATCAGTGGCAATCCTATGATTGACAACCCCCCAAGCTCTCTCCGGGAGAGCATTAGTCTTAACACCCCCTTCAATCAAATCAATAGCAAGCGTAGTCCCAACCATACTCCTAAACGCCCTATCCCTAAACATCACCTCCTCAACTCTCTTCATATCTTCATCGCTCTTCAACGATCCTTTTATGGCCGAACGGAGCGAGGAAGGGAGGGAAGGAGCATGAGAGGCGAGACATTGAATGGTGGCGTAGGGCGGGGTGGAGCGGTTCAAGTGCACTGGGTAGGGGTTTGATTCGATTGCGACGAGGAGCGAGGAGAGAATCCCGATTGACTATTGGGAAGCTCTGTAAACTGGTGTGGGCGGAGAGAAAAGAGTGGGGTAGACATACGGTGTGAGGAGGCGGGATACTAGAGTGACCGCCTGGAGAAGTGACCTCGACTCGGACGTCAAGGTACCCTTTTTCAGCAACACCAGGAACAGCGAAAACGCCGCCGAATTGCTCGGAGAATCCTCCTACATAACCATACCACCTTCATTAGCTTCACTCCTGCCTTGCGACGAGTAGTGCAACTGACCTCCTTCATCCACCAACATCGAGAATGCATATTCTCCAAATGTAGAGAGCATATACTTGCCAAGAGCAGAAGCGCCCTTCAAACAAGGTCAACCACTCAGCTACGTCTTCGAGGAGAGGGTGAGAGTGAAAGGGCGTACATGAAGTCCACTAGCCTCTTCATCGAACCCAAACGCTAGCACCACACTCCTGGAGGGCTCGAACCCATTCGACAAGAGCGTCTCAATCGTCGACCTAAATCACATACACAGCCTAGTTAGCCTATACGTACGGCCAGGAGAACATGCGGGTACACATACATGATACCAATCAAACCACTCTTATCATCCGAGCTACCACGTCCCCAGATCCTCTCACCTACAAACCACTCGATCAACATCACCAAAGAGCTAGAACTAGAGGGAAGTACGAACCATCAAAGTAGCCAGAATAAGGTGGGTGTTCCCATTGATCCAGAGTCGTTTGGTCGACAGGGACGACGTCTACACTCAACCATCAGTCCGCATACATTCTCCCCCGTCCGCAGGGTGACAAGGCAGGGTGCACGTACCTTGATGAGCAGCGAGCAACAAAGGCTTCAGACTCTCATCCGAGCCTTTCCAAACATACACCAAACCATACGTATTCACTTTCGTCAACTCCAAAGTCGAGTGACTGTCAATTAGTCCAAGGCGGATTAGCGTGAGCTCCGTGGTCTACTTAATGAACGGGAAAGGAGACAGGGAAGAAAAAGGAGGAGAAGAGACGTACATCAAAGGATACGCTCCCAAGAGATAATCATGGAAGGGTCCAAAGGCCTCCCAACGAGGATCGACGCCGACGGGCTCCATCTTGTCATAACTTTCCGTCCTGCATCCCACACATCAAGGTTAGTGAATGCTGCATTGAGGGTAGACCGTGATAAGAAGGGAAGGAGGAGGAATGGGCAGGAGAGACTGGACGGGAGCCGAGGGAGGGAGGAGATAAAGGATAGAAAGCAGATGAAAGAGAACGTACGGAACCCGAACAGCACCACCTAACCACTCCACAGCTTTCTCCCCAAACGCCCCACTCCCAATAATCCCATTCATCTTCTCCCAGATCTCCCCATTCTTACTAGGGACCAAGGGTGCGACTTGTGTGCAAGCAGCATCTGCTTCTACATCTAGGTCGACGGCTTTTGAGATGTCTTCTTTGATTTAGAATAGTTGGGTAGAGGGGTGACAGGTGGAGGGTAATAAACAACACACTAAGCTCAGCAGTGAATAGTTCGAATGAGAAAAGGGACGTACGACCTGACCGAGAGAACGAAAAATCCCTCGAGAACAAATTCCTCGATAACAAACAAGCGCACAGAACCAACAACCCAACTCTAGCAAACACCCTCGTGTACGAGGATTTCTTTCTCGGTTGAGGGACGTCGTACGGGAGAGAAGAATGGTCCTTCATGATCGCACCAGGGAGGGGGGCGGAAGAGTGTGACAAAACTTCCCAGTTGCATCGTATTTATACAACGTAGGAACTCAGAAGCTACCCCATGAGCGGAGACTTGGCGGAGGAGTTTACGACACTTTTTGCGAGGGGCAAAACATAGCACAAGGAACAGATAAGATACGACGTTGCATGTGGTGTCCAAGCCGTCGGCATCTACGAACCTCACCTTCACCAGGACGTCCAAAACCCATTTCCTCAAATCACGATGTATCCCTCCCAAAGAGAAGATGCAAATCCAATTTCAAATTAATCCCTCCCTAAATTACGACAAACTTCCCTCAACCTCCAACTCGCCCTCCCCACTCTCCTCAACACCGTCCACAAACCCTCTCCCAACAGGTCTCCCAACAACTTTCACCCCACTCCTCTCCGAGCTCCCATAAAGCACTTCCGTAACACCCAACTCACCAGGCACGTACACACCCTCCCCTCCCTCTCCTTGTCCAACCGACTGAGAAGCTGGTATAGCATCAAGCATCGAAGGACGCGAAGTCGAAAACGTTGTGGTAGGGAGTGAAAGTAGGTGTGAAGGTGTTCGAGTGAGGTATAATCGATGTAGCGAATCTTCAGCAGCTCGGAATTCAGCCATTTTGAGTGAAGAACCGAACCCTTCTCCTAAGAGGTCTGAGCCGGAATAGATTCCTACCACGAAAATGGGAGAGTTGGAGAATCGACCCGTTTCTCGGAGGAGTCTGCAAGGCGCCAAAATCAAGTTAGTTGTCCATGCTTTCCGTCATCCGTAAACGTCCTCCAACAACATAACACCCAACGAAGAAGAAATCAAGATAAGAAATCAAGCAACTCACCTACTAACAGGTCTCTCCCTACCAAACCTCGCAACAGTTTCACTCAACGCCTTCTTCGGGTCCCTAAACTTGATCATACCCCTCAAATCCACATCCCTACTCAAAAAGAAATTGTGTACGAATTTCCGCGCAGTGGGCAGGGAACGGTGTGTGTAAATCAACGCCGTCAGAGCTCGAGGGACAGACGATAGCGCGTCTGTATGCAGAACTGCTGGGCGGAGCGGTGTCGATGGCTACAAGTGATGTCCCATCAAATTAACTCAATAAATGAAACCACGAAGAAAGAAAGAACGCACAGTCCGATTCCACCTTAGCAACGGTACAACCCCCCACTCCTTTGCCACATTCGCACAACTAACAGGACCCACATACGCACTAACGGCAGCTTTCAAAACCCTCGTCGGTAAATGCGGATAAGCAGCATTCAACCACTCCGCCGCGAATAAACCCATTAGACCATTGCCTACCGTGTTGAGGTTGGCGTTCGTCAATGGTAAGGGTTCGTTGGGGTAGTGTTTCTGGAAGAGCGGGACGAAGGAGGGGTGGGTGAGGGCTTGTTGTAGGAGGGCTGTTCCCGTTGGCGCGGAGGCGGAGGCGGAAGGGGGAGAGGAAGGAGAGAGGATGACCTGACCAAGGCCAATACGATGTGCAAAAGCTGATAACGAACTAGGCGGAGGAGGTTGTAACGTCGCCCACGTTTTAGGATTGAAGAACTGCGAAGAACTGGCTTCGGGAGGAGGAAACGCTTTTAAATGAGATGTGGATATGGCTGTTTTCTTGGCCAGCTTCAGTTTCGCTGCCGTCGAGGCCAGTCGCTTGTGCGTCAGCGACATATCTGTTGCGACGAGCTAGCCTGGGATCGCAATATGGCAGGGAAAAGTAGTGGAGGTTTGGTGGGGGAGGGTTGGCGACGAGGACTGTGTCGCCAACAGACGCGTTCAACGATCCCGCAAGCGCAAGGGAATTGTCCAAAAAATTGGACTCCGGCAACTTCCGGCATTGCGACAGTCATCGCTTCGTTGAGATGTTCATTTAGGTGTGTTTTCTATTTCTTTGCGACGAGGAGGACATCGACAGTAGAAATTTTTGGTTCGCATTCTGAATGCGAACCTCAGATGCGAACCTCTAATGCGAACCCAAGAATGTGAACCATCAACAGCCTCAAATACCAATATTTCGTCGCGTCAATGTTTTTTCGATTGCTGCCCTCCCAAAACGCGAACCTTTCTCGCTTTGTGACGAGGACCTGTCACACCCATGATGTCGTCTTGATTCGGTCTGCGGAAGACCACCATTTTTGCCACCAACCACAACCGTTGACAGACATCGGGAGGCGATGTTCACTCCACTGTCCTCATTGTTGACCGCCACGGTGAACCAGCTCCTCGCAGTGGCCAATCCTGCTACGTTACCATTCTCAGAGCCTTTACTGCTCCTTTCTGCCAGCAACTGCAACGATCATACATTGTGTCCATCCCCGTCGTTGAAACCCATGGCAACACAGCCCCCGTGGTGGCCAATCCTCTAACTTTATGATTAGAGTTAGGGGAATAACTCTCCCCTGGGTTAGTCACATGTTATTAACCCGAGGTGGTATCGAGGACCTGGTTATAACCAGGTATTTAACTAGTTATTAACCAAATATTGTGAAGGCGAAAATCTTTTGTATGTACAAGCAAATCAACTCTACATGTACTCTACATGGTCCAATCAGCTTCAGTGGGAGCACGTTTCGGAGCAGAAACATTATCGACTACCCAAGAGGTCAAGAGACCAAAGAGGCAGTACTGGTGAGCGGCGTGTCAGACAAAAGATCAAGAATGGTTAACGATTGGATGCTCGAAGATGACTCCAGCGAGACCAAATCTCGTAAATGAGGCGAATCCTCGTGATGCTGATCATCGTTCTCACCTTCCCACTCTCGCTCTCGTTCACCTGCTGGATTCATGTCGCTTGCACTCTCCGAGGCCAGAGTCTCATCTCCTCTGGAGGACAATGCGGACTTGCGATTGCCCAAGACGGTTGTCGAGATATCATGAAACTTGACGGTTGGATACTTCTTCGAGCAGGTAACCCGTACCTTACGTTCCCTCAAATAGAAGGACCGAACTTACACCATTGACGTGAGGGTGCTCACAAGTTGACGTGGTCGCAAGGGACTGTTGAGCTACGTATTTTCTGAAAGTGTCGAGGATAGAAGACCACGAAGGGTTTCAAATTGCGTGAGGTCGGTCAACGTGTGTCCTACAACAAACAGTGGTCCGGCCCTCACCTCCCAGACAAGTCAATCCTATTGGAGTTATTAACCACCCATCCCCGGACCTCGAGTAAATAACAGGTTATATACATGTTTAAAACCATGTCAATAACTAGGTAGTTAATAACTTGAGGGTTATTCCCCTAACTCTATTTATGATTGGTCTATGGAGATGAATGACGGTCCTTCGGCAGCTCCAGATTAGTGCCGGCAGGAGTGTGATCGCGATGAGAATTTCTGTTCCAGTGGGTAGTCCCATTTCGCACTCTTCATTAGCATACCATGACTTGTCCTTCAGAATGGGTGTCATACCAAACTGGCTAGTTGCCCCCAAGCTGTGCTTGGTTGTGTATCAAGTAGGTGGTATTCCCCTCACTTTGACTTCTTTCACTGATACCGTCGTGGTAGCCTCCACATGACTCAGTACACTTCAATAACTACTCATCAAACTGATCTTCTCACCTTCGCTTGAAGTTGATTCAAGATGGTGTGGTGAATGTGGGACATTGACCTAGAGATATCGAGTATATATTATATTTCCGATTTATTTGAACATGCATGTATAAACCCAAGATGCCTCTCACCAACCTCCTTCAGAAGTGCATACAGCGATTCAACAAGTGTTCTAAGTCAATGTTGTTGAGAAATGGGTTGGGCAGCGAATTTCTCAACTCGAGAGCGATTTTTGGATGAAAGAATGTTTTATCATTCTATGAGCAAATAGATCTCATAACATTTCTAAATGAGGGGGGATTGGAGGGAGGGTGTAACATAATTTGAGAACAAACCAGTCTCAGGGGTCATGATGATTGTCAAGCTGATATGCGGGTGTGAGCAAACACAACAGGGAGGGGCATCAGCAGGGTAGGGTTAAGGTGGAAGGGAAAGGGCAGGGTGTCACAGGTTATCAATTACTGAGGATGAGGGATTGGGGGTGGTTTCCGGTGTAAGATTGTGTCTGTCGTGTCAGCCATAAAACCATGATAACAAGATTTTACTTACCAAACTGTCCACAGTGCTGTAAAGCTTGTATTGGAGGATTTGAGGGTGTCGCAGGCACAGGCATCAGCGACGTGGGGCAGGGATATGTTCACACAACACAAATACCTCTGTCCCTGCTACCCTATGCTTGCCTTTCCACCCTAAACCTACCCTACCCAGGCCCCCCCGTCTTCACACCCCAGCTTGCCAGGCATTCACACTCATGGTCACCCCTCGTATTGTAACAGGCTGCGGGCTGGCAGGACCCATGGCTCCGAACCCATTCCCTCCTTGCTTCGTTGTTCTGTGGGTTGGTATGCAGGTGGAGCGAGCACGTCAGGGGGCAAGGACGCATAAGCAGGAGGAGGGGAAAGGGGCATCGCGGGATGGTGTGTTGAGGTCGGGGGTGGCTTCCGGTGGTGGGTTGTATTTTTGGTGTCAACCACACAGAAAAATAAATAAAACTAAGTTTTACTTACGAGAAATGCTCCAGTGCACGTGTTCTGCACTGAAAACCGTGGATGGGGAGGGTGTAGGGCCAGCGGGGGATGAACAAATGGTGGTTTGAGGGGAAGAGCAGTTGGTCCTCCGACGGTCCTCCGGGAGACTGGATCAACAACGAGTTGTGTCACTGCATGTCACGCGGTCTAGAAAGGTGGTTCGCATTTTGGGTTATTTACGGTGTTGCAGAGGTTCGCATTCGGAAAATCAGGCAGTTCGCATTTTCGAGGGGATGTTTCGCATTTTTAGGGGAAGAGTTCCCATAATTGTTTCGCAAAAAGAATGTGAACCAATCTTTTCTACTGTCGATGTTTTGGCGACGACGAGCATCGCCATGCACTGCCCCTCGTCTGACTTGGCCAGACAAGAGGGAAATGGATTCCTGACTCCTGCTACCATCTCGCAGCCCATCTTTCTCTCTCGCATCACCCTCATCTCAAATGTTCAAGTGGTTGCGATCTCGATGGCAAGTGACATCCAGTCGTACCATCGTCTTGAACTACCAAGGTCGAGTGGTCGCAACAGCTTCATCCGATGACATACAAGCAAGTTCATTTCCCTTCCGCTCCCGAAAATTATGAGGGTTTTGTCTGACCCCCCTGTCCAGGTCATCCAGAACGCAGTATGTCGACTATTCGACATTGACCTCTCCAAGTCAAGTCAAGTGGAACTTCGCACGAAATTTAAAGAGGCGTATGGAGAAGAACTCATCTTGGTTGACCCTGAGCTATGGCCTAAAGTTCATACCATGATCAAGGAAGTGTGGGTCGGCGTCCCAGACTTACCACACCCGACTGTGGATCCCGAAATCAACGCAGCTTTATCCATGTTTCCGACTCCATCAGCAGAGGAAACCATCTTCATCTTCATCAAGTATCCTTCAGGCACCACTCACACATTCGGACCGCTTTCTTATACATGGCCTCTTTATTTCCTCACTCATGTTATTGAGCAACACGAAGGCACTCCGGCCAGTTGGCAGCGTCTCACCCTCGACGGCAAGCGTATCCTGGACACCGACCCCGGCACACTTGCCTCCGTTGGAATCAAGAACCACAGCGTGTTGGAGCTTTCCATTGTTCCCATCAAACGGAGAGCAAAGAAACCGGTCATATATATTTACCCACCCAAAGAAATGGAAGTTTCTGTGGAGGTGGAGTTGAAAGGGGCTTGGGAGTTCGAGACTGTGTACCCCGTGGTACCTGTTGAGAAGGCTTTGACCGGGGGACGGAAGGGGGAGAGAATCCTATGGGAGGTTGTTGCCCGACGTGATGGCACTATGACTGAGAAGGGTACCGGTTTGGAAATCTCATATTTGTACTGGGAAGCTTTGTGCGTTTCTTCTACCTTCCAACTCTGTTGATCGAACTCTCACCTTTCCTCATCTCTAGGGTTCAACCACGAAGATCTATCGATACCCCACCAGCCTCAAGACCTACTTCTCCAACAGAGATTCTCGACGCCTTCGACGCTGCCAACCCAAACCTCACATCATCCAATTCAATCTTACTTCACACTTCATCGGTGCCGGCATACCTTGACAAAACGTTGAAAGAACTAGGTCTCAACGTCGAAGCGCGTACTTCCTTCATCACGTACGTATACTTTCGAAGCCGCCTCTGTCCTATTCTAACCAACTCCCATAGGTTCTGGCTACCATCTTTCCAACCTCACACCCACATCGCCCTCCTCTTCCTCCCCCAATCATCCTACTCTGCCGCAGCACCCCTGACAATCACACCAAAACCTGACGAAGTCCTTCGAGTGTTTATGTTGTTCAAGGGTATCAACGAGCAAAATGTCAGTTTGTGGGATGCACAGCGGACTTGGGATTGGAGAGAGATTGTCGGGGTTGGTTCCGTTGTTGATGGGTCGGCGGAGAGATTTAGGGTGGTGGAATGGGGCGGGATGGAAGTTTCTTAAGCACCGTCTGTTTGGTGGGTTTCCTGGATCTGTGTATCATTGTAACTAGTGTATGTCAGTTGGAGACTGTTGTGGGACGAATGAAGTTGCTTCAATCTTCTCGGTACGCATTCTGGCTTCAGAGTTTGAGACAATACTTGGTCTGGCTCGTAGAGCCCATCTCAACTCGTTTCTTGGCTTCCTCGTTGTTGTAACCTTCCCCTCTCCCGACCGACTCAAGTCTTCGTTTCTCGGTGACACTGGCATCGACGGCAGAGAACGGAAGCCAAGCTCCAATCTCAAGCCGGCTTACTCGAACCCACTCCACTCGGCCTCGTGGAATAATAGCACAATATAGTTCAGAGAAACCCAATATGTAAACAAGGACACCAGCCTTCATACTACACTCAAAGAAGGGAAATAGTCCATGGTCATATTCAACAGAGACCCACAACCAATCCATCCCCAATCATAAATCATGTCCATATCCCTCAGCCCGGTGTCCCACCACTTTAACCCCTCCCTCCTACTTCGAGACAACATTCTCCTCAGCATCACTCTCCATAGTCCTCCTTGAAAACGCCCCACTCCTCCTTACACTATCCCTCCTCCCAACCCCAGTGGGGCTACCAACCCTCCCAGGTCGATACGCGGGACTAGTAGGGCTCCCAGGGACGCCCCCACTAATACTATTCCTGTTCAAGTTCGATATCATCGCACTGACACCCCCTCCCGCAGGCGCAGTCGGTCCACCAGGTGCACGAGGTCCTCGAGTCAGTCTAGGTCCACGGACACGAGCAGCTTCAGAGGACGTCGACCGTGCAAGGGAAGCTTTGGTTCCCAATGTCTCTTCAGCGAGATATCCAGCATTAGGAGACTGAGCTCCGGAACCTCTACTCCCTCCACTCCCGGGCGACGCGACTCTCGGAGACGTAGCAGCCGGCTGGGCAGCTTGGATAACGGGGGAGGGAGCCACCTCATCTTCAGGTGGTGGGGACGCGAACCTGGGAGGTCGACTTGGCATTTCATTCTCCGGAGGAGGCTCTTTGAACGAAGGTCGTGGAGGAAAGTTGTTCGTCTCTGGCGGGGGGGACCTAAACACAGGACGACCTGGCGCATTGTTCGGTTTTGCAACAGGAGGAGCGGTAGGAGTCGCAACCGTGATGGGTTTCACAGGTTGAGGAGCAGCGAGCACAGGTGGGGGAGGAGGAACAACCGGAGCAGGAGCAGGAGCAGGAACTGGGGCAACGGCAACGGCAGGTGAAGTCGCGTCCAAAGCCATCGACTCGGGCTCAGAAACCACAGAAGGAGACGAAACAGTCTCATTCCCTCCAGAGGGAACAGGTTTACCCGACCTCTCCTGAGCAGCCAACTGAGCTCTCAAATCAGCTCCGACCGAAATCCGACTTCGGCTCTGCCTCATATCGATTGGAGCAGTCCGTTTACGGAGGGGAACTTTGCGTTCGGATTCGCGCTTCTTGCGGGCGATAGTGGGAGGGAGGATCTCTGCATAGTGGTTCACCAGATCCATGAACAACACTGAGGTAAACATACGCAGTTTAGTGATCAGTTGATGCTGGACGGGAGAGAAGGGTTTACATACACGTGGGGTGACGGTCTTGGATGGACATCTCAGTCTCGACTTTGGGCCTGACGACACCTAAAACCCAACCATCATCAATTAAACGAGAACCTTTGAGGGTATCAAAAAACACTCACTCCTGCCAATAGACAACGCCAACTTGGTCGTATAAATCTCGTTCGCTTCTTCAGTCGTGGTGTTATCGATCAAGCTACAAAACCAATTCCGCTCAATGACCAAGACATGAAAGAATGGTGGAATAAACACTCACTTCCTCAGATGGGAAACAACGGCATCCAAAACGAACAAATGGACCCTGGGTAGCTTCTGCAAAGCACTCCCCAATTCTTGGATTCTCTGCTCCTTCTGCTCTTCCGACGCTTCTCCATTAACGGACTGGCCAACTGCACGCCCCACATCAGATTCAACACTTCCAGCGATCCATTATCAGGGCATGCACGCACCGGTGGGGTAAATCTTCCTGATGTCATCCCATCCTTCCCAAAGCCCAAGAGGTGGGTCCAACTCAAGCATCCACAACTTGACCGTACTGGCCAGAATAGGCGCATCGTGTTTCTCAAACAACTCAGCGGGGAGCGTTTGGGTGGGTGGGATACCATTGATACTCTCGCGGAGGTGATGGACAGCTGCAAGCGGGACTTCATAGATCCACGTCTTCCGTTTTTCTACAAGCAGGAACCAAATTCAAAGATCAGAAACGGGAAGCGGGTAGATCGATGAGAAGATCACTAACCAGCATCATTAGACATAGTCCCATACTTCTCTCCAAGCGCACCTAAGAGCGCCGTCAACACACCAGGCACTTTCGGCACTTCACCCTCTCCGCCCTGAACATCCCCAACACCTTCCGCCCACTTCCTCAAATCGATCCCAAACACAGTATCCATCTCACCCTCTGCATATCCTCCAATCCCAGCCCCAACACTCTCCCACACATGTGGGTTGGGTCGGAATGGACCTGTGCGATACCGTTCGATAAGAGCTTGCAGATCTGATTCGGGTTGGTAGGAGGCTATAACAGTCGACGAGAGTTCGAGGGAGGTGGAGAGGGATTGCGGGAGGTTGGAGAGAGTTCCTTGGTATTGAAGGAGGACTATATACCCGTTAAAAATATCAGCATCAAGTACGAAGGGACGAAAGTGGAGCCTACGAACCAGTTTTGACGGCCCTCAACCGATCCCCCTCCATCCTCTGCAATCCCTTCAAAGTCTCCTCAACCATCTCCTCCAAACCCAACCTCTGCCTATCCAACCTCCTCACCCCAACCCTATACCCCTTCTCAGCAGCCTCCGCCTCCGCCTTCAACTTCACAAAGGGCGGTTCAGCACCAGCCCCGGTAGAGGCAAGCAATGTAGAGGAAGAATTCGTTATGGCTCGCTGGACTAAGTTGACAAAGGTACCAGATCGTTTGAGTAAATTATCCGCTACGGGCGCCAAGTTGGCTGAAGGAGACGTAGCGGTGGCAGAGGAAGGCGACTTCGGGGCTTGGCTGGGATCAAGTTCAAAAGCCTGGATTCACCAATATCAACGTCAAGTATTCCAACCAAACGACACCAAGTACTCACCTTGGGTCTGAACTGATACCAAGCCTCATCTGTGCTTTCCCAAGCATTTCCCAACTCTCCAACCCTCCTCATCAACCCCAAATCCTCGCACAGCCCTCTCGCTCCCTCATCAGCCTTATCCCAATCCCCAGCCCATCCTTCAACGTTAACCCTCAACCACTCCACAAACTCCTCTCCATGGAAACATTTTTCATACTCTCCCAACAACGGGAACCGAACAGGTCGGAGAGCAATCTGGTCTTGAGCTTTCGTAAGGAGAGCAGAGAGGGCGGCGGGAGAGAAAGAAAGGCCGGCGAGGAGGATGGGCGGTGGCGGTGCATTGGCAGCCGGAGTAGGAGAGGAGGGAGGAGACGGGAGGGTAACTTTTGGTGGGAGGACTGGGGACATGGCTGGGGGAGAAGCAGTCTCCTCTGTGGCTTTACCCTTGCCTTTATCCACCTTCTCCACTGGCTCAGTGGGCTCCTGCGGCTCCTTCTCCTCAGGTACAGCAGGAGTTCCACGACTCTTGTTCTGAATCTCCTTGAGCCTCTGAGCAATCCTCTCAGAGACGCTCGCCGTGCGTTGGGGTGGCGCTCTCCCTGTTTGCGGGCCAAGACGTGGCGAAGTTGTGTACTTGTCGTTGAACTGCGAGGTTGGAGCAAAGCGGGCGCTAAAGGTAATTACAATTTTCAATAAACTGATTGGCGCCGAGGGGAGGGATATGGAAAGAAACGTACTCGTCCTCCGCTTCGTCAGATTTCCTCATTTTCGTCAAGTACTGAGTCTTCAATTTGGCAACCTACAGATAGTCAACATCAGTTTTGAATAGTAAATCCGTCACAATGGCGGTGACGTACCTCGCCTTGCTCCCTCTCATAAGCTCTCAACCAGCCTTCCAAAAGGTTTTGTTTACTCTGCTTGATTCGCTCCTAAGCCAAGTTAATCAATCAATACCGTCAAATCAGAAAATACAATACATGACCAAAAACTCACCCTATGCCCAACAGCCCACTCTTCAAATGGCCCAGCAACCAAATCGTTCAACTCCTTCGCGACCTGTCGGTGCGCTGTGCCCTGGTTGACGCTCTCGGCTTGTAAGCATCGAAAGGCCATCAGGAGCGAAGCGCCATCATCCGTATCGAATCCTGTGCCTGAGGGGGTTGAGTTGGTGACAGCGGAATAGGAGGAAGATTAACGGAGAAGGGGACTGACCTTTGTTACCAGTGGCTGAGGGAGACATTAATGAAGCTGCAATCGCATCTTCAGCGTCAGCTCGAGCCTAAGCAAGAACATCGTTCGTCAACAAAACTTCAGCCGTATTCAAGAGAAGAACATACCCTGATAAACGCCACAATCTCATCATTCTCTGTAACCCCCTGCACGATAGCCAGGTCAGCTCTTCGTCTCCAATACGACGTGCACGACAGGGAGGCATAGATCGAGCAAGCGACACAAGGATGAAGATACACACATGTTCAAGCTTGCCATACAAGACTTCCAACCCTTTTCTATAATCCTGACTCCAAAACGAATTCGTAAATGTCAGCGGGAGTGACAGGACCGCCATAGTGGATTTTGCTGCCTCTGGAAAGTGGGTTCCAATATGTAACTTTACAAGATATAGACGGTCGAGGGAAAGGGCAGTGCGTGTACAGCGCCCCTAGCAAAACGTGTACCAGGGCAACTGATGTTATTGGATTTGTTGAACCTGTACTGCCTTCGCCCTTTGGGGTTGATGCGACGGCTATTTTTGAAACTACTTATCCCGGACTTACCAAATACAGTCGCTATGCTGAATTATCCACTTTGAAGGCTGCATTTGCAGCACAATGATCAAAGGTAGGGTAAACGGGTAAGAATTATGCGGTCATAACAATACAGAAAAAAATACAATGCGAATGCAAGCAAGACCGAGATACACCAAGCACGAAACAAGTCTAAACCTCCTGCGATGCTCCCTCCTTCTTGCCCTTGTTCGACTTCGACGGTAATAGTTCGGGGTTGATGAAGGGCACGACACCACCCTGGCTGATGACAACGTTGCCCAGTAACTTGTTTAATCTGGAAGGAGTGTGAGAAGTTGAAGAGATGGAGTGGCATGAGGTGAGAGTACGCACTCTTCGTCGTTACGAATGGCGAGTTGCAAATGACGAGGCACGATACGCTGCTTCTTGTTATCTCTCGCAGCGTTGCCAGCTAATTCGAGAATCTCGGCGGCGAGATATTCCAAGACAGCAGCCATGTAGACTGTTCAGGTTCAACAAGTGTAAGTAGACCAGTCACGATTGGAGCCAGCCAAGAACCCAAAGCATGGACGTACCAGGAGCACCTGCACCGACACGCTGTGCGTAGTTGCCCTTTTTGAGGAGACGATGGATACGACCGACGGGGAACTGGAGACCAGCCTTCGCAGAGCGCGACATGGTCTTGCCACTCTCACCACCGGCCTTGCCAGAAGAGGATTTGCCACTACAAAACACCCTTTATCAGCATGCTGAGAACATAATTAGGTCGGGATCATAGACGCACGCTTTGCCCTTTCCAGACTATCAATCGAAGGCACAAGTCAGTTTGCTTCCAATCAATTCGAGAGTGGAATGCATGCGCACCATATTTATAGCTTGTATGAGCGAAAAAGGGTGAAATTGAGGGGGATGGTGGGCGTTGGAGAAAGGGTTGTTGGTACTCAAGAACGCGACGCGACCAAGGTATATAAAGAGAAATTGAAACTCCGCTGTGCTTGACCAGTCAACGAGGTCACGTGTAGCTGTGTCAACGGCTTCACGTGACAGACGCGTTCCTTTACCCACGCGACTTTTGACTTTTGACAAAAACGGAGCAAAGGTAATAGTGGAGGCAGCCTCGAGGCAGAAGCTGATCATCACCGCTCCGATCTCATCCAAATCCACCTGCCCTCCATATCTCCTCCGTCTTCCTCGAGGGAAAAGCGCGGATTGTGCACGCGTAAGGTTCGAACGTTCAGCCTTGCACACTTTCACATTCCCCCTCATCACCTGCCCGAACTTTGCTTGTATTTTGTGGCGGAGTATATCTAGACGCTGCACGCTGCTCAGGTCATGGCTCCTCCAGAGACTACCCCTTCTGTCGTTCCTTCTCGTCCACCTATAGCACCAAAAATGTCAGTTCCCCCAACTCAACCCACTCACGACCAGGTAAGCTGTACACTCCTCACCTTGCCTCCCTGCCCTCGCCGCCCAGCTCGGCACAATAATATTAACGCTGATGAATGTGGTCTAGGTTCCAATACTCTACGTCGTGCGTGTCCCTAGTTCATTGGACGCATGGCCTGTGACGACTTACGAGGAATGAATGTTCGGAATGGAACGGAAAGATTGTCGTCTATGCAGTCATGATATTCGCAATATGGAACATACCAGGCTTTAGAGTCCTGCTCAATCCACTGAAACTAATGACTATAGGCTGGCATGAGTTATGTCACATCATCATGGTATGTCGTCCTTCGCTCCCCATCTCTTCATGTACTGCTTTGCACCCTAAACCCCATCGGCACAAATAGGCGGTAATGACGGGCGGCACCATCCTCAAAGTCACGATCGATCCTAACCTGGGCGGTTGCACCTTAGTCCAAGGCGGTCATCCACCAACAATTCTCTCAGCAGGTTATATAGGCTCCACAGCCTTCGGCGGCGTTTTTATCCTTGGAGGATTCGACACATTGGTGGCGAAGATTTTGAGCTTCGTCATTGGCTTGGGGCTGCTGTGTCCGCTTGTACTTGTGAGGGATAAGTTGTGAGATTTCTTCAATATTACTGGGGGAGGAAGTCACTGAAGTTGGGTGACTAGGACAATATTCTTGACGTTTTGTTATGAGGGTCTGATGATTGGCTTTTGGTTTGTCGACCATGCGTAAGTCCTACTTGTTTTCGCCTATGCACTGGAACTCACCTCGTTTTAGGGACGCTCTAAGATGGTACTGTCTCTTCATCGGCGTCATGAAGTACGTATCCCCACAGTTCCATGTCCTCTCTCGCTGATCCTCCCAACCTTTCTTCAAGCATATTTTACGTCGTCTGTGAGTACCCTAACCATGATCTAATCTGATTATGTGCTTTGGACACCTGGTCAATTGATATTCTTTGCCGTGCAGGGGACATAGCAGACGATAAGTTCTTCCGAAAAGCCAATGATTCGGACTGTACGCAGTTCGCGATACTCTACCCTCGTATATCCGCACACGGTGAGTCATCTATCCTCCCCTCCCAGCCTCCCTCCCTTCAGGCATATCCTATCACTCCCCCCATTACATTTGAAGTCTCATCAACGTATGCCGCTCACTTGACACAGTGTGGGGATTTTTCTGGATCCTCTTCGAAGTCGGCGCCCTAATAGGTTTCACAATCCTGGGCATAGAAGCTTTCAAGGTATGCATTCCGTTTCCTCGTCTTCCTTTCTTACTCTCCTCCTCTGTGTAGGAGACTTACACTGCGCCTTGGCTTTTGCGCAGAGAACTCCCGACCAGATGATGGCTGAAGCTCGTACGTCTCCTTCCCCTCCTGCCTTCCATTCTGGAATGAGTTTAAGCTGAGCGTTTGGTGGTTTTAGATCAATTTTTGCCGACGTGATGGCTGTTCTTGGTTCTTGGTTTCTTGCATCTGTATTCCTAGATCTCCTACCATCCACGCTCACGACATCCTCATCGATCCTATACACACTCGCATCGCATGTCTGTCCCACCACGCATCTAACGCAATGTAACTTACATTCAGTGCTCCCTCACCATCTGTTTACAATGTTTTCAACTTGCTTTCTTCTGAATTGTTGTGTGTAGAATAGCGTCTAGACAGCTTGAACGGACGACAATGTACGTGCTGGACATTTACAATGCATTTGGACATTGGGACGCCCCTTGTTGGTTTCACGCTGAGGGAAGACTGGGTGAAATATTGTCATTAAGTACATTCGGCGATCGTGCGGGGACTGATACAATACGCTCGAACATCGTCCAGCTCCCTCATATCTCCACGAAACCACACACCCGATTTATATCCCAACTCCGCTCGGTCTTAATCACACAACCCGCACCCGACGCCCAACGTACAATCGCCAAAAGATAATCATAAAGTATAATTGAGGGGAGGATTCGGATATTTGTATTTTTTTGTGGACAAATTGTGCATTGCGACGAAGGAGAACAAGGTGGACAGCGAGGATAACGAGTGGGTGGAGTGGAACGGCGTATGTAGGAGGAGGGGGTAGGAGAGTGGGCGAGTTAGTGTGGTGAAGAGGATGGAATCATTTGCGGGAGGCTCGCCGTATTACGGTTGCGAGAAGTATTGCGCCCACCGCTGCTGCGCCTCCCGCGAGTGCCATTCCGATATAACCCTCTAAAATTGAGAATACGTTAGATTGGTACGTTTCTGAGGAAGAGGGGTGAGGAGACCGACGAACCTCGTGCAACTTTCTTGTCGATAAGGGTTCCAAGACTCAGAGCTTGCATGTTCGTCGGTTCCTTATCCATTAACAGAGCTGGAACGAAGAATTCCGGAGTCAGTAAAGGGAGACTGGGGGTGGAGAGTTGCACATACCGTTGAACTTTCGGGCATCTTCGTAGTTTCCCATCTTGTAATGTCCCAGAGCGAGGTAATATAGACATTCTCTTCGTCTTGTCGGCTCCGACCGGTAAATTTCTACATCCAGGGATTCAGAATTGATACCCTTGCAAAGAATGTTGGAGGAACGCACCTTGCAGTAAACGAACGCCCTCGACTTGGTCATCACGAATTGGGCTCTTCACAAGCCCCCACGAATAGTTGAATTTTGTCTGCACGGTGACATGTCCCGCTGCAACTTCCCTCTCGTACTGTGATCGGAGCACCTAGGATTAGACAGAAAAGACGTCAGTGAACAGCCCAGACACGAGAACCACCACTAATGCGTACCTCTAGTTCATCGTAAGAAAGCGAGACTTCAGCGTCGGCGGCGTATGGGAGTTCGGTGGTCATCTGGTTGCGCAGCAAAGATGAGAGTATTGGTTCAAAGAGTGTTTGGGTGCGATGCCAGTGCTGCCGCAGGACTTACACCAGCGCCTCCGGCAAATCTGGATTCGTCGGGTATCCGGCTCCAAGCGCTACGGAGACTGCTACCGTAAACAGCGGAGTCCAAACTTTTGCGTTCAACAACCTCCTTCACAGTCGACACGCACAGTCACTGCAGCGCAAAACAACAATGGCCGACGAAGCAGGTAAGTTTCACCCCTCAATATTGTCTACATTTTGCATATTTTGTCTCTGCGAGTAGGTTTAGGCAAGGCTGGGTCCTTTTCCGCTGGCGGCAAGGATGACAGAGGTGAATATTTTGAACGGTCTTCCATCCTGTTGTTCTCGCTGCACAAGACGATGAGCTCATGGTGCATTGCATTTTTCTCCTTTTTTTGCCATTTGCACCATGCTATTCTCCTTTCATAGCTAGCTAGCGTCGTCCTACCTCCCTCCTACTCATCCCTCCTCGCGGACGTCGTCGCACCGAGCTACTGACAGAACCAGTAGCAAATCCACAATGATACTCACGCACGACCGCCCTTTTTTTCTTTCTTCTTACAGACCGCTATGGTGGCTCTCGCGAAGAACGCTCGCATCGTTCTTCGAGATATGATGACAGGGAGAGAGATTATGGCCGTGATCGAGGAGACAGGGATCGTGATCGCGACAGAGACAGAGGAGATCGCTATGGCGGAGGAAGGAGGGACGATAGGCGCGACCGTGGTGGGGACCGTGGAGAGAGGTATGGGCGGAGTCGTGATTATGAGGAGTATTCGAGACGGTACAACGATGACGAACGTCCCTATAGGCGGGACCATAGGCGCGACGACGATCACCATCGCCGACCACCACGAGGTGACGAGATGGATACGGATGGACCACCGCCACGAGGTGGAGGAGATCGTCGCGGTGGACGGGGAAGAGGTCGAGGAGGAGGAGGAGGTGGTGGTGGTGGAGGAGGCGGAGGTGGGGGCGAAGGCGGAAGCCCGGAAAGACGATCGCCTACTCCCGAAGGCTGCCCTTCACTCACACAGCGAAAGAGAAAAGCGTCAGGTTGGGATGTTCATGCACCAGGCTACGAGCAGTACACTGCCCTACAGGCGAAGCAAACAGGTAAGATAGTGCACTTGTGCCAATGCACTCGCTAACTTTATTTTTAGGTCTTTTCAATCTTCCTGGCGCAAACCGAACCCAGATTCCACCCATTTTGAGTATCCCAGGATTACCTCCTCCTCTGCCCATTCAAAGCTTCGGGATGGGTATTGGTGGAAACCCGAACTTGTCTCGCCAGTCTCGTCGCCTTTACATTGGCAGCATTACACCCGAAATTAACGAACAAAACCTGGCGGATTTCTTCAACGGCAAGATGATCGAGATGAATATTGGTACAGGCGCTCCAGGGAACCCAGTCCTTGCTGTACAATGTAACTACGAAAAGAGCTATGCTTTCGTTGAGGTGAGGGCTTTTGTACTCACTGTCCCTGTCTTCTGTTCGCTCACTTCGATTCCAGTTCCGTAGCGCCGAAGACGCCACGTCTGCAATGGCCTTCGATGGAATCATCTTCCTCAACGGCCCACTCAAGATTCGCCGACCGAAGGATTATGCTGGTGAACCGATCGGTCCAGGCGTCCATGTGCCAGGAATCGTTTCAACCAATGTTCCGGATTCGCCTCACAAAGTATTCGTCGGCGGTCTGCCCACATATCTCAATGAAGAGCAAGTCATGGAGTTGCTCAAGAGTTTCGGAGACCTCAAAGCCTTCAATCTTGTCCGGGAAGGCGGCAGTGGTCCATCAAAGGTAACTATACCCTTGTGCATAGCCGATTCGTTAAACTGATCTTCTCCTGTGTTTTGATGTCGCAGGGGTTTGCGTTCTTCGAATACGTTGACCCCAACGTCACAGACGTTGCGATCCAAAGCTTGAATGGAATGGAACTCGGAGATCGCTATCTCGTGGTCCAGAGGGCTTCTGTTGGAGCAAAGGGTGGCGTCCCCAGCTTCCCCTATGACCAGTTCCCCGAAGTTCCTCGTCCAATCATGCCAGCTGGCGATATCTCCAGTTCGGACGCGCGCATCCTCCTGATGTTGAACATGGTGACGCCAGACGATCTCGTGGATGACCAAGAGTACGCAGATATTCTAGAAGATATCAAGGAGGAATGTTCTAATTATGGGGCTGTCGAGGATTTGCGGATCCCGAGACCTGTCAAGAAGGACAAGAGCAAGTGGGGAGAGGGTGGGGCACAGGCGGCGATGGATGCGCAGAGGCAGGACGAGGCTGCTGGAGTGGGGAGGGTGTATGTCAAGTACGCCAATGCGGATGGAGCCGCAGAGGCGCTCAAGGCATTGGCTGGGAGGTCGTTCGCTGGGAGGTCCATTGTGGCAACGGTACTTGGGGAGGACAGTTCCACCACGCCTCCTCTCAACCTCATTTTCGCGCCACAACCTGAAGCCCCGCCTCCATTGCCCGAGTCTTGATGGATTGTGGGTTGGCATTTATTCCTCGTTTTGTGTATATTACTGTTGTCTTCGATCGGGCTCTGTGTCGACAGGGTTCTGATTGAATATCTGAGCTGATCTTATTCTGTCTCCATCTCCGCTTCCCTGGTCCATTCTGTTTCTTGCGGATCATTCCCCGCCGCCGGCACTAACGAGAATTTTGATGAAGCTACAATGACATGGAGCTTCGATGAGTATCGCATATTGCTAGCTTCACTACCTTACTAGGCCTTTTCAGCTGCCACTCTCGTTCCGGAATCGAGCACCCTCCTTGAACTGGTGTGAGATGCACCCTTCGAAAATAGCTGTATTTTGAGCAGCTGTGGTCGAGTCGTCGCAAAAATGAATATTCCAGAACTGAGCGAGCATGATTTTGGTTCCGCCTATCGCGGCCCCTGACGAGAATAGAGTTGAATTTGTCGCAACAATTGCACACCAGGGACCTGAAGTCAATACAAAGTGACATTTCGCCAGTGCTTACCAGAAGAGGCGACGATCTAAAATGCGCGTTTATAAAGTCACAGCAAGCGCAGAATGTAGCCATCCTTCCTCCTCCCACTTCGCTTGAGCAACAATGTGGCCCTTTTCCAGCTCGTACAAGACTATCGTCCAGGCTAAACGCGCTGAGCGCGAGGCAGCCCTCCAGTCAGCCCCTCGCTTTGATGCCACGGTGCATGGAGAGTACCTGAGCGTCACCGGTACGTCGATCATCATTGCATTTGACGGGACCTTTTTTGTTGAAGCTAGAAACGCTTTATAGCTTCTGAAATTGTCCGACGAATCAAGTTGGGCCAATGGATGGCAATCGACGTGCTTGAAGCTTACATCGCTCGCGCCGCACTTGCACATTCCATTACCAACTGTTTGACCGAAGGTACGTTACCTCCGTCTTTGGGCGCTGTTTGGTTTCTTGACATTTGGATTCCTAAGTGTTCTTCGAGACGGCTCGGAAAGAAGCTCGAGCTCTTGACGAAGAATTTGCGAGAACTGGCCATCTCAAGGGACCTCTTCACGGTGTTCCCGTCAGTTTTAAGGATCAATGTATGTCTTTATGTTATTGCTTCACGTTCCCCTCTGATCCCTACAAGTCGAGATTGCCGGCGTGGATGCTACCATCGGCTTTACTCAATGGGCCAACAAGCCATGCTCTACGGATGCCTTCGTAAGTTCACGTGGTTCATTCATCGAAGATATGAAGCTCAAATTCACCTAGCTCGTCAGCGAATATCGAGACCTCGGCGCCATTCCCTTCGTCAAGACCAACGTTCCTCAAACTATGCTTGCCTTCGAATGTTCGAATCCCCTTTGGGGAGTCAGTCTCAATCCGTGGTCCGCACACTACACTTGCGGAGGTAGTTCTGGTGGTGAAGGTGCCCTTTTAGCTATGGACGGTGCCGCTATGGGAGTGGGTTCGGATATCGGTGGAAGTTTGAGAATTCCTGCTAGTTATTGCGGAATTTACAGCCTGAAACCGGGTGTGGGGAGGTTTAGCACTTTGGGTGCTCGAAGTAAGTTCCGCTTGTCGATCCTCCTTGTGACCAGGCGTTAATGACCTCACCTCCGCACCACAGGCCCCACGAAAGGTTTTGAGTCTATCAAAACTGTCACAGGCCCCATGACAAGGTATGGCCTTGTCTTCTGTTCAGATTGATTCCTTGCTCACAACCACTATCTATAGGTCTCTGGACGACTTGGAACTCGTTTGCCAATCCATCTTTGGTCGACCAGACCCATACTGCGAATTGACACCTCTTCCGTTCCGCGAGCAGAAACTTCCCTCTAAATTACGCTTTGGATACTACACCAACGGTTTGTGTTCTCTCATCTATCTCGCCGTTCTGTTATTCAACTATTCCATTTAATCTTAGATGGATTCGTCAAGGCTTCCCCTGCGAACAAGCGAGCTGTTCTGGAGACCGTTGCTGCTCTTAGGGCCAAAGGACACGAGTGCGTGGAGATTGAGGTTCCTCTTCGTGAGTGCATTGTCGGTGTTTCGGAGACTCAATTTGTGACGAACTTTGTTATACGATAGCTTCCAAAGCAATGGAGATCTTCATCTCGTTGACAGCTGCAGATGGATACAAGACTCTGTTGTCCCACCTCGGGCCTGATCCTCAGGTGTGGATCAGCCCTTTAGGGTCGTCAAGTCGCACTCTCAAATGTTGACATTGTTTTAGGAGTCAGCCTTGTTCCTTGTGACTCTTGGTCCAAAGCTCTTCAGTCAGTTGCATGCCAATTTATCGCCGGTGTACTGAACTTATCATCCACTCCTCGGTCAGGCTTCGTCCGTTCTGTCGCATGCTGGGCTCTGAGCAGTGTGATCGGAGACACCATGTTCTCGAATATTGTTGGGGAAGCTCGCGTGAAACCCGTTCGAGAACTCTACACCGTAGTCGCGCAGAGGGACGAATATAAGAGATTGTTCTACCGAGAGGTGAGTGCCCTACATCCTGTCGAAATCGATCGAGGAGTTGTAGCTGAGTATTCCCCCAGGTTTGGCAGAAGCATGAACTGGACGGTATTGTCGCTCCTGTCCAAGCCTTGCCTGGTCTTCCTCATGGGTATGTGCACCACCCGCTTCATCGACGTCTCAGTCACTGATTGAATTCACCGTAGCGGTTGTGCCAATCTTGCACCACTAGCGGCAGCTACTATCTTGTACAACATGGTGGAATCACCTGCTGGTTCTGTTCCAGTCACTCGGGTCGATGCAACCCTTGACAAGCTCACTGAGGAGTGGGATTCTCCAATCGGCGGATCCAAGCTGTTGCAGGATGCTTTGTACAGTGGAAAGGCGCCCGTATACGATGTCGAGAAAATGAACGGCTTGCCTGTTGGTATTCAAATTGTTGGGAAGACTTGGGAGGATGAGAAGGTTCTGGCTATGATGCGTGTGGTCGACGAGGCGTTGGGACCGAGAGGGTTTGGTCCGGGGATGTGGACCAGGGATAAGTTCGTTCGTTAGTTTCCTATCGCCATCTTTATTTTCTTGTGGATCATATTTTTACCCATAGCTTAATAGCTCGAGGGATGTTACTACATAGCACGCTCCTTTTCCTACCCAAAATGTTACATTCCTTTTTGTCTGCAGCTGGTACAAAGTCTGCGTCAAGAAATTGTGTCCAAGTACGAACAGAACCTTGAGCGGTGAGGGATCCCCAAGCTAGGCGCTGGGTCGGCCTGCACGACGATCCGACTTCCTCTGTTCCACCTTGGGGGCGTCTTATCAGCCTGGAAGTAACTATGGTGGCGACACGGACACACCCAAGTCTTTTTGCAATCCCGATACGCTTGGAAGAAATTCAAACAACTCTCCCGATCGTAATCATTGCGGTTCAAGCAGTCCATAGAAGCCTTGGCTGCATCTTCGCAAGGACTGGGAGTTGCATCGGTAAATTTCATGCGGTCCATCGTTAACAATTGGAGCCGGTGATACAGAGGTGCTTATGGGACGAACTCGATGAACTTGGTTGTAACGTGTCGCCCCTAGGCTCGACGGAAAGAGTCTCAGATATGTTTATGTGCATGGTTGAATGGGAAGATGCATACTCTGAAGTGCTCGACGTAATTGTGAGGCCTGACGTTGTCCTCTGGCTTTGGGATGCTCGTCGTCGTCGTCGACATTGGAAAAGGAGGAGGGGCGAACAGTTCGGCAGGGTTGCCGTCAACAGCCGCCAACACGCGTCAACATTTTGTCTGAGTTGTCTTGCCTTCTGCCTTTCTGTTGCGCGTCGGTTCGGCAAATGATCTAAAT
This sequence comes from Jaapia argillacea MUCL 33604, assembly GCA_000697665.1. Taxonomy (NCBI): domain Eukaryota; kingdom Fungi; phylum Basidiomycota; class Agaricomycetes; order Jaapiales; family Jaapiaceae; genus Jaapia; species Jaapia argillacea. The sequence continues at coordinate 1,145,345 of KL197712.1, read as the reverse complement.
TGCATCCAAGCACAGTCGCGTCCTCGCGGCTGGTTGAAATCGTTTCAAATGGCTTGGGCAATGTCGGAAACTCGCTGCGCTTCCTGCGTAGATGTCGTGTTGCGTTCCAGTCGCTGACGCCTCTCCCCGGCCGGCACTTTGCTCGCAGTCTCCATCCATGGAATATAAGGGCACAGGTTCCCTTGAATCTCAACCACAGAACAATCAGTTCACTGCTCACCGACATCGATCTTCAGCAACACCTATCACCTAGTTTCCTATCGATAAAATGCATCCTCATTACTATGGAGGTTACGGTCGCCGCCCCGCTCGCCTCTTCTGGTTTATCCTTGGTGGCCTTGCCACTGCGTGGTGGTTCAAGAGCCATGAGAATCGTAGCGTTGAGGGCTGGAAGTCGCGATGCAGGAGGGTGAAGGAGGCCCCAGTCGATGCCGATCCACCTACCGCTGGTGCACCTCCCTACGCACCTCCACCATCCATCCAAGCCCAGGCACAAGCGCGATTCGAGGACGGAGGATCGCCGACCTGGGGTACTGGTCAGCCGGGGCAGCAGCAGGCTGCCCCCCAGTATGTGCCGGCCAACTGGGAGGAAGAGAAGGAGCGAATGATGGCCATGAAAGCTAAGGCCTCAGACACAGTTCGTGCTTGTTCATTTTCATCCTTCTACCTCTCATTAATCACGTCCCATGAGCAGATGACAGAAATTTCTGAAGCTACATTGGATGGTATCCTCTCGACTGTGTCGTCTTTGAAATCAGTATGTGTTACGGTTTCAACCTTGAAATTTCTCGTTTCATATCCTGATGATTCTTTCCCCAGAAATTGGCTGATCATAAGGCCCGTATGGAGGAAGAGAAGAAACGCCAAGAGCAGATCCTCGAAGAGCAGAGGAGGGCTGCTGCTAATCGTCGTTGGGTCTGAGCACTCTAATATTTTCTTCGACTGATTCCCACTGGCATCTTTGCATACATCCACTCTCATTTAGTTCCTCTCCTCCCAATTCACTTATTCTCTGTAGAACATCCCATGTACACATAGGATTCAACCGGCAGTAATTACCGAAATTGATATTCTCGCTCATTCACTTTTACTTGCCTGGGTGCTGTGTCCTTTGTCCCTCATGCTCGTATGTTTGCTCTAGCCACGAACTTCACCTGCGCTACCCTCGTCCACAATGCTCTCCATGCAGCCTCCTCTCTGCGGGGGCCACTATCTCGGAGATCTGAGGGCCTAGCAGTATCTGATATTGATCGGCGAGCCAGATTGGATATTTTCAGAAGAGTATTTTTGACTGCTCCGACGCATCACGGCATGGAGGGACGGAACCTTGGGAGAGCTTGTTCTCGGTCTCTTTGACCTCGAGCTTTAAGCTACTTAAGACCTGGCTTTCGACCTTTCTTGTGCTAGTCTTATCCTTGGTCGACAATCTCCGCCATTCTGCATTCACGAGATATCGACGAGAGGGAGCCCCTGATCGATAGCACAGAGTATAGAGCAGTTTTTTTGAGTCTCCTCGCTTCAGTCACTTATCCTTCATCCCAGGATGACGACCCTTTCGCCCCTCGACTCGAAACAAGATTTTAATGACGATGCCATAGTCCAACCGACCTTGGAGAGTTCGGACTACAAGGTGGCGATCCGTCCACCCATTGATTACTCCTCGTTCTCCGCCTTCCGCAAGAGCGTTTGGAACCGATTTGCCAGTCTCTGGACGAGACGATTTGTTCTCTCCTTGTTGGCGGGACAAGTGGTGTCTTTATGTATCACCTGCACGAATGTTACGACCACCGAGCTCGTTAGCCGGAACTGGTCCTTACCTACGACCCAAACGTTTTTCTTGTGAGTGAGATTTTTATCTACCTTCACGTCCTAGTGGAGCATGGCTGATCGATTGTCAAGGTATTTTTCACTTTTCGTCATCTATACACCGTACACGATGTATCAATGTGAGATATCCGTTTGGGTCTCTTCTCCCAGTCCACTGATTTCAACCGTTCAGACGGATTGAAAGGATGGGGCCAGATGGTGTTGAGAGATGGTTGGAAATGTGTGTATTTTTTTTGGTCCTTCCGTCCGAATACTGGTTTATTTGGTTTCCTCAGACTTTATCTTGGCATCTTGTGATGTTGAAGGTAATTTCCTTGTCGTAAAGGTATGGGCCAAAGCTTGAGTCGAGGGGAAGAAGCCGGGCTAACTCTCTCTCTTGTACCCCAGGCCTATCAGTACACCACCCTGCTATCTTGCATGCTCCTTGATGCGTAAGTCAGATTCTCACCCTAGATATGTGAACTGCTGACCCATCGTTGTATCATCTTCAGATGGGCCATACCCGTGTGCTTGCTCTTTTCTTACATTTATATGAGGAACAAATACCATTGGACACAGTTACTTGTGAGTCTTCCTCCCTCGGGTCGAGTTCGTCCCCTAATCCAAGTATGTCGGTAGGGTGTCTTTGTGTGCATCAGTGGTTTGGCCATGCTTGTTGGGTCCGATCACCTTACAGACAAGGACTACCCGGCCTTAAACATGGCCAAGGGGGATATTTTTATGATTGTCGGAGCTACACTCTACGGATTCAGTGCGTAAACCACTCTTTCCGTTTCCTCGGTCTCCCCTGATTCTGGCATCTTGATAGCAAACGCCACTGAGGAATTCTTTGTTCGCCAGTCTCCCCTTTATGAGGTACGATTTAAAGTCAACTACAAGTCGTGGTGGTACTCAAATGGTGGATACATAGGTCGTTGGACAATTGGGTATGTGGGGAACTTTGATCAACGGAATCCAAGCCGCGGGACTGGAACACGACGGGATGAAGACGGCATCATGGAACGGTGCCACCAGTATGATTTCCTCTCCCGTTCCTCCCCAAACTCGAAGCTCATATATCCTTTCTAGTCGGGCTTTTGGTCGCGTATACTGCATGTTAGTGCTATAGTCTGATCTTAGATTCCGGGTGATGACCGTGTGCTGTGTTACTTCTCAACAGCGATGTTCATCTTGTACACCGTGGCCCCGTTACTTTACCGCATGGCTTCGTCAGCATACTACAACCTCAGTCTCTTATCCAGTGACTTCTACGGCCTCCTCTTCGGTCAGTCCGCCTCCTCTGTTTCTCTCTCCCCGTCACTCATTCCCTTGTCTTTAGGATTGTTTCTCTTCGTGCGTGATTCGCGGAGCACCGTTGGACTGCTATCATCTCAATAGCACTTGATCTTCTCTTTAGCACTACAAGCCGTTCTGGTTATACTTCGTTGCCTTCGGCGTCGTCATTGTTGGGCTCATCATCTACTTCTGGACTGCTACTCGTAAGATTTCCTTCTATCCTTTTGTTTTTGGACTGGTATTGATTGGTTTTTACAGCGGAGGGACAAGGTAAGCTCGATCCTAAGGCTCCTGCGTATGTCAAGACCAGGAGCGAAAGGGCTGAGGAGGCCAGGATGGAGATGGCCTGAGTCGAAATTGGGGTGGATAGTAGTAGACTACATCGTTGTCTGGTACAGTTACTATCTTCTTGGATGCCTCAAGGAATATGAGGTATTCCCCGATGAAATGTCCCCTGAGCTTGTGCGAGCGATTTGCCATGATATCTGACTGAACTGCAGGGTGGATAAAATCAACGTCGTGAGATTTACCAAACGATTGACTGGGTTCCTTCAGGTTCGAATATGTAACGTCCTCACCTGCTGCAATTACTAGGTGTCGAGATTCTTTGTGTTCCACACTCAACAACAGCCAAAACATGGAAATGGCTTGCGCCAGGCGATAGAATGCCCTACTAGCCAGCATCCTTGGCGCTTCACGCTGGCCCAAAACGGGACTCCATATTATCCGTCTTTCGACCTTCTCTCCAACTCATTCTCCAGAGCAGCAACTTGACGACCTCGTGTACTTCCTTCTAGCGAAGTACTATCGTCTCTGATCCTTCCCCATCATCGTCTTCGCCATTCCTCCCCTCTTCTGGTTGTCAGCTAGTGTGACTTCTTTCTGTGTGATATGCTTGGCGAGGACCAAAGCGACGAGGACATCAGCACCGTCAAGCAACATCTGTGTTGATGTGGTTGAGGCTGACCACTCGTTTTTTCTGCGCTTCCAGCTTCAGATACCATCATCAATTCACGGACATGCTCCGATCTCCCGAAGTGTAACTTTTCTGTCGATGTCGTGTAACATTGCTCTCTCAGTCCTATTCAATCTCCAACATCCCATCACTTTCGACATCCCCTTTCTTTCGTTTTCACTTAAGAAGGGAATACTTCATCAGGCGGTCTCCCCTTCAGAGATATAAATGCCCCGCCCCTCTGGCGCTCCCATTCATTGTGACGTTTCTATATGCAGTTGCTTTCATATCCATCCACACACTCAATCTGGTGACAACTGGCAGCCCGTGCTGGGAGAGTTTATTCTACGTGTGTTGTGTCAGCCATTGGATCCCTCATTCTATTCTGACGATTTTTCTTTCCTTAGTGCCCAATGTATTCCTACGATTCTGAGCGCGGGTCCGGTTTCTCCTTGGCTGGGTGTCTGTATCTCTTGGTCAGGTGCTATCGCCCTGCCAGGTAGAACCTCAGTCATTGGGACTGGATTGGTGTCACCTCCATCGGTTCGAAGCGGTTGTTCATTGTTGGAACGGCGATACTTCGGCTATGGCGATCCGCTGCCGTGGTTCCATCTTAAAGGCCTATGAACCAGGAAAGATCGTCTTCCTTGAGTTCCTGCTTGACCATGGCTTCTACTCAACCCACAACTCTTCGCTGGGGCATCATCTCAACTGGCCACATTGCCTCGGTTTTCGTGAAGGATCTCCTCGTCGACCCGAAGACGAGAGACGTGCATGATGTTGTTCATAAAGTAGTTGCGATCGGGTCGAGAACGGTGGAGAAGGCGCAGGAATTTATCGACAAATATGCTGCCGGCGACAAGTCGATCAAACCATATGGAACCTATGAGGGAGTATATTCTGACCCGGTACGTCTCAGTGTCTCTCGTTCAAACATCCGATACTTATACTGCGATTGCCCACCTTGAGGATGTCGACGCTATATACATTGGTTCGTCTTCGCAATCCTGGCAGTCTCATCCATCCATCGACTCCTGAATCTCCCTTACAGGCACACCGCATACAATGCACTACGTGAACGCGCGTGACGCCCTGAAAGCCAAAAAGGCTGTCTTATGCGAGAAACCTGTGACCCTGAACGCTGCTGAACTGCGCTCTTTACTGGCTATCGCGAAGGAGAACAACGTCTTCTTCATGGAAGCGCTGTGGACTCGATTCCAACCTTTGGTGAAGGAGTTAAAGAAGGTTGCCGAGGATGGATCGCTCGGGGAGCCGATCATGGTGGAAGCTGATCTTTGTGCCAATTTCGGTGTTGAAAGTGAGCCTGCTTTGAAAGGAATACATTGGTCGTTTTCTCACCACGATCACTCATCTCTTCATAGAACTCCCTATCACTCACCGCATCTTGGATCCCAGGCTTGGTGGAGGTGCCCTGCTGGATCTGTGAGTCATACCGCCATACCCACCTTATTGATTGGTCTCTAACTTTGTTTTTAGAGGTCCGTATCCACTTTTCTGGGTATGTGACTTCACTTTTCACTTTCCCTCGTTGTAACTACGCCAACGTGACCCACCTCAGGCTATACTCGCGCTCTATGAGCACCCGTCCAATGCCAACACAAGACCATCTGGGATAAGCGCATCGATGATCAAGACACCTCTCACCAATGTTGACAGTAATACAACATTCACCTTATCTTTCACACCGACTTCATCCTCCTCCCTTTCGGCACAAGCCAACCTCACCTGCGCCATCAACGTTCGTGGCATCAATCCCAGTGTTGTCATCCGGTACCGACATGGCAACATTCATGTTGCTGCACCATCTCCTTGCCCCAAGTCCTTCAAGGTAGAATACTTTGACAACAATGGGAAGCTCGTGAGAGAGGAGAAAAAGGTTTATGAATATGTCGGTGGAGGATGGCACTTCCAAGCCGATGAAGTTGCGAGGTGCATCCGGGAAGGTAAGATCCAGAGTGAGGCTTGGGGATGGGACAAGAGTTTGTTGGAGATGGAAATTTTCGACGAGGTACGTCCTCGTCCCAAGAGTGTGTCGTGTCTTGGACTCTCGTCGTTGATCTTCCTGTTCCAGGTCCGCCGCCAGGGTGGATACGTCTTCCCGAAGGGAGTTGAACAGGTTGTGTAAATTGATCACTGAATCGATATCATGCATGACTACCGAGAGCTTCCTATCCCTGGCCTGTACGTTTGACGCTGGAACCGATTCGATTGCATTTCTCCCCAAGATCCAAGTCCTGCATATGAGTTCGCGCAAATTTGCGAACCCGGCAGACGGTTAGATAGCGCTGGATACGTGCGGGTGAATAGTGGGGATCTGCTTTACGATATAAGTCGTGTCGCCCGAAGGAATTAGCCCTGACTTTCCAATGCTTTGACCAACCAAAGTGACTAACTTGGTCAGTCGCTTTCGCTTGTCCTTCGTCGAGCTGACCCTATGCGTGATGCCGATCCTCTGTTCTATGATAGTCGCTGAACACCGTTCCACTCCAACATCTTCCTGTTCTCGAGCGTCACCGACACAGTTCTTCTACGGAAACCCGTCTCGCCATGTACGAACGTATTCTATTTTTTTCACTCTGTACCACCCTTTGATATCACTCGTTGATTATCAAGCGCTTCGTGAGTGGAAGATTGGTCAGATGCTATCGCCTGCGAGCCAGGATGTCAGTCAGATGAACCCCACTCTCGTCACCCTCAGCGGTTCAACGCGGTTCTTGGAGCGGCGATACTCCGGCGACGGCGGTCCGACGCGATGGATATTTCGTTCCAGTGCTCCTTAAGACCCGCTACAAGCATGGTTGTTTCCCTTGGTTTATCCTGAATAACTTCTTGCTTTTACAATGGCTTCCACTGCACCGACCACTCTTCGTTGGGGTATCGTCTCTACTGGCTGGATCGCTTCGGTTTTCGTCAAGGATCTCCTTGTCGACCCGAAGACGAGGGACGTTCATGATGTTGTTCATAAAGTTGTTGCGATAGGGTCGAGAAGTGTAGAGAAAGCGCAGGAGTTCATCGACACATATGCTGCAGGCGATAAGTCGATCAAAGCATATGGAACGTATGAGGGGGTGTACTCTGATCCGGTATGTCTCAGGTTTGCTTTCGTTCCCTCGTACAACACTTATCCCCCAAATGTTTCATTCAAGAACGTTGACGCTATCTACGTTGGTTCGTCGTCACACTCCTAACGATCTCGATTATTCCTTTGACTTTTATATCTCCCTCTTCTAGGCACACCACACACGTTGCACTACATAAACGCCCGTGATGCCCTGAAAGCTAAAAAGGCTGTTTTGTGCGAGAAGCCAGTGACGTCGAACGCTGCTGAACTACGCTCGTTGTTGGCTATTGCGAAGGAGAATAATGTGTTCTTTATGGAGGCGTTGTGGACTCGGTTCCAACCTTTGGTGAAGGATTTGAAAAAGATTGCGGAAGGAGGATCGCTTGGGGAGGTGATCATGATGCAAGCTGACCTCTGTGCTGACTTTGGTGTTGAGAGTGAGTCTGTTGATAGTCCGGATGTCGCTTGTTGTTTACCTCACCATGATCATAGAACTGTCCAAGTCACACCGTATCTTGAACCCTGATCTCGGCGGAGGCGCTTTGCTTGATTTGTGAGTAGCACTTACTGACTGTAGTCGCAGTCGCCTGATGCAGCGTTTACAGGGGTCCCTATCCACTTGTCTGGGTGAGTAATTTCGACGACTTCATATATTAATGATGTATCAACTTGCCCCATAGGCCATCATTGCGCTCTATGAGCACCCATCTAACAACGGTGCTAGACCATCAGTCATCAACGGGTCTATGATCAAGACGCCTCTGACGAATGTGGATAGCAACACATCCTTTACCTTATCGTTCACACCCACCTCGTCCTCCACGCTTTCTGCGCAAGCCAACCTGACCTGTGCCATCAACGTTCGTGGCAATGACCCCAGTGTCACGATCCGGTACCGCCATGGAACTATTCATGTTGCTGCTCCACCGTACTGCCCCAAGTGGTTCAAGGTGGAGTACTTTGATGACAAGGGTAAGATCGTGAGAGAGGAAAAGAGGGTGTATGAGTATGTTGGTGGAGGGTGGCACTTCCAGGCCGACGAGGTTGCGAGGTGTATCCGGGATGGTAAGATTGAGAGTGAGGGATGGGGATGGGATAAGAGTTTGCTGGAGATGGATATCTTTGATGAGGTAGGTCGAAATCTCCTAAATGTCTTGGCATCTTTCGCTGAGCTTGGTTCTTCCTGTGTAGGTGCGCCGCCAGGGCGGATACGTCTTCCCGAAGGGGGTTGAACAGGTTGTTTAAATTGAATGCCGGCGAAGAAAGCAGGTGCCTGTAGGTTACCATGTACGATCCATGTGTCTGGAAGCTAGAACATGATGCGACTGCGTGTTTGAACCGATTCAACCGAACTCGTGCGAGTATGTTTCGTCTGAATCCCAAGGTGTTGGTTTCCATATGGACTGCACAAAATATCTTGGTTTCCTGAGCCTGGACTCAGATTATTCCTGTGAAGTTTGATGGGCCTGTGCAATAGGCTGTGAGCAGGGCACCCCGCAATGGTTGAGGGGTGTGTGACTTGTGACTACCGTGACGGTCACGTCTGAGGTCGACTCCGCCGTTGTACAGCAGGGTTCCCGTTACTCCTGTTCTTCCATACTTAGACGCCCGGTTGTGCAGCCTGCAGTCCTGGCGCCATCAACAGCTTTGTCGTCGTCATGAACGATCTCCCACCGCCGGGTCCACATCAGCAGTATCAGCGCGCGTCTCCACAGTCATCTGCCAACCAGCTTGGCTCCTCTCTTTCTGTACAGCTGGCCTCCGACCCTGATTCGTACGACCATTCGATTTCTCCTAGGTTTAATTCTTCATCGAAGTCTCAACCTGGGCCTTACAGTGCGCCGGCTTCAAATCCTTCCTCCCGTATCCCGGATCGACCGAATGTACCCACAAGGTCATCAACAGTGGGCAGCCCTCAGGAGCTCGATCGGGATAGACATGTCGATGATTCCACCATCTATCAGTCTCGCAGTGACGACTTGAATCATTCGGGCATTAGCCTACCAGATAACGACATGACCATCTCCGGCCCCTCACCTGCCTTCCTTTCTCCAAGTCGTCCTACCACCCCTGGCAGTTCTCATAACCATCAATCGATGTCGAATTCTGGCCATTCAGAGGAATCCCATACCACTCATTCTTCACTCTATTCCGCCTCTTCTAACGGCGCCTTTGGTCCCGCTCAAACATCAACCACATCCACCTCGACCAGCATTACGTCCACGTAAGTGTTCCTTGCGGAGATTGTTCGCCCTTCGTTTATTGCGCGATCATCGGGGGAGGTCAACTGCGTGCTCGAACCCATTCTAACTCTCTGCATTCCCGCTAGGCCTTGTTCAGCATGCGGGAAGCCCATGATGGGCGCATTTGTTCGAGCGCTGGGCACAGTGTACCATTTGAACTGTTTCAAGTGCATGGTAAGTCCCGTTCGCTAGTTTGGAGATATCATATCAACCATTTGCCTGTAGGACTGTGGCACTGTCGTCGCCTCCAAGTTTTTCCCGATCGACGGCCCCGACAACAAACAATTCCCACTTTGCGAACGAGACTACTTTCGACGGCTGAACCTCATCTGTGCCAAGTGTGGCATGGCTTTACGAGGGAGTTACATAACTGCATGCAGTACGTGACTTCCGCCAATGTCGGGATAATCTGTTTGACTCTGTACGCACAGACAAGAAGTTTCATGTGGAGCATTTCACTTGCTCACTGTGTCCAACACTATTTGGGCCTCAAGATTCCTATTACGAGCATGAAGGCGATGTGTACTGCCACTTCCATTACTCAACTCGCTTTGCCACCAAATGTGCGGGATGCTACAGTGCGATCCTGAAGCAATTCGTGGAGATCAACCGAAATATGCGAGACGAATGCTGGCATCCTGAATGTTACATGATTAACAAGGTATGTTCTGCTTATCAGATCACCCCCAGTACGTTAACGATAATCCCGATCCCGATAGTTCTGGAATGTCAAGGTCGTATCGCGACGAGCGAGCGTCACACCTTCTAGTTCCGACACTGCGGTGCAAGAGGCACCATGGGTAGATGAGGAAAAGCGAGAGACTCCCACGTCGCTCAAAGATAAGCAGGTACGGATGGAACAACAAGTCTATCGAATATGGACGTGAGTGGGAGTCTTGACCTGTGATCATCTTCAGTTCGCTCACATGTTCCAGGGTCCTATCCGCTTTTGAGGAGTCGAGCGCGGCTTGTATCTCGGACATGCTTCGGCAAGTCAGCAATGGACAGTATCAAGATGCCATCCGGATGGCCGAGAAGTTCATACTCCACGTGGAGGTCTTATTCGCTACCATTGATGACCTCGAGTTCGTCTTCGCATCGCTGAATGTGAAAGGTACGTCATTGGTTGCCTACAGGTTGACATCTTCGTCAGTTCTTTAATTATGCCTGTCAGGGATGTCACATGTCCGCGAGGCTCGTATGCTGTGTCGGAAGACAGTCGATCTCCTCAAGCTCCTCTCGCATACACAGGAAACCGGTGCTAGGCGGATGGGGATGACGCAGGAATTGCTGGCCTTGGTGACAGGGCTGGCTCATTACCTGAAGATCCTTATTCGCATCGCGCTGACAGGTGCTCTTAAGCTGGAGAGAGATTACAACACGCAGGAAGCCATGACATCCTTCTTGGACAAGTTGCATCTTCTGGCCGTACAGGGTGGAAATCCCACGGCTAAGAGGATGATCAAAGGCGCGCATGGTGAATACATCACGCCTACGAAAGACAGCAACTTTGGTACCCAAGGCGTCACATATGGCTTCCGAAGCTTGGCGCCCGAGAACGCTGGCGAATCACCCTTTAGCGCCGCCTCCAACAAAATGGCCAGCCCACCCTCGGACTTATGCGTTCGCTGTAATCTCACGGTCGAAGAGGATTGTGTTCGCTTGGGGACGTACCAGCGATGGCACTCGCATTGCATACAATGCCAGACGTGCGGTAAAGTGGCAGCGGTGCCTGCGAAGGAGTCCACCACCCCAAAGACCGACGATAAGGACAAAGACAAAGATGGCCCGAAGCTTTCGACAGCTCGTCGCCCTCCTGCGAACGTATCGTTGTTCGTTTTTGATCCCTCATCGATGCAGGAGTCGCCTTCTTTTGGTGAAGTCCCCACTGTTGTGTTTTGCACGGAGCACGGGCACTCAGGATGCCGAGGCGGTTTTCAACCTGTGTCGAGGTTGGAGCAATATTCTTTCTTGCTTAATGTCGCGCTGCGGAGATTGTACATTCTCCTGAAGAAGCTTGGCGTGGTCCCTTCATCTCCGGGTACGTCATACTTTGTGGCTATGTGGAACGTCGTTGAGTTCCTTCCTTCATCCAGTGGCTGCTCCTCCTTCGGCACCAAGAGCGCCAGAGCACGACCCATATCGCAATTCTGGAGATATCGTTCCCATGAAGTCTGTGCATTTGGATCGTAAACTGTCTGCGACCGCTCGCCTCCCGAAGAGATCGACCATCGTTGAAAGCCCAACCGGCAAGACTGTGCAACCTAGTAATGCACTGCACTCACAACGATCGCAGCAAGAACTCGCTGTCCAGAAGACGGCCACATCCGCTGCCCACCAGGTCTCAGTCACCCCTGGTCGATCCTCACGGCCTCCTCAGCATGCTTCCGCGGGTCCTCCCCAACGGCCTAGCCGAGCTGCAGTTGGGCCTTTGGACATGAATATGCAACCTCAAGTGCTCAAGCCTCCGTTTGCAAGAAGCAATACAGAAGTCATGATCGTTGATGACTCGGCGCCGAACTCACCGGCCACTGGTCCAGACGACGGCGTTCCGACCCAAGATGACGGCATCACGCTCGCAGACATCCCTCAGCTCGTAGAAGCGGCGCAGGCCCGAGAACAGCATCGGTCACTCCCACGCCAGAATTCGATACCCTATATCGCAGAGCTCAGTGCGCTGGAGCTTGCGATCGTCAAGCACGCCGCAGTCCTAGCACTCACGAAATCGCCACTTCGAGATCAGTTTGACCTGGATGAGATCCTGGAGTTGATCGAGATGAAGAAGGGCGGCTTTTGGAATAAGCTATTTAAGGGTGACAACAAGAAGAACTTGAAGAAGAAGGGTGCGTATAGCCTTCCACCTTCGCTATCTTTGCAATGTTGTCTGATCTCCTCCCGACAGGTGTATTTGGTGTCCCTCTTGAATTGTTGGTTGAACGAGAGGGGTCAGACTCTTTGCTAGGAGCTTCTCGTGCGACTCTTAGAGTGCCGAGCTTCATCGACGATGTGGTTTCCGCCATGAGACAAATGGGTACGACTACATTTTGGTAACCAAGGAATGCGACTAACCACCCTTTCAGATATGTCCATCGAGGGTATCTTCAGGAAGAACGGCAACATCAGACGACTCAAGGAGCTGACTGAAGCCATCGATCGGGACCCTTCATCAGTGGACCTTTCGACAGATAACCCTGTGCAGTTGGCCGCTCTCCTCAAGAAGTTCCTCCGTGATTTGCCGGAGCCACTAATGACCTTCAAGTTGCACCGATTGCTCATTGCCTCCCAATGTAAGCTCCTACTCCAAATCACTTATGCTATCCTGGTACTTAGGTCCCTCCAGCTGTCCCGAATGATGCGGATCGTAAACGACTCCTCCATCTTGTTTGCGTTCTCTTGCCAAAATACCATCGTGATACGATGGAGGTGCTGTTCGTCTTCCTCAAATGGGTTGCTTCCTTCGCACATCTAGACGAAGAAACGGGGAGTAAGATGGATCTGCAAAACTTGGCGACAGTCATCTGCCCCAGCATCCTGTACTCACGGGGCAGAGATGCAGTTCGGGACGAGAGTTTCGGTGCCATTCGCGTTGTGACGTCGCTACTCGAAAACCAGGACGAGTTCTTCACCGTGCCAGAGGAACTTCTCCTCATACTACACGATCAAGAACTATTCTCCAACAGCATGGACCTTCCCAGCCGCGATTTCATGAAGAAGTGTGACACCTACATGCGCCTCAAGTCTGGTGCACGCACACCTGGATTGACGTCCCCTACAATCACCGCATCACCTTTCTTCAGCGGTTCGTCCAGCGGAAACATCAATAACATGGCGCGTGGAGGTGACGGAACTGACTCTCGCTCCCACACTCCCAGGTATGATTAAAGAAAATATGGTGGGTACTGCTTGCTGAATTTGTTCATCATAGACAACCTTACATGAATCAGCAAGGACTTGATCGCCCTCCAATGGGGAATACAGCACTCTCCGAAAACTTCATCCGTAACGGACCCCCTCGTATGAGAGAACAATCGCCACCCGCCTTGATTCACCAGCCACAGTCGTACCCCCAGCCCGCAGGGACGCCTCCTTCGCTATCGCAAGGTATGGCGTCCATCCAAGCTCCCCAGCCACGAAACCCCATCGGTCAACCTTCGGACTTGGAGTGGGTATCGCCCCGTCCACCACCAATACCGGGGCAGATGCCCACTAGTTCGTCGCCTCGGCCAAGACCGACCTCATTTGCAGGGCGGCCCAGTGGGGAGCATCCACACCCATTCCAATCTAGCAACGGGCACTCCCCTGCGGTACAACTACGGCAGCGCACATGATATCTCGCGGTCTGTTCTCTTTGGATTTTCTTTGGTTACTTTCATCGCCTCGTTCCTTCCATCCTCATCTTCTCTTTCTGCACTGTTTGTAATTCACTCTGCCCATTTAACGCTATGACATGGACGATGATCTCGCAGTACTCATATACCCTACTACTCAATTCAGGCTGAGGCGGGGGAACATGAAACGATGAAACGTTGAAGGATTGAGTGAAACTTTGGTGAAGGCAATACGGCACTCCCCGTGCACAAGGACAATCCAGGGTTGTAACGGGACATCACCCAACCACATAGTGTCAGCCCATACGCATGGTGCATAGTATTTTGTTGGGAAAGCACATGATAGCGAGGAGGCATACAAACAAACAAGCAGTCGCCTACTTGAGGGGAATGCTGTAACAAGAGTCAGCAGACGAGTCAGGAGGTAACGGGAGAACGACGTACAAACGAGACGCTGAAAGAGGAATAATGATAATAGGTCGTAAGAAAGAAGGTTTCGATGCAACGATGGAGATACGTACAGTGGGTGGCACCAATCTAGCACAATGAAATTAGGGCTGTGGTAGATGCGTGTAGATAAGAGTACTCACACCGGGACGACCGTGCTTGACGGGCTTGTATGAGCACGAGAATTCGGCGAGATAGTGGCCGGTCATCTCAGGCTTGATCTCCACAGAGTTGAAGACCTGGTGGAACGAGATCGAATCTTCCAGTTCACGATCAAGTGAGAATGCCATGTACCTTTCCGTTGTAAATGCCAACAACGCTGCCAATCATCTCTGGGACGATAATCATGTCACGGAGATGTGTCTTCACAACTGCAGGCTTCTCATTAGGGGCGGCCTCCTTCTTTGCTTTCCGGAGCTTCTTGATGAGACCCATGGGCTTGCGCTTCAAACCACGTTGGAAGCGTCGACGAGCTCGGGCGTGAACGAGCTTTCAAAAGACGAGACTTTGAGTGAAAGTGTCCTTGTCAAAAGGGAACTGGTCACACCTCCATGAACTGACGGAGTTTCAAGATCAGAACTTGACGAAATAGAAATGGACTTGTATAATCGGACGTACCTCCTCATTGCTCAAATCCAGGAGCTTGTCAAGCTCGATTCCACGGTAAGAGAATGTGCGGAAGGTACGCTTCTTCTTGAGGTCAGCGGCGAGTTGGGGGTCGGTGATTTCAGCCTGCAAAGTACACTTTCAGTCACCGACTCGTCTCCATGCAACTTTTGGACGGCATACCATGGTGATTTTGAGGATGGCGCCTTGTCGTCGTCGGATTTGAGGATGAGCAAGCTGGAAGCGGGGTGTATTGAGGCGCCGCACCAACTTAGGCAATTTGTGGCTGAAATCCAGCCACGTGGTACTGTACAGTACATCGGTACCACAAATTCTTGACTTGGTTCGTGACTTGGACTCAGGATTGACTATATATCGTTCGTCGGATAGAATCCACAGGTCTTCCCATCGAGGATTAAATGTACGTCCATCCTTCACAGCGCTGAGGAGCGCCATCTGATCGAGATATTTCTCTCTCCAAAGTGATTTGTGGCTACCGCAACCCCCTCCCTACCCGCTTAACTCAAATTACTAAAAGTGAGTTAGAGCCCGAACTGAAGCCCGAAATGTTTTTGACGATGGATTTGTTCGTAGATGCGCCATCTCGCTGCTTACCTTCTTCTCCAAATCGGCGGCAAGGAGAACCCTTCCGCTGCTGATATCAAGAAGGTCTTGTCCTCAGTCGGCATTGAGGCTGATGAGGACCGTCTCAAGACCCTCCTTTCCGAGCTCAAGGGCAAGGATATTAACACTGTAATGACTCATTCCATCTCCCTTGCGTGACTGCGACTAATTGTTACCGTTGTAGTTGATTGCTGAGGGCTCATCCAAGCTTGCTTCCGTATGGGATTCTAACGGTTGACATTCCAAATTTTTTTGACTGATATACGATATAGGTACCTTCTGGTGGCGCTGTTGCCTCATCCGGTGCCGCGTCTGGTGGAGGAGGAGCTCCTGCTGCTGCCGCTGCCGAGGAGAAGGAGGAGGAGAAGGAGGAAGAGAAGGTTTGTCTTACGACAAAATCCGGTGTTACATGTTCTGACAGAATCTATCTTGATAGGAGGAATCCGACGACGACATGGGCTTCGGTCTCTTCGATTAATTGTGTACTATTGTATCACGACCCGTCGCTTTGCCTGTGTATTGTCTATCGCCTGTGTTTTTCTAGGAATGACGACTTACTCATGGCCTATGATACCCGTTTGCGTGTGTGAATTGTTGCACTATTCTGAACTAGCTTGTGCGGCCCGCGGAGATAAGAAGACCAAGAGATGCTTCTATCAGCACCAATCTTCAGGGTTTTGGTGAGCCGCCGGTAACTCTGAACTTGAAGGAAGGGAGCTGGAAGAGAGTAATAACAAGAGCATGAGATCTTCGCTCCACACCTTCTCGTACTTCCTGCGGGTATCGCTGGACGAGATGCGGATGTGAGTGGCAATGAGTAACATCATGAGTTGTGGTCAATTTCTGCACCTGTTGCGGGGTCTGTCCTGGTCTAGTCAGAGAATGATTTAGGCTTCCACGATCTGAAACTGCTGCGAGCATGTGTCCTCGGAGGGTACCTTGCCCGCTGTCAATCTGAGGTACAAGAATTGTGTATTGATCTTCTCGGAGGCACTACGCCTTCGCAACGTCTGGGCGCGATGAGATACGTCACAGCACTGGGAGGTACCTACTACCACCGACGGCAGAAGACTTATGGGACAAGTTAGAACCGCAGAGGCAGTGGGGGGTTGGAGGCGTCGACATGCGGCAAGGAGATAAATTGCGAAAGCGAGGAAGCTTTAAATGCGCATGTCTCCCTGCCGTGCGAGTCGGGGTTGGGATAGCGAGGGATAGAAGCGAGCAACAAGGTTTGCGGTACGATGGATGATTGCACCTGGGCTTGAAATTTGGTAAAGCAGCTGAGATAACGCCGCCGGTATCTTGTCCAGCCGGCGGCTTCTTCTCCGCGCGAACCTTGGTGGCTTTGCTCGTCACCTTCCTCCAGGCCATGCTTCAGCGATCAAGCCCCCCGTTTTATTCGCTTTCCGTTCTCTCCAGCTTTCTCTGACAAAACATATGCATTCTCGTCTTGTCAGAAAGTCAAACTGACAGTTTCTCTCACCCTGATTGCGCCTGCGAATTCGCTGGACTTCTCGTGCCCTCCTTATTCCCGTTACCTCACTTGGCTTTCGGACCCATTCGCAGTATATGTTCCCTCAAGGAGGAACAACAACACCCTCTGGCCACCCAAAGAGTTCGCTAAGCTCCATGCATCCAAGCGGTCCTGCCTCAAGCAGTTATGACCCTCCGTCTGACTTTCGAGCTGCAGTCGTGCAGTCCCACTTCTCCCAACAGGCCGAGAACTTCGATGCAAAGGTCCTGAAGGTTCCTAAGCGAAAGCGGTTAGCGAAGGTAGGGCCCCTTGTTCGCTTAGCTACATTCCAGATCAATACTCAGTCATCTCTGTCTCTGAAGGCTTGTGATGCTTGCCACAAGAGCAAGAGGCGCTGCGATGGCACCGGCAAGTCCCCACGTGTTCTTTTACTGAATGAATGATGATGATGTGTCTTCATCCTTGAAGCCCCTTGCAGCAATTGGTGTGATCCCATATACTTCTTCTACAGAACAAAACATCTAAATTGTTCATGATTTCAGCTATTTTGCATCCAAGGAATGTTCCTATACTGATGCCTCTGGCCGACCTGTCGCCGCTCCTCGAGCTGGTCATCCCTCGGAAGAGCGACAGAGTGGTGGTCATCCCCGGAACCCCGCCAATAATCATGGTCCCGCCCCACCGGTTCCTCCCTCAGCATTGATACCATCCACGCATAAACCATATTATTCTGAAGTAGTCTCATCGGGTTTGCCTCATGATCGTGAGCAGGAAGTTGCTCCTAGAAAGCGAGTACGCGCCGAGCCTGAGCCCTATATTTTGCCCAAAAACCTTGGTCATCTCCCTCCTTTACCTGGGGCCACCTCCGTGGAATCTAATCTGGGTCTAGACGCTACTCTAACCCGAGAACTTGTCAATCGTAAGCTATTTGATCCTTTATGGTATTATAAGTCCTCACTATGAACCAGTCTTTTTCACTCATTGTCATCCTGCTCGCCTCGTCATCCACAAGCCTTCGTTTTCGGCAGCGCTCAGTCTCAATCAAGTACCCCTTCACCTCCTCTTTGTCATCTATGCTCTAGCTGCCCCACTGTCTAAACGACCTCAGCTACGAACGTCACCCGCCAGGGACGCTGGTACCGTTTATTTCGAGGAAGCTATGGCGATGATGTACGACAGTAATGGTCGCCTTATCTGTGAACCCTCCCTTGCCACTGCTCAGGCCCTATGCATCTTGCAAATCCACATGTTGCGGTCTGGTGGGCCCGAAACGTGGCATGAACGATACCACGGTATATCTCTTTCAGTCTCTTGTCAATGTGCCATTGACTGAGAATTATGTAGATCTAGCCCTGGAAATTGTCGAAAACCTCGAAGTTCGCAAACCCGATAATCCGGTGTTGACCCCAGTGCCATCACCAGAATTTATCCAAGCATCCATTGATCGAGAATGCACACGTCGTGTATTCTGGTTCATTCATTGGATGGACATGGTCCTACATACATACGTTTACAAACCCATCAGCCGACCCGTCCAAGACTTTTCTCTCCGACTACCAGTCGATGAGACAAGTTTCGAGCTCGCCGTACACGTCACTCTTTCCGGTGCGTTTTCCCCGCTGATAACCTTCTCTCACACCATTGATCTGCTCCCTCAGCAGAGTACTTGTACCTACCTCCTCCCCGTACGAGATATGCCTCTGAGTTCGGGCATATGGTCCGCATTTCGAGAATTCTTTACGAATTCGAGAACAACTCGAATTCGCTGGGAGGTGCGTCATTCCGATTTTTCCGCCTGGTGTAAATGGTTGAGCCGTCGTCGCAGCCTCAGCCGATGACCAAGCTATTGGCGTCTTGTTACTTGATACGGTCCGAACACTCGAAGTGCGTGGGTTTTTTGTCAGGCTTCCTTCGCTTACCCCTGATATCGTTATCGCTGTTCAGTGTTGGGCTTCTACGCTGCCCGAGCACCTGCAGTTCAATGAACAAAACCTTCAAGTCCAGCTTTCCATGTTCGAGACAAGTTCAAATAATGGCGCTTGGTGTTACTGTTTCATGCATGTTGAACATGCTTCCTGTATCCTGGGTATTAATGAAGTAGGATGTTTGATTTCGGTCCATGTGCCCTTCGCTGACTACTCACTGTGTAGTTCAAGCGGCGCCACCGCAAGGGGACGCTGACTGGTCAGGACTGGGCTATGGACTGCCTCCACAAGATTCTGTCATTCTTGGGAAGCAGAGCGAAAAATAGCTTCATTCGTAAGACTTTTTCTATGATGGAAGCGCGTCAACGCTAATGCCATGCCTCTTAGTTGGTGCCATTGTTTGGGTGAGACAATCTTCAATATGTGAGTTTTTCTATCTGACTCTGTTTATAGGCTCTTCAGAGATATTGCAAGGATGATGATCCCAAACTTCGGATGTGGAACGCCGAATTCGCGGATCTTTGGGGTGTGCAAGTTGAAGACTACGCCATGACCGATCGATCGACCGTGGAATCTCCTGAGCTACATCACTCGCCTCCCTCGGCGATTGTCAAGGCTACCAAGCCTGCCTTACCCCCGCCGAGCTCGAGCACGAACTCGTTGGTTCGGTCGACTGGTAATGCACCACATAACTACGAGGGTCGGTCTGAGCGAACCGAGGCACCGCTGCTGCCCTCACTCAAGTCTTCCGGGCTACTCGACTCTTGGAAGCCACCCAGTGAGCCATCGGCGACTACAGTCCCACGATCAAGATGGATCCAGTCTTCAGGACGGAATCCCTCTCCGACGCGACCTCCGAATAATGCTCGACAGGATTCATCCCGTCCATCTGGGACGGGGATGCCAGTGGGTTTGCAGTGGCTCGCCCACGAGACTTAGTATTCTGTTTCCTTGATCTCACATTTCGCACTTTTATACGATTTCTTCTCTGTTCACTGGTCTTACAGTACGTGTATCGATTAATTGTATGGATATGGAATGATGGATGGGCTCGTTATGCATACAAGTGCAATCAGCTGAAAGTCGAGAGGCCGCTCGTTAGGGTGTCACTGCCCGACTTTCTTGAGGTTCCTATGTAGCTCTGGCTTCACGAGAACGACACGATCCAACAGCTTCTTCACGACAACGTCTTTATGCTTCTGGTAAGAGTCTGTGATTGTCTGAAGTCTCCCCGCAGTATCCTTGTCCACTGCTGCCTGCGCATCCTGAGTGACACCAGCGTGCTAGTGGACAGGAAGGTCATGAAGGCCCCTAATTAGACATCATATCGAGACGTACCGATGCCTCAAAGTTCTTGAACTCGGCCTCCTTGGTCTTCTTGTACGCCTCTATCTCCTTAGTAGCCTCTGAGCGTGCATCCTTGAGTCGTTGGACTCTGTCTATCCACAAAGTGTCAAGCTCAGGAGACCAATGAAGCTAAGTCCGACGAACATTGGCGAGCTTGCTGAACAACCTTGGCAGCCTCCTTCTCGGCCTCTAGTAGTGTCTGGATACCCTGAGATTGTTGTGCAGCCTAGAAATGCGACGGGCAATCAGATCATTGTCGCCTGCGGTGGTTATGATGGACCGACCATGGTATCCGGAAAAGGAGAAGGGTGTTTGAAACTCCGCACGCGCCATGAGCGCGAAGAGTTGGAGCTGTGAACTGTGTCTGACGACGGCGAGTGAGACAGTACTTGCAAATGGCAGGAACCGTAGACCCCTTGCAAGCGCTTTCTGCGGCCTTAGCTGTACCCCCTGACTCGAAGGAGCAGGCAGACCTACTGGCCACATTACGTGAATCACTTGAATCCTACCCAGGTCCCATACCTATTCTCTGTAAAACCCTCATCAAAACGGTATCCGGGGCGGGGGACTCGCTCCTGAAGAGATGGGTCCTCGAGTTGCTCCAGTTTGCTATCTGTCGATCCACGCTTTCGCTGGAAGTCCGCACGGATTGTGCGTATTTAGTTTCAACGTTCACAACCATTGAGACTTGTGCTTAACTTTGCTATCCGGCTTCTTAGTGGCTTCTCAATCCCTCGAAACGCTATCAGCCCTTCTCTACGATTCGAACCAATACACCGTCAAGCTGGTCACGCAATGCTTTGCAACTGTCTATCCCCTCTTGTTCCGAATGCTGTAGGAATACACTTTCGTCCACCTTGCCCTATTTGCTCACGTAGATCGTTCATAAACCCAATTCAGATGTACGAACCGCCATCTACGTCAACAATGGGATATTCTTTCCCAATGCAAAACACGAATACTCGAGTTTGTGTGGTCGCCGAACGCCAGTAGTGGAGTGAAGTTTGCGGCTGTGAAGTTCATGCAGCGTGTGGTTCTGGTTCAGACAAGGGGTATTGCGGACCCTCGGGTAGTTATCCATATATATTGTTGTTCTCTTTGTCGTCCTTACTCATGGGACATCGGTGTTGTTACATCTTGCAGCTGCAAAACAAAAATGACCCCAATCTCGCAATGTGTCCAGGGGATCACCCTTTTATCCCTGTGGCAGCTCTTGAGAGTGAAGCATTCAAACTTCTGGAGGGTATCATCACTCTGCTCTACACCAGCCAGTGAGTCACATGCTGTCCTTCAAGTGACTATTCCGATTGGTTGACGCTTCTCTCACATAGAAATCCTGACATTCTCTCAGCAATCTTGAACAGTTGGGCGTCATTAGTCAAGCTTCGACCAGGCCAGCTTGTTCAGATTGTCGTATCGGCTCTGACAAATTGGACACCGAATGCGCTTACGGGCTTACCCGCATCCAGTGTTAAGAGTGTGGAGAAAGCGGTACGAATCCTTATGATACATCTCTCTCGGTACGTGTGGTCAAGGTGACGCATGCGCTCGAACTAACATCTTTCAGTTCTCCACCTTGCGCCCAATATGCGTCACAGATAAGCGAGGCACTAGCCGTTCAGGGCGCACGCATGGATCGAGCCTCAGCCGATGAGAAGGCCCGTAAAGCTGCTCTAGCTGAAGCGAATCGAAAACGACCACCGAGTATCTCACAAGAAGCTCCACCAGACGCCAAGCGGATGAAAACTGAACACGATGCGGCGACTTCTGCTGCATTTCTTGCCAATTTCGACTTCACATCTCTCCCGTCAACACTCATCACTGATCTCATTGTCGCAAATTTGGAAGCGTTTGCAGAGTCTGACCTCGTTGCCCTCGCCCAAACTTATCGACAGAGTAGAGTCGCAACTGCTCCTGCTTCTACTCCTCCACCCTCTGTTCCCACCGGTCCGGCTGCTGCGAAGCCTACGGCGGCTCCAGCTGCGGAGGCTCCCCAATCAACTGCCGAATCGATAAAGGCTGTGAAGGAAGAACCCATGGATCCACTGCAGATGGACATCGACGAGGAGGAAATGGAGTACGAGCCTGATAAGCTAAACATGGAGGTTAGGATGAAATTCCATCATTTCTTAGACCACCGCTGAATTGTGTTACTTGTAGTTGTCAGGTGCAGATCAAGAAGGGCGCGAGGACGAAGAGATGGAGGTTTCTGGTACTGAGGAGATCGATTTACAATTGGCCGACTTCAAGTTACCATCACCAAAGGATCTATCCGAAGACGAACGTGACTCTCTAATACAAGTGTCACTGACTCGAATACGAGAGGGGGCACTCGACTTGGGGGTCAATCAAGAATTGGCGGGGTCGGCAGACTGGACCAAATCTAGTGCCCCTGAGATGTGGATGTTACTCTTGGTGCGGATGGTAACTCGTCTAGCCTTACCGAACTCCGACTCCGACTCCGAGGACGCAGCCAGTAAGGACGACGCGGAGGATGCTAGCCAAGAGCTCGATCTGTTCTCGCGGCAAGACAGACTGAGGCGGAGATTATGTGATTATATCATGGCAGATTTTTCCGGAAGGTTCGTCCAGTGACATGTATATGCCAACTGTGTCTATAATACTCTTATCTCCAGGATTCGCCTTGCAATAACGTGGATGAATGAGGAGTGGTACAATGATCAGATTCGGGAAAGCGCTGATTGGGTGGGGTTCAATTTCACCTTGAGACCAATGCCCCCTCTGACTGCTTTACAGAGGCCCAACTACGATATCTGGCTGAATCAAATTGTTGCTGCGTACCAAACTCACATGGATGCAAAAGACAAGGCATTTGCTCGATTCCTTTTGGATATACCCTCTGTTCCTGGCGACGTCCTCGGTCTACTACGTGACCTCTGCCTTGAACCAGATAGGTAATCTTATTCATCTTGGTCTGACCTCAGAGTATTGACCGATGACGATGTCAGGATGCAGGCAGGCTTCACCTCCCTTCGAGAGTTCGTACTCCAGAGGCCGGCTCTTCGGACGGATGCCATGAACGTTTTGCTTGAATTGACCACACATCCTGGTGAGTAAGTTCTACCTATTCCTGACGACCGAAGCTCATGGTAACGCAGAAAAGGTTACACGCGGTGCCGCCATCATCACTGTCAAACGATGGGTTCCCGATGTGCAACCTATGGACGGGATGGTGCGCGAATTTGCGGTGCAAATGCTTCGCCGTCTACAAATACGCAGGAAGCCCGTCGAAGTTCATGTCAATGGTGAGCCGCGAGACGAGAACATGGAAGATGGCCAGCTTCCTCCGGAGGACATCCTGCATACTCCGTATCTACCTGAAGAGATTGAGTTGCCAGCCAAGAAGTCACAAATATTGCAGCATCTCGAACTCATGTTTGCGCTGACTGTGAAGGTACCCGAGTTTCTTGATGAGTATGTTTCTAGCATTGGTCCCCGTGAATAGTTCCTTGACTCATTTTCGGATGACAGGATATTTGCAGCCTACGGACAAATGGAGGTCACCGTGCAAGAGACGATACAAGATCTCATCACTCCGCTCATCCAATCTTTGGGCTCTACGCACGGCAAGCTACTGACGCTGATGCGAACGTTCCCTCCTGGAGCCGAGACTTTGGCGCTGAGAGTTTTGAACATTTTCACCGAACGTGGACGACCCAGTCCACAACTTGTCTCTCTTGTCAAAGGCCTCATTACCGAACGTGATCTGGACGCGCGATTCCTCATCCCAATCATAGCAGAGATGGACAAGGTACGCTCAGCCGTAAGTTACTATGCAATTGTTCCACTGACGCTTTGTTAGGCGGACATTGTCCGACATTTGCCCCGCATTGTCTCAATACTTAACGGAACACCTGATATGAAAAATCTTGTCCGTTCTGTATTCGGTGCTATCGTAACCACTCCGCCAGAGACCTTCGGGACAGTCACCTCGAATTTACCCCGTGTACGGCAGAGTGAGCTATTAACTCCAGCAGAGCTGATGGTGCTTTTGCACGAGTCTGAAAAGGAGATTGGGCTGAAGAGTGCTATTGAAGGTCAGCCCCAATATATCCACGTCGGCCTCGCGGCTAACCTTCCAAACTTCTTCAGCCATCGGTATTTGCTTCTCCATGACTGACGTCTTCCGTTCCGAGATTTTGGCTGTCGTTATGCAACAGATCGTCGATCAACCTATCCTCCCAACTCTGTTCCTTCGAACTGTTAGTATTCTTCTATCTAATCGAAAGGCAACAATCTCATCTTCATCTAGGTCATCCAAGCTGTCACGACATATAAATCCCTTGTCGGGTTCGTATCGACTACGCTGTTGTCGCGTCTCATCACCAAAAAGATCTGGACGAATGGTCCCCTTTGGGAGGGTTTCATTCGTTGTGCTAAAATCATCGCTCCCGCAAGTTTCGGTGCTCTCCTTCAACTGCCCAAGGATCAGCTCCGTGATTTGGTGGAAAGGCAACCCTCCCTAAAATCGGGACTCCGCGAGTACGTAATGAAGAAAGCTGGTAATAAGGCGCAGAAGGCTGGTTATCTCGACTTCTTAGGGGATGATGGGACACCACAAACCCCTGTAATGGCTGAATTACCCGCATAGCTTGTTCGCTTGATCTTCTCGGTTGCTTAGTATACGTATCTATTCGTTGTCCTCCCACCCCAAGTCTCGTATTGTAAAGTAATTAGTATTGTTTGATGCAACCGTAATGGTGTGTAGTAAATGTCCGTGTTGTGTCTGATTCCGCGATAAGATAACCAGTCGTAAAAGATGCAACTTGCAATGACCAACAGACACCTCCTTCACACAGTCTTGACTCCTCTGACATCCACACTATCGGCGTCGTTCCGCTAACAACCTGTGATCTTGTTGAGAATTGCTTGACCCTTCCCACAAGGTGTAGATGGCTGTTGTGAAGAAGAGCGATGCTGTCGACGACAACCGTGGAAGAACGAGCGACCAAACCTCCTCATCTGAGCAACCTTCACCAGGCTCATGGAACGTCAATCGGGGTCGATCTCGTGTGCGGAAACCGTCCAATCCATTCTCAGAGGATAACTTGAAGCGGAGGTATGATTGCCACCTGCTACGGAGTGAAGGACTTCGAATTCATCGTTGTTGTTGGGCACAGGGGCTATCATTCTCTCCTATCGTCATATGGGAAAATATTCCATGTGGAGAAACGGTGGAAGCTCATTCGAGAGATGGGTTCGGGTGCATACGGGGTCGTAATGTCTGTCCCATCTCGACTATCCTTCCGTCGCTCCTGATTCTATGAATATGCAGATCCGCAGCAGACGAGGTTTCTGGGGAACCCGTTGCCATCAAACAAATCAATCGAGTGTTGGACAAGGTCCAGTTGGCGAAGCGGGCGTTGAGAGAAATCACCCTACTGCGACACTTCTCCAATCACGAGAACATCACCGGACTGATAGATGTTGACGCTATATCACACGATTTTAATGACATGTTTGTGGTGCTTCAATTGGACTCTTTGACTGATTAATTGACTGGTTTGGAGCAGATATATTTTTATGGAGGTGGGACTTTCCCCTGTGTTTCAGAGTGTTCGCTGACGGGCTCCTCGTTATCTCAGCCAATGGAAGGTGTGTCAACTAGTCTTCTGAAGAAGCTCATCCCCCTAACAAATTCTCTCCCATTTCCCACTCAGCGGATTTACATCAAATCATCAAATCTGGACAATCCCTAACTAATGAACACGTCCAATACTTCCTTTACCAAATCCTCAGAGGTATTTTGTTTGTTACTCATCTACAAACTTGGGCTGAAAAGGTGCCCTAGGGATGAAGTATGTTCACTCTGCATCAGTTGTTCACCGGGACCTCAAGCCGGGCAACCTACTTGTGAATGCGGACTGCGAGCTTAAGATCTGCGATTTCGGTCTAGCCAGAGGATTTGATCAGTCGCCCGATGAGAACTCAACACAGATGACGGAATACGTTGCCACGCGATGGTATCGTGCGCCCGAGCTAATGTTGGCCTTCAGGTCCGTCCAATTCCACTTCAATCCACCAGAGTGCTCGTTGATCTGTCTTTTTTAGGCGCTATGACACCGCCAGTGAGTTCAACGTTGCGGCAGTGAGAGTAGAGATTGCTGACAGTGCTTCCAGTCGATGTATGGTCAATAGGTTGCATTTTTGCGGAACTTATGCTCGGAAAACCCTTGTTCAAGGGAAAGGAGTGAGCATGGCCGCTCTTCCCATTATTATCAACCTGACTGTTACCTATGGCCAGTTACGGTCAGCTTATCTTCTCTGAGTAGCTCTTCAACATCGTTCACGTGAAACTTTAATCCATTCACAGTGGATCAGCTCAATAAGATACTCGAAGTGCTAGGTACCCCGTCTTTTGGGTCCGTTTCAATTATGGTGCTGATTTGGATGATGTCTGAAGGTTCCCCCGATGACAAAGTTGTTACCCGGATAGCTAATGAGAGGGTATGGAGGACGCAGATCGATTTTGCTCTGTATTGACAATCCTGATGTAGGCCCAAAATTACGTTCGCTCTTTACCATTCAAGAAAGCCATACCCTTCAGAAAGCTAATTCCAATGGCGGACCCTCAGGGTCAGTTTTCTCCTGGAGCACCGGGAAAATTACTGACATCCACTGTCCACGCAGCTCTTGATCTCCTATCTCGGATGCTCGCCTTCGACCCCGCACAGCGTATCCGAGTACCAGAAGCATTAGAACACCCTTGGTTGGCCTCGTACCACGATATTGACGACGAGCCGGACTGTCCTGTCAAATTCGAGAAATGGAGATGGATCGAGGAGTTGGAGACCATTGACGAGTTCCGCGAAGCGCTTTGGGACGAAATTCAGGACTATAGGAAAGAAGTCCGGAGTATGGGATACGATTTATCTGGTCAGCCAATTCGGAGCACAAGTAGGGGCGCGAGTTCCAGCTTGGGAAGGCAGCAACAGGCTGAGCCTGTCGCTCCATTTTCAACATCCCAAATATCCCCTACTGTACCGCAGCCCAACACTAGAGAGTATTTCCCGCAAGTAACAGAAGGCAGCGTTTCACCGGAGATAGGGAGGGATGGCCCAGCTGCCACTACTACCGACCCCGTTGTCACATATTCCCGGCGTTCAAGTCTTCTCCAACCTCGACGAAATTCTTCATTCGCGTCACCCTACGTCCGTAATCAACCATTACCCTCCTTCGCGGAGGATTCGACAAAGACGGCCGAGCCCGGCACGATGCCCCCAGGGTCGGTAGGGACCAATACCGTTGCTTTCCCGAGCGAGAGCTACATTGTTCCTGCCCGTTCGCGTACGCTATCTCAAGCAGCAGGTGTTGGGACCGCATCCAGGAGACTCTTGCGCACTTTATCGACGGTGTCGATATACGAGAGCGTGGAGGGCCTACCAGAGGAGCTTGCGCACATTGGGAAGTATATCAAGGATGCGAACATCACTGACGCCGATGCGCCGGCGTCCGAAGGGCCAAGGGACTTTGGCTTTGAGAAGCCACACCCTCCTAGGCGAGGTAATGGCGAAAAGAAGTTTCGTGTAGGATAGCTATCAGGGTACACACCTTGTTTTGGTTTTCAGGGTTATCGCTTCGGAGAACGGACTGTTATAACCAATCCAATGCTATAGATGTATGTACTACTTATGGATACAGATGGTATGTATCTAATACAGTTCCGAATGGAAGACACGCAGTAAAACTGGTCAATCTCCGAGGATCCGCTTGATTCCTAGAGAAAATGTCAGGACGGCGGATAGACAGAAACGAAAATGACCCACTATCGATGATATCAAGGTATGCAATGCTGGCAGGGCTATCCGGATATTCGTCCAGGAAACTGACACCATAGTCCGCGCTCTTCCCGATGCGTGGGTCAAGGGGGACAGTTCCCAATAACTCCACCACCATCTCCTCGGCAAGCCTCTTAGCACCACCCGTGCTAGGCTTGAATATCTGAGACTCCGTCTTACATGACGGACAAACAAAGCCCGACATGTTCTCCACGACTCCCAAGACCCTAATCCCAACTTTCTGACAAAAGTTGATCTCGCGCCGGACGTCCTGCAGTGCGACTTCTTGGGGTGTAGTGATGACCACTGCGCCGTCGATCCCGCTTTCCTTGAGGTAGGTAACGATGCTAAGATGTTCGTCCGATGTTCCTGGGGGAGTATCGACTAGGAGGTAGTCGAGGTCGCCCCAATCGACATCTTTGAGGAATTGAGAGATGAGGCCGTTCTTTTTGGGGCCACGCCACATTACGGCGTCTCGTGATGAGGGGAGCATGAATCCAACTGACATGACACCTAAGTTGTCTTGTACGTATACAGGTGACCACCCTGACGAGGACGAGTGTACTTGTTCCGAGGCGATACCGAGGATGGTAGGTATTGAAGGTCCACAGATATCGACATCCATGATACCTGTCTATCGTGATTGAACCGAGTGTGAAACATAGTCCTGTTGGAACGGTCGTTCAGAGGGCACTTACCTGTAATCGGTCATCGGCCGAAAATGCCCAACCAAGTTGTGCAGTGAACGTAGACTTGCCCACCCCGCCTTTCCCTGACAATATCAGGATTTTTCGCTTCACACCTGACATCCGCTCTCTAACGAATGGAAGGGCAGGATCAGGACCTTTGGTTTGTCCTGAAGCACATATTTCTTGGTTCGCACAACCTGCACAGGCATCTGCCTTGCCTGCTAACTCGGATTCTGTACCCTGGAGTGTGTCAGCGGGAATGGAGAGGAGAGAAGGAGAAACAGCGTACTGGGCAGTGTTCTGGTGCATCGATGGGCACCGTGCGGGGATTTGGAGGCACAACTGGATGCTGGACAGCTATCATCTTGTGTTTTGTCGACTCGAGGTAATTAGACTCGAGGTTAAGCTTGGTAAGATCATCTCGGAGGAGCGGGATGTCGAGTCTTGAGCTTGGTCCCTGCTGGACTATGAATTCCCACACTCAGTAAATCTGCAACAGACCATCCGAATGACGTTGATTGACTCCAACTCAAGCTGGTACTCAAGAACGAAGGCGCTAAGCCCTCCGCAGTGAGTCCGATCGGAGCATCCTGATAAACTCACTCTCCGCCTGTTATTCTCAGCTAGCGAAAACTCACAAGGCCAGCCAATTCGGTCTCGCTAGTGGACCCTGCCAGTCAACTGCCAGTGGCAAATTCTCAGAGCTCACTAACACGAGCCTGGCCTGGTGACCACGAAAAAACCCGTTCGACGAAATCGGACATCGAGGGATAACTTAGATGAGTACTCGCTGATAGTCGCTGATGTGGCTCTCGGAGAGTCCTCGGGTCTGTGTCGCCGGTTTGAGAAAGTCAAAGCTTACCCAAAGCGCGAAATAGGGGCATCATAGTCTCTGTTGGCACATTCTCCTGTACTGTATTGCACGAGGCAATGGGAAGGATATCAGATTCCAGACAACAAATTGTACGAGATACAATATCATTGCAAGTAGGCGAACTCCGAGTCGTGACGTGGCGACATATTCCAATTGACGTCCAAGGAGCTCCCTTTGGAACTGACAGAGGACAACATAGGAAGGAGGGGGACGAAGTCGGTGGTTGTGCCAATCCTTGGCACGGTAATGGCCGGAGCAACGACGGCATCAGTGGTGATGAGAACAGGGTCGCACTCAACACTCCCATACTGGATGCAGATCGACCAACGTCAGGGGTTCGTCGGAGATCGTGCGGCCAGAAACCCCAGGTATCGGACCAGGATCGCATCACGAAAGTCTCCCTCCATTCGGAACTGCAGCACTACCTACACCCGCTGCCATTGAGCTTCTCCCGGATGGCCCAAGTGCATTGACCAACAAATCCCTACAGTTGCGAAGTCGCTCTCGACGAACGACGAACCAAGAACTGGTGTCCGCAGGTAGCGCCAATGGTACACCGATAACTCCCCGACTCTGCGCGGTACTCACTGCATGCACCAAGGAGTCCATTTCCGCCTCTGAATCAAGATCATCCAGATTCTCGTTCAGGTCCTCCCCGTCCACCTGCCCAACAGTAGCAGAACCGGCTGTAGCCGCAGCGCCTGCCGCTTTCTTGCTCTTCTTCGTCCCCGTCCCACCCGCAGGTTTCTTCGTTAGATCCACACCCTGCGCTGCGGCAGCCTCCATCGCCAACCTCTTCTTCTCGGCTTTCTCCTTTTCCTTCTTCTCTTTCCTTTCTGCTTTGGTCTCCTTCTTGACAGGCTCGACAAAGTTCGGGTTATTAGCCCGATTCCACTCGAGCAACAGTTCGTCATATGCTTTGGAACGTCCTTGAACGGCACGTTTTGCGCCCATCGAATGAGACTTGCATGTAAGGGACCGGGAACATGGGAGGCCCTTGTCGTTTATCACGCCACATTGCCGATCATAGTCGACTGGTCCTTTGAATCGACCTTTGGTCACCTTGGTCGCTGGTTTCTTCTTCTTCGGTTGGGAGGGATCCTCCGGCGAGTCGACTTCATCCACCTTGCGTTTCTTGCCTTCCTTAGCGATTCAAGCTTGTCAGTTAACTCGTTTTGTATACCCAAGATAAAGAAACGTCAGCGTACCTACTTCCACTTCCACTTTCCCCTTGGCATTCTTCTTCTCGCCTATTCGAATACGCTTGCAGTTCTCTACAATAACAAAGGGATTGGCCTTCTCACGGTATCTCTCACAGAGGGAGAAAAGTTGGGAAAAACATACCTGCATGGTCAGCCGCTGCGCTCTGGAGTATCGGCTTTCCACACTCTCTGCATTTAACAATTCCCACTTCGTTCTTGAGAGGTTCTGACCCAAACGTCTTCATATCACGAGCTGAAAGCCAGGACGTTGGCGGAGACGGTACAGATGAAGGACCTGGTGAGGAGACATTCGAGAAATGATCCCAGGAAAAAGCAGGTGTTGGTCCTGGGCTCGGTTTGAGCTTCAATGTCATGACTGTCGCGTCGAATTGTCGTTGTCGTCGCCGTCGTCGAGCTGGTTGAAGGTTGGCTTGAACACGGCGGTGCCACAGCTGTGAGGGATTCGGCATTGGCCGGGCCGCGTGATTGTTGGGAGAAGCACCTCAGATCTACAGGTGAAGATCTTTCATTCCCTGGAGTCGACAGTTGCCCTTGATCTCAGCGACACTTCCAACACAAAAGACTCGCAAAATTTAGCAGACCCAAAGGAAGATACGACGGGGGATGTTCGGATACTATCCCTGTCCCCCCTTTCCTCCGTTCATAATCAAGTGGCAGTGTCTTTTTGGTGAGTTCCAGATGGTTATCTCAGCGTCTCTCAGAAACTCTCACCGAGTTCTGATTGATTACTACAAAGAAGGGGTACTCTGGCCCACCTGGCCTTTCCAATGTCGTACACTGCGGAGCCGAGCCGCAGGTCGAGGACGTTGATGAGAATGATAAACGGGGGAACTTTTGGGTTGACAGCACCTTCCGGCATGCGTGAGGCTTATCCGGGCACATTGGAATGATATCCGGAAACCTACTGACCTAGCTTGGGTTTGCTTGACGGCCTCGCCGTTGATGCCTGCTTGACGTGTAATTCGCCGAGTTATCCACCTCGAGAATACCCCACGATTTCAGAACCCATGGTTCACCCGCGGTTACTTCGCCCTCCTTCCTCTCCTCACCCCCTACCTCCCATCACTTTATATCCAGACGCCCAATTTCGGATTCGATTTGTCTAGATTCTATTTTCATCTATCCCGGGTATTCTCTCCTCTTTTAACGGCATGTCCAGCACGTCGACTCCCGCTGAGAACTCAACATCCATGGGGAATATAGCGGGTGAAAACGATAATGGTCACATATGGACGGCGGACCGACCGACTACCACGAATGGCCTTGACGGACACCGTGGGCACAGTTACATCAACACTAGGAATCGTACATCGTCCTCACGTCCACATTCCCATTCCCTACCCTCATCACGACTTCAATCCCCCTCACGATATCAAGGCTTCAATAACTCTGTTGCACGTCACCGCGGCATGTCGGTATCGACGAGACTCGCTGTTTTGCAATTGCAATTCCTAGTTGTTGGCGGCGGTGCGTACTTAGTTTTCAAGCCCAATCCGTTATCTATTCCGTTAGTGTAGTAGCTAGGCCCTACTAGCGAGATCACTTGGATCTCGCACTTGTCCTCTTCTCAACGTTTTCTTTCGTTTCTCTAGACGAGTCTCGCCTCTGAAACGGTTTCGTGTCTCTCCCACAGGAATATCCGGCCTAGCGTGTGCATACGCGTTAGCTGCATCCGGCCACAAAGTACGCGTTGTAGAAAAGGCCCCAAGCCTAGGTCAAAAAGCTGGCGGCATTCGATTACCTCCTAATCTCACGAAGATACTCATCGAATGGGGCTTGGAGAAAGAGTTGTACGACAAGACGGAACCATGTAGGGGGAGCTCGTTTCGAGACCGTAAGTGAAATTTGAGCATGTTCTGCCTCATTTGCAATATCGGGATCATAATAATAGGGGGTGCACGCTAGGCTATGTGCTAACTGTTCTCTTTCTTTAGTGGAAACGGGAGAACGGGTTGGGTGGCTTGAATGGAAGGAAGATGTCATCAAGGAGACGGGCGGAGAGTTTCTGCTAATTCATGTAATATTTCATTCCTTTGACTTCCCAAGCCACGCGGGACGCTGAAGTCTGGTTTTGATTATCCAGCATAATGACCTTCATCAAATGCTCTACGACCTCGCCATCTCCGTGGGTGTACGGGTGTCCTTTGACACTGCGATCACGTCCATCGGGGTGGACGGTAAATCTGCTCGCTCATCCCCTTTGGCGAAGCTCTCTACCGGGGAAACCGTCAGGCCAGATGTTATCATTGGAGCGGATGGCAGGACGAGTGTTGTGAGAGGGATCATTTCGCAGGCTGCGGGATCATATGAAGAGGAGGGTGTTGACCTCGGCATGAGCGTATGGACGTGGGTATACGTTCTTGACAGCCACGGGGAGCCCCTTGCTGATTAACAGAAACAGATTGACTATTCCGACGGAGATGCTAAAGAATGATCCCGAGTTGCTTGGGCTCACACAAAGTCCCGAGGTATGTTGACCTGGTGTTGTCGAACGATGTTCCGAATTGACATTTGCGTGACAGTGGCCCGTTTGGATGGGATCCGGGAGGAGTGTGTTGGGTGAGTACAATCTATCTTCGACGTTGTCCTTTAAGCTCATCGACGTCATCGTAGGCTATCCCGTGGTGAGAGTGCTGCTTCCACGTCCATTTGCAGGGTTTTAACTGTCCCCATGACAGCGAGGGAACAAGGAATACAACCTCCACATATTCTGGCCGGATCGAGAAGTTGATCTGGATGAACCTGAGGAGGAGTCGTGGGATGACTTGTGCTCGACATCTTCCCTGCGGCTTGACGGGTGCGATCCAATGTGGGTCGACTTGATGCTTGGTTATCCTTCCTTGTCATCTTATCACCCTAAACGTTGATAGGCTCCAGAGGCTTCTCCGACTCACCCCGCAGGGATTACGGACGAAGATTGTCAGAAAAGGCTCTGTCGACGAATGGGTGGATGACAGTCAACGAATTGTGCTGGTCGGTGAATCGGCCCATCCGTTACTGGTGAGCCATTTGGTCGACATAGGATTCGGCGGATGTTGACCGTTGGACGTAGCCCTGCTCAAATCACGGATGCAGCATGGCAGTTGAAGATGCAGCCGTCATCGGAGCGTTGTTCTCCCGACTACGCAGCTGGGACCAAATCCCCGCCCTACTGGAGGCTTTCCAAGATATCAGACAAGGCAGATGTGAGGCCGTCAACTTCCAGGAGTTCTCGAATATGCAGCTCGTGCAACTACCGCCGGGTCCGCAACGACAACATCGTGATCAGGCTATGCGAGAAAATCTGAACCATGGTCGGGAACATTGGGATGAGGGGCGATTGCGACAGCAATGGGAAGAGATCAGTGAAATCTTTGGGTATAACGCACGAGAGGCTGCTGAGGATTGGTGGGTGCAGTGGGGGCTACTACGAGAGAGGGCGAAGATGGGGCCGATGGTGTTGCACGACTCGCTGGATTTGAACGTCTCCGTTCATGTTGCCGCGGAAGCATGATAGACTTCTCTTGCATTCTTTCTTGTTCTCATTATTTTCCATGTGCATATTGGACTTTGGTTGGATCATCTTTAGGAAGGCTGGACTTGGAGTGAAAACGCGGCCACGATGCCAACTGCGCGTGTAGCATTGAATCAACCACGCTGATCATCGCAAGATCAGCAAGCTTGAGCAAGGATCAGCACGTCTCAGCCACGTGTCACAAATAAATGCCCTATATGGAAAGTAAATATCCTCTTTGGGACGGGTTGCATGACGTCAGGGTAAGTCCCATCGAACTTTTGTTTCTACACAAACCCCGAGCCCTCGCTGTATATAAGGCTAAGGACGCGTCGCGACGTCCTTCTTTCATTCCTTCCCCACCTCCCATCATGCCTCCATCAGCGAAGCAGAAGGCCGCCCAAACCGCCCGAAAAGCTGAGTCCAAGGCACGAAATGTTGCCAATGTCACTGTCAATATCCCGACCCCTACCGATGTCCAACACGACTCGCATCCAAAGACGCCGAAGACGCCTGCTGACGAAGGAATAGAGTTCTTCGAGTCTGCCGTGCGTCCTGGCGAAGGTCCTATTCGCGTCTTCGAGCTTCGCCTTGATCCCGATGGTGGTCCCAATAAGGAGAGATCAGTTGAGTGATCCGCTTGTTCTGTCTGCGGGTCCTTGTGGCTGACCATTGATCTCCAGTATATTCGCTTACCTCCAGCTGATGTCCCATACATTCTCCGCGTGACTTTGGATGCTGGTACCCCCGCCACCAAGAATGGAGTCTTCAAGACTAACTTCCCCCTCGACGGTGGCAAGTTTGTTAGAGATCATTTCGTGGAGAGACGGTATGTAATGCTGATCCAAAATCTGTTCGTATTTTGACACAACCGTCCTTCTGCAGTTTATCAACGAACTTCTCACAACCGATCGAGTTGGACATTACTATCTTGCACGCAGGGGCTTTCGTATACTGGATTGAATACGATGGTGCTAAGCCAGGTTCTCGTGTCAAGGGAAGAGGAGGTTACTTCAATATCGATCCTGTTTTGAAGACGAAAGGCCGCAAATCCATCCTATCCTCCTCCGGAGCCCCCCTCTCGCCTTCAGAAGGTGGTGGGACCTTGAAGACTGACTCCATCAACCTACCTCTCGACGGTTTATCGATGTTGACAATTGTCTCGAAATGGATGGGCCCTGTCACAGAGTGGCCCAAGCATTTCGCCGAAGCCCGCGATCGTGGATATAACATGCTGCACTGGACACCGATGCAGGAGAGAGGCGAGAGCGATAGTCCATATTCCATCCGGGATCAGTTGAAGTACGATCCTTCAATATTTGCTGGTGGAAGGTCGGAGGCAGATAAATACCGAGATGGTGGCAAGGCCAAGATCGAGGAGGTTCTCAAGTCCGCGAAGGAGGAGTATGGGCTATTGAGCTTGACCGATGTCGTCCTTAACCATACGGCAAATGATAGCGCTTGGCTTGTAGACCATCCTGAAGCCGGTAAGCTTGGTGCCTTTCTCCATATGTCCATTGCTGATTGAAATAATGAAGGTTACAGCCCTCATAACACGCCCCATCTTGCCCCCGCACTGGAGCTCGATACGGCCATCATTGAGTTCTCCGCTTCGCTGGCCTCCTCTGGGTTGCCGACGAAGGTCACATCTCAGCAGGACGTCGATACCCTCATCGGTGCATTCCAGAAGCACTTGAAAACCCTCGACCTCTGGCAATACTACGTCTTCGACGTGAAGCGAGAGAGGGTGTCTGTGCTGGATGTTTTGTCACAGAAGTTGGTTCCAGCATGGGACGGCCCCGATGTCGCTGGGAAGACCGTTGTTCAACTTGCAGAGTTGGTGAAAAGCTCCAAGAGCGTTTCCGGGTTGGGCAGTTTTGCCAAGCGGTACGCTCCAGAAGTCGACCCCTCTTACTCGGCCGGCTTAGTGAAGGCTGCGTTCACTCACCTGACTGGTGTTGACGCATTGGCGGATGCATGGGTGCGAGTTGTCGACGTCTTGAACGTGGCCTTATACCAGGAGTGGGAGGAAGATACCAAAGTTGCCTTGGACGGCATCAAGAATCGATTGAAATATACCAGATTGGACGAGCACGGTCCGCGGCTTGGGGAGATTACGAAGGAGTTCGTCCGCTCTTTTTCTCGCTATTCGCATTCTGACCGGTGTCCGTTTCACAGCTCGCCTCTCGTTGAACCCTACTTTACTCGGTTGGCGCCAACTCCAGCCTCAGACCCACGCATATACTCACTTGCGAACAATGGGTGGATCTGGAACGCCAATCCATTGCAAAACTTTGCCCTCTCTCCTTCTAAAGCATATCTCCGCAGAGAAGTAATCGTCTGGGGTGACTGCGTCAAGCTCCGCTATGGCGAGGGCCCTGCAGAAAATCCGTGGCTGTGGGAGTATATGACCAAGTATGTTACCTCGCTTGCGTCCACATTCGACGGCTTCCGCATCGACAACTGCCACTCGACACCTTTACATGTCGGTTACACCCTTCTTGATTCAGCTCGGGTCGCAAACCCGGACCTTTACGTTTGTGCCGAGTTGTTTACTGGGAGCGAAGAGATGGATCTCCTCTTTGTGAGCAGACTTGGCATCAACAGCTTGATCAGAGAGGCCGGAAATGCATGGGACCCGAAAGAGTTTTCCCGTCTGTTGTATAGTTATGGTCTCGGGAAGCCCATTGGTGAGTCTGTCTGATTCCCCTAGCTCAGGTGACTGACCATGCATCACATACCGTAGGATCGATGGATGGCGTCTGCATGACACGTCTCGACGAATTGCAACCGCCGACTGGCAAAGGTCCGACCCGACCTTGCGTCGTTAGCGAGCACTACGGATCGAAGCCCCACGCATTGCTGTATGATCTCACCCACGATAACGAGTCTTATTTGGACAAACGTTCGGCCGAGGATACCCTCTCCACAGGAGCCCTCGTTACCTTCTCTTTCTCTGCGATTGGCTCCGTCAAGGGGTTCGACGACTTGTACCCAAAATTGCTGAACTTGGTTCAAGAACGGAGATTGTATGAAGTGACAAATCTTGAGAGGAACAGTGGTATCGCGAAGGCGAAGCGACTTTTGAACCATTTGCGGATGGAGATGGTGCTTGGTGGGTACGAAGAAGGCCACGTACACCAAGAAAATGATGTGAGTCATAGTCTATCGTGGATGATCTCGGTGCTAATCGAATTACCTTCCATCAGTATATCGTCCTCCATCGTGTACACCCCCACACTCAGAAAGGATACCTCCTTGTGGCTCACACTGCGTTCCACAAGGGCTCGAAGGATAGAGGACACAGTGAGTTCAGATCGTCACACCGAGCTGTTATTTTGGTGACATTTATTGATTATGTTGAAGTTGATCCCATCCGCCTTCGTCGTACCAAAGCGAAGTTCATCTATGGGGCGGGCATTGAATTCGACTCGTATTCCATACCTTCTGATGCGGATGTGCTGCGTGGACTTGCTGGGAAGTTGGTAGAAATCCCCACAGTCGTCGTCCCTCAAGCCCTGGATGCCGATGGGCCATATTCTGAGATCGTTGTCCCAGAGCACTTCCCCCCGGGAAGCATAATGGTATTCGAGACGCAGCTGCAGGAACTTGACGCCACACTCGAGTCGTTTTGTGCTTCCGGCGCGGAAGCGGCATTCGGGAAGCTTGAGCTGGTCGACCTCAATGTTGTTCTCCACCGCTGTGAGGGTGAGGAGCGTGATGCGACCCATGGAGAGATCGGCACCTACGCTGTGCCTGGTATGGCGACGCTCGTCTACTGCGGACTGGAGGGCTGGATGCACCCGCTGCGACATATCATGAAGCACAACGACTTGGGGCACCCTCTTTGCGCTCATCTGAGGGACGGAACATGGGCGCTTGACTATGTCTATACGAGACTTTCCAAGTGCGTAGTTTTACTATTCGATTGCTTGTTCACGTTCTCTGATGCTACCCCTTAGGCAAGTGTCCACTTTCCCTCGTCTCGCTGAACCAGCGCAATGGTTCAGGGAACGCTTCGACCGTATCAAGCAATGTGTTCCGCCCTTCCTCCGACCCAAGTATTTCGCGATTGTTATTTCAACAGCTTACAAGACCGCTCGCAGCGTTGTCGTCGAATCCATGTCTGAGTTCGTCTCCAAGGGTCATCGCTTCACCCAGAGCCTTGCCCTTTGCTCCGTGCAGATGCATGGGATGGTACAATCTGCCTCGTTGAATCCAGGGCGTGTGACGCCTTCTCTCGCAGCTGGTCTGCCTCACTTCACTGCTGGTTGGGCCAGGTGCTGGGGCCGAGACGTCTTCATCTCCCTTCGTGGACTATTCTTAACCACGGGAAATTTTACTGGGGCCAAGGAACACATCTTAGCATTCGCCTCGACGTTGAAGCATGGTCTGATCCCTAATCTCCTGGATTCAGTTCGCAACCCTAGGTATCGTCTTCTCGGTTGTGGCAATGAGCTGAACTAATCAGACTCCAGGTACAACTCACGCGACTCTCCTTGGTGGATGTTGCAGAACATCCAAGACTACTGTGAGAGCGCACCCGAAGGCCTCGCTTTGCTCTCAGAGTCAGTGAAGAGGCGATTCCCCAAGGACGATACATGGGTTCCCTGGGACGATCCCAGAGCATATGCTTACTCTAGCACCATCGCCGAGATCATCCAAGAGATCCTGCAGCGCCATGCCGATGGCATCCATTTCCGCGAGTACAATGCCGGCGCGAACCTTGACATGCAGATGAAGGATGAAGGATTCAATATCGACATTGACGTCGACTGGACTACTGGCATCATATTTGGCGGGAATCCGCATAACTGTGGGACGTGGATGGACAAGATGGGTGAGTCGAATAGAGCTGGAACGAAAGGTGTACCGGGGACTCCTCGAGATGGTGCACCGGTGGAAATCACGGGGCTTCTAGCGAGCACCTTGAGATGGCTCGACGAACTTTCCAAAAAAGGGAAGTTCCCCTTCAAAGGAGTAGATGCTACTAGTGAGTCTCTCAAGCCCTTATAACGAAGTGATGACCGATGATATTTGGGCAGTCGATAGCAAGAAGCGTCTTGTGACATACAAGGAGTGGGCCGACCTTGTCCGAGCGTCCTTCGAAGAGTGCTATTACGTCCCTTTGAGTGAGTTTTAGATGTACATTTTGACCGTATCTCTTACATTGCATGCAGACGAGATCGACGATGCCAAATACAACGTCAATCCTAAACTCATCAACCGAAGAGGCATCTACAAGGACGTCTATCGCTCTGGACCTGGAAGAGAATGGTCCGATTATCAATTCCGTCCCAATTTTCCGATCGCCATGACTGTCGCCCCGGAACTTTTCGACGAAGAGCATGCGTTGGAAGCACTGAAACTTGTAGATCAACATCTGCGAAGCCCGCTGGGGATGAAGACTCTTGACCCCGCCGACCTTCAATACCGACCGTATTATGACAACTCGAACGACTCCGACGATGCCGCTATCGCCAAGGGTCTGAACTACCATCAGGTTTGTATGAGCCTTTGTCTATCTGCGAAGGAGTCTGACCGACAGTCCACAGGGACCTGAGTGGGGATGGCCACTTGGTTACTTCTTGCGGGCATACTTGTTTTTCGACACTCGAGTTGGAGTTGGAAAGGAGGTTGGTGCCAACTTTAGCCCCATCGTTCATTGAAACTAAGCAACCTTCAGGATCCCACTCAAACCCTACATCATTTACACCGTCACCTCCTCGATATGCGTCAACATGTCGAACACGATCCTTGGGCCGGGTTACCCGAGCTAACGAACAAGAACGGCGAGTATTGCCACGATTCTTGCAACACGCAGGCGTGGAGTGCAAGTTGCACTCTCGACTTCCTCGAGATGGTTCACAAGATGAGCTCGGCCTCTACCTGAACGGACCGAGCAAGACTTCACATCCCTAGATTCTTGTAGCCTTTGACAACAATTGCAGCCATACATATGTACTCTGTATTCCCTCCTTCCCTCAATTCGGTTGTAATGTACAGCGCAACAACGGACTCCTGTAACTTCCCGACACCGTTGACAGTGATGCTAATGGCGCTTGCGGAACTGATGTTTCTGGGTCTGCGAATCTTCAACAAGACCTGCACTGTAACACTGCTACTATCAGCCGAAACTGAGTCGGAGCCAGCAAAGTCGGACTCGGAATCGATATCGCTCCCTTCCTCTCAGTTCCGATACTACCAAACATGTACTCGCAAAGAGATCCTGGAGTCCTGACAATTCCGAGTCACACACCATGAACACGCTGCCAGTTTTCCCGTATTCCTTACACCTTTCTTCGATCGATACCTGGCAAGTCCGAGTCATTGTTCTGGCTTCGATCTAATTCTGCCTCGAGTGCTTTCAACTCCGCTGTGCGTGGATCCTTTGCCTTGGCCAGATTATCGTTTATAAGACATGGCGAGCTCATGATCCGCACCTCCACATTACCGTCCTCCCAACCATCGTTGTATCTGGGGCCTGACACGATCATGTCTCCTATCACCCCTCCACCAGTCAAACAGAATTGCCTCCCCACTACCCCTCAGGAAAAACAACAAGGCATCAACCCGAACCTCACTCATGGGATCGCGTTCGTAACCACTGACAGCGAGACCCAAAGAAATCTCAAGTATGCGCGGAGTATTCAATGAACTTGCTCTATTTCTAAAGTTACTTCATTTCACAGAGTCTCGAAGGTCCGGACTCACAAAAGTGCGAGTACAAGTCAATTCAGCTAACTAGCAGCATTCGTAGTACTGTCTGTTAGGCCGTGCTACTCGAATCCTAGGCGCCCAGCCTGTCCAGGTGGATGGGGAGACTCGCGGAGACAACGACGTCGTCGTGAAAGTTTCGTGGCCTGGGGAATCTCGGCAGAATGAGGCGAGGATCATCGACCTGGCAAGGGAAGCAGTGCTCATATGTCACCACCTAATCGACCATCACGACCTGGATTGCGATACCTGTCAAATAGGAGACGACCTGGGGATCTCCAAAACCTCTTCTCACATGTCACATGTGCACCGTCGTTTGCTGTTCGAGAAGTCAAATCCCATTTCATCCTTGAGCGGGGAGGATTTCATGACGGCATGGATTCAGTGCTATCGCTGTAGGTTCAGCATCCTCCGATCTCAGTTCGTGGCTGATCCTTCTCCCAGGTCACTTTCGCTTGCGGTTGCATGGTATCGAGCACGGGCACGTCACCAAATCGAACCTGATGGTTAACTCTGTCACTGGGACTGGGGTGCTCAACGACTACGACATCCCTGTCTTTAAGAAGAAGAACCAGAACGGCTCAATCATTGGTACGGAGTACATCGACGCGATTCCTTTCATGGCCCTCGATCTGCTCACCAAAGATTTTTTCGACGGCAAAATACGTCGAATCTACCGCCACGATAATGAATCCTTCATCTGGGTTCTCCCTTGGGTATTTCTCCGCGGAAAGCACTGGCAAGCCGGAGAGTTAAACCGATGGGCGACATCCGATTTCGTGGGATGTCAGGCGCAGAAATTCCGTTTTCTCTACCAGTCTGATGAATACGTCGGCTATCCCGAGGCCAACGTGCGCCCGTACGAGGCAGCTTCCCAACTTCTCGCTTGGCTGTTCAAGAAGCTCTGTCGGGAGAAGGATGCGAAAAGGGTATGTGAACGAGCACGGCCTTCGAAGAATGGTGATGCGGCGCTGATGGGGCTCTGGAATGACCCCTCGGAGAAGGCTGCATGCATGTATTTTCGTCAATTCGAGGCGGAGCTTAAGGCGGGGTGGGATTATGGGTTTGAGCCCCTTCCGGAAGGTCAGACGGTTCCCCTGAAAGACGAGGAGCCAATCAAGCTGGATTGAATTATTTCGAGGCCTTACCCCTCATGTTGACTGAAGCCAATGTGTTCTTGTCGTGGGGTTCGGTGACACGAGACTATTCAAATCTTAGTCGCTACGCCAAGTCCAAATTTGTCGGGGACAGCTTCGGGTCATAACGACGTCCCCTTCACGTCTGAGCTTGGTTCACAATCGGACTGCTTTGCGAGAATGAAGAGTGCTCAAGTACCAGTACAAAGAACAGCACCATCCCAATCAATTTTCACTTATGGCAGGCGATCGCGTCGATAAGTATCTGGGAGAAGTGCAAACTCGTCAGGAAAACATTCTCCACCCCGGTTGTTTGGATGGAAATTACCCGCTATCGACCACGGTTGATGGATTCT
Source organism: Jaapia argillacea MUCL 33604 (assembly GCA_000697665.1). NCBI lineage: Eukaryota > Fungi > Basidiomycota > Agaricomycetes > Jaapiales > Jaapiaceae > Jaapia > Jaapia argillacea. The sequence goes on along the minus strand of KL197712.1, from coordinate 1,102,925 downwards.
AACTAATACGGAGTAGAAATGGTTCTGGCTCTTCCAATATATAAATCATGGCCACCATTCTTGTTATCAGTACTTGTCACTGCGCGAAATTTCGAATTCGTAACACATGACGAACGCGTCTGTGGCTGAGTTACGGATTTGGTAGTCCTCGATCAACCGCGCATGCCACACAACCGGCCACCACTGTTCTTGTTGTCCTCCCACCTTGATTCGATATCTTGCGACCATATCATTGTCCTCGCTTTGATCTGATACTGCCTCGAGGTCTTTTTTCAACTCCGCTGCTGTCGCTTTGGCCAGATTATCGCCCTTATAAGCTATGGCAAGTTCATGTTCCATCACATCCACCTTTGCCCCCTTCCAACCGACGTTGTATCTCGGGCCCGCTGTAATCATGTCGCATACCGTCTTGCCAACGAAAGAAGGCGACCTTCCCACTACCCCCCAGAGGAAACCACAACGCACCAATCAAGAGGCTCTGAAAAGCACGCCTAGCCTCGCACATGGGACCGCATCTGCAGCCAACAGCGAGACCCAAAGAATTCTCCAGTACGTACGCAGTATTCAATGAATCAGTTCGTTTCTTTAGCCGTGTCTTCGTTTGCTAGTGTTTCGAAGGTCAAACCGCTGCTTCACGAGGACCTCAAGAGGAGCGAAACTTGTGGCTTCAAACAGTTGTTAAAGGCCTTTCTGCTTCGTTGTCAAATCCTCGGCGACAATCAAACTGCAGATATGCTCCTGGAACAATGTTTAGTTCAGATTTTGCCTATCTGCAACGACGACGAGAGCATCAGAGATTCGTTGAAGGACTAGTACGGTATCCTCCTTTTGCTGGACGTCCGTTTGCTAAGTGACATCTCCATCAACTCAGCTGCAAGGCTAAGGGTCACGAGCAAGTCCGCTATGCACCATTTGTCAAAGCCTTCAATGCTGCACTGCGGCGGATGAAGGATTTAGCCATTCCCGGCATACGCCCACCCTCTTCCTTGGGCATCGCTTTCCACCGAAATGACCCTAACCGTATCCCAGCTCACCACTATGGAAGCTCGACTTCCCGCTCCCCTGATACCCTTCTCGCGTCAACAGGGTCTGCCCACCGGGCTAATCCGCGAGCCGTATCGTCATTCAGGAAAGGTAGCACGCGATCCATCGAAGAAGCTGTTCATTCTCTCGCCCCTGAAAAGAGGAAAAAGAAATTTTATTGGTCAGACTGTCTCTCCGCACAAGAGTTCAAGAAGAACGAGGAGACTTTGACCCCACCCCCCCTCCAATATAACCTGGATCTGGCTGAGGTCGACCCTCAGCAAGTCACTCCCGAGAGTCTCCGAGACCTGGACGTAGCTGCAGAATTCGACAGTACTTTTGACATTTTCAGCTCGACCGACGGCGGAGTCACTGAGACCTCGGATTCTGGAAACCCTGGTAAGTTGTCCACCGTTATCGTCGTTTCAGCGGTCGTCATTGTATTGAATTTGACAGGAGACGGGACCGCTGGCTCGGAAACCTTGGGAAACTCAGGTCTCAAGCGGAAAGCTGAAGAGGTAGATGAAGATGAAGACGAAGGTCCAGTGGACAAAAAACCCAGAACGGACCCAAAAGCACCACCTTTGGTCCAATGTGCATCTTACGCCGCCGAGATGCTATCACGCGGCGCATACACCACTCATGCCATCAACCTTTTCATTGTCGGTGAGACCAATACCCTTTGCTTAGTCAGTGGAGCCGTCTGTTAATCCCCGCCAGATAATGTTGCCTGGGTTTGGTGGTTCGACCGCCAAGGCGCCATACAATCTCATGGGGTCAACTTTGTCCTGAACCTCCCGTATTTTTTGGTACTTTTGGTGGCTTTCCAACGCTTCGAACTTCAACACTGGGGCATCTGCGAAAAACTCTGTCCCACATTCACACGGCGCCATAAGGCCTCGTCGGGAAGGCTTCCCGAACGCGTGGACCTCATGGAGCGATTCGATTTCAAGTTTCCCGGGGGTATGGTTTCGATCAATCCAGCCCACCTGGTGCACGCGCAGTACAGCCTGTTAGGTCGTGCTACCCGGATTATAGGCGCACAACTGGGCCTGACTGGCGGAGAGGGTATGAAACCCGACGATGACCATGTTGTGAAGATTTCGTGGCCTGAGGAATCTCGCCAGAACGAGGCGAGGATCATCGCACTGGCAAAGGAGGCAGGGAAGCATGATGAGCTCATTCGTCCCCATCTACCTATCCTCATCGACCACGTCGACCTTGGTTTTAATACTGGCCAGATTAGAGAGGACTTGGGGATTGCCAGGAACTCTCCTCGTGGCTCGCGCGTGCTGCGAGTGTTGTTATTCCTTAAGTTAAAGCCTATGTCGTCCTTGAGCGGGGAGAAATTCATGAACGCATGGATTCAGTGCTATCGATGTTGGTTCATCAAGTTTCCATCTTGATTTTTTGGCTGACCATGTTTCCCAGGCCACTTTCGCTTGTGGTTGAATGGCATTGAGCACGGCGATATCAGCGCGTCGAACCTGATGGTTCATCCTGCGACTGGCGACGGGATTTTGAACGACTACGACCTGACTGTTCTTCGCAAGAAGGATGAAGACCGCGCAATCACCGGTACGGAGCGCACCGGCACAATCCCTTTCATGGCCCTCGATCTGCTCACCAAAGATTTTTTCGACGGCAAGATACGTCGAATCTACCGCCACGATAATGAATCCTTCATCTGGGTTCTCCCTTGGATATTTCTCCGCGGAAAATCCTCACAAGCCCTGGCGTTAAACAAATGGGCTACATCCGATTTCGCAGGATGTCGAGAACTGAAATTCAGCTTTCTCCTCGTCTATCATGAATATCATGGTTACCCTGAGGCCAACAAGCAGCCGTACAAGGCAGCTTCTAGACTCCTCCGTTGGTTGCAGGATCAGGCCCGAGCGGTGCAAACTGAAGTGGACTCTGCTTCGGAGAGCGATGTCGACGAGAACGTCGAACCGGTGTTCCAGGTGAGACACCGTAATGATGCCTCCGAACAGGCTGCATGCATCTATTTTCGTCAATTCGAGGCCAATCTGAAGAGGAGGTGGGGTTATGGGTTTGAGCCTCTTCCGGAGGGGAAGACTGTTCCCCTGACAGACGAGGAGCGAATCAAGCTGGATTAAGCTATTTCGTTGATTTCTTACTTGATGTAACATATTCAGCGAACCCAATATACTATTGACGAGGGGCCGAACAGCACCGCACAGCACCGCACAGTTGTGGGCGCCTACTGTCATTAGTTGTGTGCTAGAACCGCTCCCTTCGTTGACTTCGGAGTGTACATACCAAGCACACTGAAAATGAACATGCCATGTAACACGCCGCCGCTGTTCCCGCATTGCTCGCATCTTTATCCAATCGAAATCTTGCAAACTAGTCCTTCGGTCTGAGTCTATCTTGAGGTCCTTTCAACTCCACTGTGCGTGGGCGCGTTGCTTTGCCAGTGGCTCGATTATCACGTTTATCGACGATGGCGAGTTCGTGGCATTTGCATTACCGTCCTCTCAACCAACGTTGTGTGCCACGATCATGTCACTTAGCACCCCTCCACCGGCCGAACATAGTTGCCTCAGGCTCCCCGCCACCCCCCAAAGAAATTCACAAGCCACCGATGAAAGCCTTGCTCATGGTGCTGCATCCGCAACAAACAGCGAGACAGAACGAAATCCCAAGTATGTGTTGAGTATCCAATGAACCTGCTCTATTTCTAACGTTACTTCATTATTTAGAATCTCGAAGGTCGGGATTCACAAAAGTTCGGGTTTAGGTCAATTCAGCTGACTAGCAACATAAAAATGCAGTATTGTCTGTTAGGACGTGGTACTCGAATAATAGGCGTTCAACGTGTTCCAGCGGACGGGGAGACTCTCGGAGACAACGACGTTGTTGGGAAGGTTTCGTGGCCTGGAGGATCTCGACAGAATGAGGGGAAGCGAATCGACCCGGCAACTTGAAGGGAATCAGGGCTCATGTGTTACCACCTACCTGACTTAATCGACCATCACGACCAGGATTGCAATACTGGTCAGATCAGAGAGGACCTGGGAATTTCCAATGACTCCCTTTGCGCGTCCCTCCTGCACCGTCGTTTGCTGTTCGAGAAGTTAGATCCCATCTCGTCTTTGAGCGGCGAGGATTTCATGGCGGCTTGGATCCAGTGCTATCGCTGTAGGTTCAACATCCTCTGATCTCAGTTCTTGGCTGATCCTTCTCCCAGGTCACTTTCGCTTGCGGTTGAATGGCATCAAGCACGGTCACATCACCGGGGCGAACCTGATGGTGAACTCTGTCACTGGGGCTGGGGTTTTCAACGACTATGACCTCCCTGTCCTCAAGAAGAAGAACGAAGATAGCTCAATCGGTGGTACGGAGTACTACATCGACGTGATCCCTTTCATGGCCTTCGATCTGTTTACCAAAGATTTTTTCACGGGCAAGACGCGTCGAATCTACCGCCACGATGTTGAATCCTTCGTCTGGGTTCTTCCTTGGGTATTTCTCCGCGGAAAACACTCGCAAGCCAAAGAGTTACACAGATGGGCGACATCCGATTTCGCGGGATGTCGAAAAGAGAAAAATGAATTTCTGCAGCAATGTCATGAATACGTTGGCTATCCCGAGGCAAACAAGCTCCCGTATAGGGCAGCTTCTAGGCTTCTCGGTTGGTTATTGGATCAGCGCATCGAGCGGATTCGAGCGTTGCAAGATGAAGTGGACTGGGCTCAGGAGAACGGTGTTGACGAGAACATGAAACCAGTATCCCAGGTGAGACCCTGGAATGATCCCTTGGAGCAGGCTGCATGCACCTATTTCCGTCTATTTGAAGCCAAGCTTAAGGAGAGGTGGGGTTATGGGTTTGAGCCCCTTCCGGAGCGGAAGACTGTTCCCCTGAAAGATGAGGAGCGAATCAAGTTGGATTGAGCCATTTCGTTGTCATCCGAATTCTTACTTCATGTAACATGTTGAGCGAAGCCAATCGTATTATTCAATTGATGACGGGAAGAATGGCATTGAATAGTTGTAGGTGGCGTCTCGTTCTTGAGGCTTGAGGAGCTGATCAACATATCTGGATATGCGAATCTTGACCGCTGTCACTCGATGTTGCAGCTCAAAACTCAGCCTGAGTGGCCAAAGCTGAAAAGATGACAACAAAGGAATCTCTCCTTCCGACTCAGGCTACACGCCACTGGCATATATAACACGGCCTGGCGCCACGATCATGTCCCTTAGCACCCCTTCAACAGTCGACGATAATTGCCTGCCCACTACCACCCAGGGGAAACCACAAGGGACCGACCCCAGCCTCGCTTATGGGACCGCATCCGCAACCATCAGCGAGACCCAAAGAAATTTCAAGTATGTGTCCAGTATACAACGAGATGGCTGGACGTCTAACATTACTTCATCGTTTAGAGTCTCGGAGGTCGGGATCCACAAGCGTTCGGGTTTAATTCCATTCAGTTGACAAGCAGCATACGCAGTATTGTCTGTTAGGCCGTGCCACTCGAATTGTAGGCGTTCAACTTGTTCAAGTAAACGGGGAGACTCTCGGAGAGAACGACGTCGTTGTTTGGTGGCCTGAGGAATCTCGGCAGAACGAGGCGAGGATCATCGACCTGGCAACGGAAGCGGGGCTCATACATCCCCACCTAATCGACCATCACGAACTGGATTGCAATAGCTGTCAAATAAGAGAGGACCTGGGGATTTCCCAAGAATCTCTTCGCGGGTCCCTCCTGCACCGTCGTTTGCTGTTCGAGAAGTTAAATCCTATTTCGTCTTTGAGGGGGGAGGATTTCATGACGGCATGGATTCAGTGCTATCGCTGTTAGTTCGCCATACTTCGATCTCAGTTCTTGGCCGATCGTTCTCCCAGGTCACTTTCGCTTGCGGCTGAATGGCATCGAGCACGGTCACATCACCGAGACGAACCTGATGGTTAACTCTATCGCTGGGGCCGGAGTTTTCAACGACTACGACCTCCCTATCCTCAAGAAGAAGAGCGAGGATGGCTCGATCAGGGATACGGCGTACATCGACGCGATTCCTTTCATGGCCTTCGATCTGCTCACCAAAGATTTTTTCGCGGGCAAGATACGCCGAATCTACCGCCACGATGTTGAATCCTTCATCTGGGTGCTTCCTTGGGTACTTCTCCGCGGAAAACACTCGCAAGCCGAGGAGTTGAATCGATGGACGACATCCGATTTCGCGGGATGTCGACGTCTGAAGCTTAGCTTTCTCCTCACCTATCATGAATATCGTGGTTATCCCGAGGTCAACGAGTGCCCGTACAAGGCAGCTTGCAGACTTCTCCGTTGGTTGCAAAATCAGGCTCGAGCAGTTCAAGATGAAGCGGACTCTGCTTCAGAGAGCGGTGTAGACGAGAACATCGAACCGGCGTCCCAGGTTAGACACCGGAACGATCCCTCCGATCAGGCTGCATATCTATATTTTCGTCAATTCGAGGCCGAGCTGAAGAGGAGGTGGCGTTATGGGTTTGGGCCCCTTCCGGAGTCTAGGACGGTTCCCCTTAACGATCAGGAGCCATTCAAGCTGGATTGAGTTATTTCGTTGTCATTCGAGTTGTTGGACCAATATATGTTCGTCTCACCGTATTATCCGGTTTCAGTATCCAGGTGGAACTTACCTTTAATGTATTTAGTTCATATATGCCTTCCAATGTCGGCTGTCCTGAAGTGCCCCTGTACCATATCTTGTACAAGTTCGATGTACGTCCGTCGTCTGCGTGGCTTTGTGGGGTGTAATTGTAGTTGAAGTTGTCGAGACGTTTGTAAGAATGCGAATTCATTCACACCCGTCGTCGCCGTGCTTCTTGTTGAGCTTGATAGCGTTGATTCTGCTGATGTACATAGGATGTATGGCGCACTTTCATTCATAAGGAAGATATGGATCCGTTTGAGATGCCCCTTGCATAGGTGAAAGAGGCGGAATATGCTGGTAGAAGCGGATACTGTTACATTTATCAACTCTTCAGTCAACAATCACCCGTCATATGCTCCCTTCGGCGTACAACCCGAACACCAACCGACCTTCGAGTTGACAACCGCCTTCATAAACTCCCTCGCGTGCAGAACTCAAGTGGAAACACGCATTCTCGCTACATTGGGCGCGGAGCCTCCACATGTACGAAATTGAAGCGGCTTAGCGCTCGAAAGGCATCGATGTCCGAGCTCCCTCGCGCCACTTAACAACCATTGCTCCTCTCAATGTCCCTAACTGTCTCCATTCTTTGCTACAATGGGCTAGAGCATCCTCTTTCGGTCGGATGAATACAGTTGGGCCTGAGGTAGTGAAACCGAAGAGTCTGTGAAGGTTGAAATTGGCGTGGTTTGTGTAATTGCGGTGTTCTTCCATGACAGCCTTCCTGGTGTATAGAAGTGCTGGGTAAAGACAGAGGAGCTCATCGGCGGAACTAGGTTGGTGTGAATTGTAGAAGAAACGTGGAGAATTCCGGGAAGTATGGGTGCGGACACGCTTTCAGCAATGGATATCCATTGAGCATTGCGTTGAAAAGAGCGTATGCATCTGATATCCGGGAATCGCTGATCTTCAATAAGTAGACATATGGGAAAATTCCAAGCGCACGAATGAACGGTAGGGCGTGATTAAAGGGTAGCGTCACGCTGAGCTCGTGTGGCATGGGATATCGAGGTCCTTGAAATATCCAGAACGTCGCTATGATTTCCAACGAATCTGGAAAAAAGCCGAAGAACCCCTTCAGTATGACCGCTCTCAACACCGATCGACTGATGTGGCTGGTTTGTCCGAACGACAGTAGATCTGGCAACGGCAGGTCCTCGAACAAAGTGGACAGAATCGAGGGTACAGTCAGAGCTCGATGAGGTGAACGGACATTCTGCACGGGCTCTGTCTCGTCGTTCGTCAGAAAACTGAAGCAGTAGACAACTGAAATCTCACCTATAAGTTAGGTACCCGAGTCGGAATAGTCGCAACACAGAGGTGGAGTTGAGAGCGAGAACGGATAATAGGATGTATTTCTAACCAATGTAAGTAACTTGGGCGAGAGTACAGACCTCCAGTATGATGACATGGAACAGTCCAGTGTCTTAGTCATATGCGCCAGACAATTCGAGTGCAGTTTTCATTTCCGTCAAGATCCCGTGGTTAGGGGTAAACCCCGACCCGCTCATGCTTCTTCGTCACCACTGCGCAACACGTCGACACGCAACGCTATGGCTTCGGTAACCTATGACACTTTCAAGACTTCGAAAGCGTTGGCCCCTGAAGTGGATCACGCGCGACAACGTAGATCGGTTCTTCGTGGACGGATGCGGGCTCTTCGATCCTTTCCGTGGTCTCGCGGCATATGTTTGACGCCATCTAGCCTGGTGGATTGGTTCAATAGCGTGGACAGTACATCAGACACACTCAACCACATTATGTTCATGCCTATGCTATGCGTGAGTCGTGTCGTTGAACCAAGTTTTTCTTCTAACTGTTTGATAGGAATACGTCAAACGATTGGACGAATGGGAAGTCAGTCCTGGTGCGAAACCTGGATTCTTGGACCACAAACACATCAACAAGTACTGGAGGGTTTTGGGTATGGAAATGTCAGAAGGGTACCCCAGTTGGTCGAGTCTACCCACTGAATCGGTTGGGTATTTCTCGACCATCATCATGCGATACAAGCTTCTGGATGTCTTCGCAGATGTCCTCAATCTCGAATCCGGTGTCAACCTTCCGTCCTGCGAACAATCTCCAATAGACTGGAATCTGTCCCCGGATAAGCTTCGAATGGTTTGTACCATCTATGTAATCATGCGTTCAAGTCTTGTTCACGCTCGCCGCTATTATAGATCATGAAACGTCTTGGGGATTGGACGCGTTGTGTCCACAACGCCGTTCGACTGTATGACATCCAACCTTCGTCTTCAAGCTCGGTCGCTTCGGGTGCTGTCAACAGGATCCTTCCAACACTACATTCAGCGAAACTCGATCTACCATTGGTACCGGAATCAGAGCTACACTATTCGCCGGCATCCCTACCTGTGGTTGAACCGTCGCGTGATATTGTTGTATGGACGGAGAAAGCTGTTGTCAAATACAATGCTTGCACTCTGACGAAGGTTCGATCTCGAGGGTCAATGATTCAAAGGCATCAAATTGTTCAGAACATTGAAATGGCAGCCTGGGTTATAAATTCATATTGTCTGGTACGTCTGCAGACAATGTCTTCTCGATGTTGTGTTACTTCTCTATTTACCATTATACATCAGGGAATATTTGAAACCGGAGATGAATTAATTCACGAGCTGAACAGGTATGTATACCCAATATCTACTCGAGTCTCTCTTGACATGGCCATAGGAGATGCACTGCTCTCGATGAGCCTCCGTTGGACGGCGAGAGTGCCAAATTCATTCGGTCCAGCAATCTATACCTTCCCCTGCAACTTGCTCTGACAATCACCCCAATTACGCTTCTCATACCGAATCAACTAACATCGTGTACTATAGGCAGAGATCGCATGTTAGAGGTATGATATATTAGTCTTATCATGGGCGAGAACCTGAAAGTTTTGAAGGTATTTCAAGCACAAGGGAATGTCAACCGACCTTCCTCCTTGATGGAAGTTGAACGAGTCATTTGGACAATTGTCATAGGTGTGGCACGTGGATACGACTGCCTTCAGCAACTATCACTCTTCTTCAAGTGGTGGGATACTGTGGCCTGTGAAAAGATTGCCAGATGTGATGCCGCTGACCGGACGTGGTTGTATCACCTCCAAGGTATGAGTCTAACTTTGAAACTATGACGAAGTGTCCACATAGAAAAATGCCAGAAATCCTGACAAATTTATGAATCTGCGTTAGATACCGCGAGAACGGGAGCTACTATACAGGAATTCCGTGACGTGATTCCTCAGCCAGTTCGAAATGTGTTGCCGCAGGAAGAAGAAGAAGAAGAAGAAGATATTGAGATGATTGAATCATTGGAAAGGATGCGATACGATGCCATGAGACAGAGCATGGAGGTGGCTATCAAGGCTGAGTTGAAAGAGGAAATTGCGTCGGCGGTGCAAGAAGAAGTGCGGAAATTGTTGCAAGATGAAGAAATCCTTCATCACGAAGTCTCAAATCTTGACGTACTTGCCGCAAAACACCACACCACATCAGCCGATACGGAACGATTGGATATCACCCGCATAGAGGTCGACATTCCCGTGATACCCACCAATCATTCCGGAAGTACGCCAAGTTGCTCGCAGACCACGATGGATATCCCACATATCGAGGTTCTTCGCAACGATGGTGAAGATAAGATCAGGGACCAGTCGGATCCCGTTAACTCGTCTATGGATGATCTTGATGATAACACCCCAACACCTTCCCCCCCAGTTCCGGAGGTTCGCTCATCTTCCAATTCTTGGGCGCAATCGGCCAAGCATAAGACTGCAAAGCTGAAAAGACAGCTTGACGTTACCAAGCATTCTACCCGACCACGAAAGCGGACAAAATCCTCAAAAGATAATCTATCCAGCCGCAAATCTTTGACACCCCTGTCTCCGGAACCTGAGGAACGTGACGTTCCTCGTTCTGATCACGACGAGGAGGGCGCAGGAGATTCTTCAAGTTTCGAGTCGCGAGATAAGGGAGATAAAATGGAGATTGACAAAGAATCCGACAATGAGGTAAGCTTCATCCGACTGTGTGATGTGTATGGCGGCTGAAGTCAATTTTACACCAGCGATCTGTAGATGTGGTGAAGGTGGTGGCGCCTTTGTCGTCCGTCGCGTCAACGGGAGAGAAGACAGTTGAATTTTATACATTTCGGACGTTGAAACATATAGTAAGTGTATAGGGCACCTTCTTATCTGGATTCCTAATATTTGCATAGGCAGAGCACGAGTACGCATTGGCTCAGCAAATATCGTCGTCCGTTCAATCACGTTTCATCAACGGAATTCCCCTTCATTTCATGCCACTGGCGAGAAATCGCAGCCTTGATGAGAGCCAATTGGATAGCACTTCTACTATTTATGTTGTCGACTATGTTGACTTCCTCCGCTTGGAAACAGCAGATCTTCACCACATATTTGCAAGTCGTCATATTCTGGTTCGCGGACATCCCATAATGGATGAATATTCGTGGTCGCCTGCTTCGCTGTCGAGACTCGGTGGGTGGGATAAGCCAGTTGTGATGCAAGGTGCGAATTTGCTCGTATCAGACAATATTTTATTCTGATAGCCTTCAGATTTATCGCGTAGGGAGCTGGATGACCCACTTAAGCAGCAGACAATGGACACATTGTCGACGTTGTATAATGAAAGTAACAAGGGGGGGAAAGGACGACTTCTGAATGCGTTGGATTTTCCCATAGGAGGAATGGCCGTCTCTCGTATCACCCGATTCCAGTAAGCATACCACGTTAGTGGCGTATCAACTACTTATAGTTTGAGCAGTGACCTCGCCACCCATCAGAGTGTATGGCAGCACACTGCGGACAAAAAAGAACTGATCTCGGATCACGATATCTCATGGGGTATGGCGAGTTGCCAAGACTCGACGTCCTGGGTACACGTTAATGCCGACGGACTCGCCACTGCAGTTCAGGTTCTGACGGGCTCAAAGATATGGGCCGTTGCTCGACCAAAACGAGGCACCCAGACTTTCAATTTCGACGATTCCAGTGCGAAATGGTTATCATCTCAATTCGACTCGCATGGGTCCTGTATTGATGTCTGGGACTACGAAGCAGTGAAAATTACACCAAGTGATTTATTGTGAGATGACTATCCCCTCGTCGTCCCTTCAAATGATTGCCATCCTAATATGAGTGGTACTCGTGTGTAGGTTTATGCGGCCAAACACTCCACATTGGGTATTGACGACTTCTCCGTGCATACTGGCCGGAAGACATTTCTATTCGGCTGCATGCGTGGAGTCGTCGTGCTGGAGCCTTGTCCACAACTTCTTCTTGGGAAAGTTGATAACGAACATTGCTCATCCACACCTGTGGACTCTTCTGCGGAGAATGATGATCTTCTGGGTTGATCTTCTCAATTCTGACAACTATGAAGGTGTGTAATTGACGTGAAATCCTGTGAACCCGTTGATCAGGTGTCACTAGAACACCTGCATACTGACGCTGCATAATGTAGGTCATCCACAAGCAGCCCATGTTCCGGATCCATCACATGTGCGCGGATTATACGACTATTTGGCCGTCGGGTGCATCATCGTGTTTGCAAGTACCTTGGACCCCCGTTCCTACAGCAAGGCAAGACTATCTTGCGAAGCCTTGCACGATGTAGAACACGCCAAAACGTCGTTCCTCAAATTTATGCAATATTTCACGAAACGTTACCGACTAGAAGTATATGGCGACTACGAAGTCTTCCGCGAGGCCCTGATCCATTTCGCAACCGTCATCCATTGGTATGCCTTGACAGAGTCGCAAACGGAGACTTCCACTTTCCACATCCAATATCAGGCCGTTACCCTTCGTCTCTCTCAAGATATCCGACTTTTTTGGAATGATGATGCCGCTGATGAGTTCGAACGCAGAGCATCCGAGATTACCAGTCCCATGACAGATAATGATATGGGTCATGGTAGATCTTCTTTGCGCCTCCAGTCTCCTCCGCTTCGATACGTGGAAACTTATTCACCTCTGCATGTACCCGAGGATCTTCATATCTGTTTCCGATCGGTTGCGAACTCTCATTAACCATCATGTGTTTCTATATGCAGAATCAATTGTGTCTCCTCGCGTCTCACTTCCCTCTGCAATCTTCGGAGGATAATATAGCCATAATGGCCCACGGGATGACATATATTCAACACTTTAATTTTTGACGACTCGTCAACAGTACATTGGCCTCGGTCGACAAGTTATTCGGAGTAAGAACTCGAATGACGACGAAACAGTTCAATCCAGCTTGATATGCTCCTCGTCTTTAAGGAGAGCTATCTTACCTTCGGGAAGGGGCTCAAACCCATAACCCCACCTCTCCTTAAGCTTCGCCTCAAATTGACAGAAATAGGTGCGTGCAACCTTCTCTGACGGGTCATTCCAGAGTCTCACTGAAGGTTCTGGTTTGTCCAAACCGCCGAAGTCCTCATCGACATCACTCTCCAAAGCACGTTCCATTTCACGTGTTTTCGCTTCGCTCTCCTCGTTGACATTATGGAACAACCAACCGAGAAGTCGGAAAGCCGCCATCCAGGGGCGCTTGTTGGCCCCGGGATAGGCCACAAAGCGACCATAAATGTCCAGAAAAGTACGTTTATGCGCCTGACATCCGTCGAAATCGGATGTCGCCCATTGATTCAACTCCTCGGCTTGTGAGGATCTTCCGCGGAGAAATAGCCAAGGGAGGATCCAGATGAAGGATTCAACATCGTGGCGGTAGATGCGACGAGTCTTGCCCTCGAAGAACTCTTTGGTGAGCAGATCGAGGGCCATGAAAGGAATCGCGTCGATGTACTCTGTACCGGTGATCGAGCCGTCTTGATTCTTCTTCTTGAGGACAGGGAGTTCGTAGTCGTTGAGCACCCCGGTCTTAGTGACAGGGTGAACCATTAGGTTCGATTCGGTGATGTGACCGTGGTCGATACCATTCAAACGCAAGCGAAAGTGACCTGGGAAAAGGATCAGCCAGGAATTAAGATCGGAGAGTGTTAAACCTACAGCGATAGCATTGAATCCATGCCGTCATGAAATCCTCCCCGCTCAAAGACGAGATAGGATTTAACTTCTCGAACAGCAAAAGATGATTCACGTGCAACCCGTGAGGGGAGTCTTTGGATATACTCAAGGCCTCTCGCATCTGACCGGCATCGCAATCCAGGTCGTGATGGTCGAATAGGCCAGGTAGGTGGGGACGTATGAGCCCTTCCTCCGTCGCCAGGCCTATGATCCTCACTTCATTATGTCGAGACTCTGCAGGCCACGAAACTTTCACAACGACGTCGTTGTCTCCACGAGTCTCCCCGTCCACCTGGACAGGTTGGACGCCTAGGATTCGAGTAGCACGTCCTAACAGACAATACTACATATCCTGCAAGTCAGCTGAATTGACCTAAACTCGGACTTTTTTTGAGTCCCTACCTTCGAGACACTGTGAAATGAAGTAACTTTATAAACAGAGCAAGTTCATTAGTTTCTCAACACATACTTGAGATTTCTTTGGGTCTCGCCGTTGGTCACGGATGTGATACCATGAACGAGGCCATCATCGGTGCCTTCTGGGTTTCCCTGGGTAGTAATGGGGAGGCAACCATGTTCGGCCGGTGGAGGGGTGCCAAGGGCCATAATGGTGGCGGGTCGCAGGTACAACTTTGGTTGGTAGGACAGGAATGTAAGATAGATGGATCATGAACTCGCCATGGCTCTTGAACGCAGTAATGTGGCCAAAGCAAAACATCCACGGCGGATGCACACAGCGGAGTTGTGAAAGCACTCGAGGCAAGACCAGATTGACGTCAGGCCGCTGATCAGTTTGCAAGATATTGATGGAATCAGGTGTAAGCAAGGCGGAAAGAGTCAACAGTGGCGGCGTGTAGCATTGGGCATATGCATACACGCGCCAGAAGGACCAAGGAACGACTTCAATGGTATTTATGAAGTATGACCTGGTGGGAATTCTACGTCCTTTCGTCACCTCACCTCTCGCCACCAACAATGACCGGACGTCTGCTCTTGCTCCTCGCCACTGCGATATTCCTGCATGGTTAGTCGGAGGCTTATAATAAGACTCTTAAGTTTGTGGTCTGGCAACGTCTAACGCGTCCACTGTCCAGCTGCTTTTTCCACATATGAACGTACGCACCCCTCATGACTTCTGGTCCCGCTCGTACTCTAACTTGCCCTTGCAGACTTGACTTACCTCAAAGCTCTGGGAAAACCAGAGTCTATTCCTTTCGATGTCCGTCTTAAGCTCTTCTGAATCCCCTGGGTCGGTTCCTTGACTCGCCCTCCTTAGGTTGTACTAGAAACTTTCGTGGCGCTATTGATCGGCATCGTCGGAGCGTCGGCCAACGCACCACCTTTGAAGGAGATATCATGGGCTAGCGAGATGAAGAAACGGTTCGTTTTACCATACCTCGCCTGTGATGGTAGAGACTAACTGCGTTTCTTTTGTACACACCTAGGTCGATTGATGAGATGGACTCGCGGTTGGGCTTTGCGAATTGGGTTAGTAGGGGTGGGGTGTTGTATACTGCTGAGAGGAGTAGAGATGATTGATGGGGTGTGGTATTTGTGAGTTGGAGTGTGGAGGGAGCTTTGTTTGGGTACTGAAGTCGGTGTCGAATCATACTTGGTTGTTCCGTGTCGTCGTCCCTCAAGGAACGTTCTTTCGACAGAATCTCTTGTCCCATTTTGGTGGGTCCTCACTTGGTGTAGTTTGTTATCAAGTTGGCGCGCCGTGATCACCATGCCTCCCCAGGTTCTTCGTCTCCAAGAAGGTATGTAAGTTGTCATGTAATGGTTCACGACGAGCTGGTTACTCTACCCTACTCAGTGACCCTTTATGCGGTTGGGGAGGCTGACTATGTGGATTCAGGGACACGTCGTCTCGGCAGGACGATGTCATCCAACAGTCATCCCAGGGACGTACGGACGCCTGCCAGCTTGAATGCGTTCATCTCGTAGGCTCGGTTGCTTCTTTCCCTCCACTCGTCGCTATTTTGTCTCACCGCCTGTGAGAACACGTTGTTTTGACTCATGAAGAGTTCGACTGCGAGGCTGCGCACCCGCAGTCCACTTCGGATTTTTCCCGTGATGCAGAGTGGGACCGTGAAACCCCAAGCGTTTGGCCCGACATCGTTTCACACCAGAGCACTCTTGGCGGGTTTCTGTGTGCTCGTGGATCATGTCGTCGCCAATCAGCGCTCAGCATTCGCCGCGTTGAAATGGACGAGAACCTACTTCCTCAGTGTCCGCCGGATATATGGGGCCCTACAGAGAGAACTCCATCCGTGATCCTTGAGTGTGACCCAATGGCACCATGCATCACAAAGGACAGCCCCCGGTGTCGTCCGTGGGGTCTTTCATGGTTTCCTTCCCTCGTGCACCGTCTCGTCTGGCGATGTGAGCTTGGTGTTCTTGGCATGAGGTCTACCGAGTGAACGTATGCGTGCTCTTTGTGAAGGAGTCGTCGAGACGATGGATCTTCCGCTCTCGCCGCGCTAAAGACTGGTGTTGGCTATGTCCGAGTTCATGGACAAATCAGAGCGATAGTTACATTGCAGATTGGGAATGGATCTAATCATACATGACTTGTAATCGTACAATTTGCGGGGAGACGAAAGCGTTTTGTACAAGCTCACACCGAATCGATTGTAGGCCATCAAGCTCAAGACCTGTGTTCATTGGCAGCGCTAGAGTGAAAGGTATTCAATCAGACCTAACATCCACGATGGCGAGCGATTTGAACGGTACTCACTCCTCTTTCATAGCAAGATACTCTGCCAACTCACCCTCAGTGAGATCTTCAATATCCCAAACACCAAAATGATCAACGAGATCAGGGTCGACGAGGCCTTCGTCGGAGGTGTTTGGGTTGACGTAGCCTATCAATATATTTGATCTCTCAAACTCTCCTTCCTCTCTCACTTCGATGACTGGTGTTTCTTTCTCGAGTGGATTGGATGTGGTTTGCGGTTTCGTATCAGAGGTGGATTTGAGGTTGTCGACTTTCGGGCCTGGGTGTTGGGCGATGGAATGATTGTGGAAGGATTGGCGTGAGACTAAGGGCCTGATGGTGACCCTTGAAAGACACAGCAAATGCTGCGGGTCAACGTTGACTTTAAAAGTGGGAACTTTGAGAGTTCCTCACAACGGGTGATGAGTGAGTTTATATGTAGGTCTCTTGACCATCTGCACACTAGCGAGGCGGAGGAGGTTCATCATAGTGATAGGGAGTGATTCAAGGATGTTGGGAATGGTCCGAGGGCGTTGGGATAAGACGAACGTGGGTTGAGGTAAAGAGACGGAGTAGGTGAGGCATTATGACACCGCAGGACGTTATCACCGTTCTGCCACTAGCCCAATTGCAAAGAACTGCTTCAACTTCACCCCGCGCAAGCCCAGAAGTCGGTGCTTTATTCACCGGGCCGGAATCCGGGATTTATGGTTAGGGTTCCACATTCGTTTAACGCTCACAACTCAACATCGACGTCAACGTACAAGATGGATCAAGTACGGTACCCATCCCTTCTCCCCTCTGATAACATCCCTAACACGTATCTAGGACTCATTCCGCCAACTCCTCCACTCCAAACCAGGCGGTTCGTCATCAAGTGGCCAAACTCCGTCATCCCGCCCTCGTGGCTCGCTCCTCGCAGCAGCGTCCAAACCGTACGTCCTCTCCTTCGCGCGTATCTGTTCCACGTATGAGCGTGTTGACGTGACTTGATCAGGAAACCAAAAACCGAACCCGCGCAGCCGGCGTTCAAACCGCGTAAAGTGAACAAGTCATCAAAATATCGTGATCGGGCAACAGAGAGGAGACAAGGGACAGGGAACGACTTTGCTCAAGTGCGTCTCTCTCCTATTCTCTCTCCTCTTATCTTATACTTGATATTCACGAGCGACTCGTAGGTAGAAGCTCTACTAGAAGATTTCGAGCGTCAAAACGCCGACATCGAAGATAAAGAAGCCGTACGTCCCCTCCCTCCCTCCCTCCCTCTCTTCCCTCCCTCCCTCTCTTCCCTCCCTCCCTCTCTTCCCTCCCTCCCTCTCTTCCCTCCCTCCCTCTCTTCCCTCCCTCCCTCTCTTCCCTCCCTCCCTCTCTTCCCTCCCTCCCTCTCTTCCCTCCCACCCCTTCCCTCCACCCAAACCTACTAACGAACCCACCCCACACCCCAGATCGAAGAAAAACGCCAATACCTAGGCGGAGACTCCACCCACTCCATCCTCGTCAAAGGCCTCGACTACGCCCTCCTCGAACAAAACAAAGCCAAAGAAGCGGCTGTCTCTTCTGTTGCTGATGACCTTTCTCTTGAACAGGCTTTCTTGGATTCTGCGAGTTCGGCTAAAGTTGGGGGTGAGGGGAAGAAGAGGACGAGGGATGAGATTGTTGGTGAGTTGAAGAAGAGGAGGAAGGGGTTGGAGGGGGATTTGGATTTGGATTTGGATTTGGATGCGAAGCGCAGAAAAGTTGAACAGGAGGAAGAGGAAAGGGTAGAGGAAGAGAAGAGGAAATCGTTGGCTGCTACGGGCAAGTTCAAACCTATAGGCTTCAAACCCATCACCTCATCAACAACCGACAAACCCAAGAACAAAAAGGGCAAAGAACCCCAAGACGGGGAGAAGAAGAAGAGGAAGAAGAAGAAAGTCGTTCCCGAGGTCGGTTCGGGTCCTTCTGTTGCAACCGAATCGAAACCTGTAGGGAAACTCGAGGATAAACCTCAACAGCCTACTTCGTCCACTTCACCACCTCAACCAACCCAACCCCCAGCTCCTCGTCAGCCACCAATACAAGAACCACAAGAACCCTTGGAGGAAGATTTCGACATATTCGCAGGAGCAGGCGACTACACCGGTATAGACCTCGGCTCAGACTCGGATTCCGACCCCGAACGCCCATCCGCCCCCTCCAAACATCCCACCCAACCCCATCCCGAGTCCGAACCCGAGACCACCCTACCAAAAAAAGCAAACTGGTTCGGCTCACCAGCCCATTCCCCCTCTCCCCCTCCCCTCGCATCCACCATCCTCAAAGCCGTCGCCTCCGGGTCGGGTACGAAACCCGAGGACGGCGAGGTAGAAGGAGAGGAGGAAGGAGAGATGAGATTGGTCCCGCTCTCATCTAGCGCTATACCTTCCATCAAGGAGTTCTTGGCTATGGAGCAGGAAGAGGAGAAGAAAGAGAAGAGGAGGGCGAAGAAGGAGAAGAAGAAGAAGAGTGGGAAGAAGGGGGATGAGAGTGATTGAGGGCTGGTGGACTAGGGTGGTGGACTAGGGGTGGTGGTGGATGGACTCTTTTTGTTGGAACCTCGCCTTTATCATGCCTCTTCTTCAGCGCGACCTCAAGCGGTACACCTATCGTTCAGAGTTGATTCCGATTCCGATTCCATTGGATAGAGGATGCGAAGGACGATACTACATTGAGTCATTAAGAGCCGTGTATAAAGTGAAAGGAATATTTACACCCAAAGCGCATCTACCAGTCAACCCGACATTTCCGATGCGTCGCACGGGAGTAATGAAACGATGAACCCTGCACCGGGACGAAAACACAATAAAAAATCAACGAACGATCCTCTCCTTTAGTATTTGACGTATGCGACGCAAAGCAATGGGAACCCGGCATAGAGCCCAAGCCAGAAAACGATATTTCCGAGAAGTTTGTTTCGTCTGATGGCTGGGATCCTCCCAACGTAGATGAGTGGTATTTGGATGAGCTGTGAAAAAAGGATGAGATGAATGGATCAGGGGCTTGGGTTTAGGACGGACCTGCATCGTGAACAGATACATTCTAAATAGAGGTAAAAGTCGGTCTCTCAGAGGTGTAAAGGAAAGGACGAAGGAAAGGACGAACCGAATCTTCTGTGTGACAACCGCCATGACCATCTCATGAACAGCAGCGCTCAACAAGAAAGTCAAAAACATGGCACTGTGTTTGGACACTTTATAACTCGTTTCGGCGTATACGTGTCGAAGGAGGAAACTATGAACTGGCTTGTTCCATTTCCGGGAAAATTCGTCCCATGAGGTGGCATTCCACCTTGATTAATGCCATAATATATTAATCGGAGTGAAGGCAACAGGAGAGGGTATATGCGCACTGGAATAGATGTTAGTCGAGGGGGCTTTGGTATAGGTGTTTGGAGCGACTCACCCAGTCCTCGTAGAATTGACGATCGGCGAAGCTAAAGAAATATCAACAACCTCCTATTAGCGCTCGGGAAGAGATCGCGCTCACTAGCTCAACTCCGCGAATCCATTACAGATACACTCTGAATCAGAAAGCACCACATCAGAAGGAGTTCCCGACGAAAGGGCCAAGTGACATACCGAAGATAATGTAGAAAAGCAGGATATATGCCATCATAAAAGGTAGCGCGAGATCAAGTAGACAACGAGCAAACGATTGGGTCGAAGAGCGATCAGAGAGTGGGATGATGAATGTTTCTGTAATTGTATACAATAAAGCGAAGGTTCCGAATGTAGCGACGGTTTTTTCGAAAATGTAGAGTGGTCGAATACTAAACAGACATATCAGAACTAAACAGTGGTGAGAGGAGGGACAGACGAACCGATCAGTACGAGGATATTCCAGTTCATAAACCAAACTCGGTATCAACTGATAAACAGCGAAATTCTTCATCGTAATGTTCTCCGGCCACCTAACATACTCAGGCCCGGAACTCGTCAACTCAAGTTCCATATCAGTGTAAGCTTGTGCGAGAGCTGAGATCTCATGGTCGGGATGGTCAACGAGGGGGTGAGGCATGGGTTGTCGCAAAGTGTTTGAGGGTTCGGATTCGGGGCTCGAGGTGGTAGATATCTCGACGCCACCGTTATTTGCTGTGAGTTTCTCGTCTGCTGCAGCTGCGGCTACGAGACGTTTTCGTAGGGCAGCCACCGTCGAGGCATCAACGATGGATTTTGTGGTCCCATCAGGCAACTCGGTTGTATCCGGAGTTGGGACACCTTCGTCTGCGCTTGTATTCCCCGACCTGGCGGTTTCGTTATCGAGTTGTTGTCGATGGAGTTTTGCGGCTAGAATGGCTGTGTCCCAACCTCCGACTCGTTTGGTAGTGTCTCGGAGTCGGGATAGAACGGTTTGGGAGTGCGAGTTGACATAGGAGAGGTATCCGTTGACGGTCATGTAAGAGTGCATCTTCATGATCATCACCTGCGACTCGACGTTAGCACACACGCCACACTGGCCCCGTGTTGATACGAACCAAACAATGGAGAGTGAGGAAACCCGACTGGACCCAAGGCCACTGCCTGTGAATTTGCGAAAATGTTGAATAATAGGGGAATTTGGAAAGAGACATTAGACTCACCTGTCAAATGTCCACTTGACAGCAAGGAGGAGAACTGTCGTCTGGAATAGGTGTTGAATAGTCAACCCGACCCAGTAATACTTGATGTATCCATTGCTAATGGCCTTTGCGAAGGGGACGCAAAGTCCGGTGCTTGCAACCAGCACAGCATCGCTGATAGCAAGGATAATGGCGTCTTTGGAGAATTGTGTGGCGAATGCCAGGCTAAGAGGGTAGCCCAACGTCTCGAAACTACGGATGTAGGTTCGAACGGTGAAAATGAAGATTGAGATCCAGAAGAGGGTGAAGAAGCCCTACGCATTCGAAACGACGACGGTCAATAACGGAAGGGGAAGGTGACAAAGGTGCAGACATACCCTGAATTCGTTGGCTCCAGTCCCTTCCTTTTCAAACACTGACTTCCGAGGTACGAAGGTGATCACGGCTTTGCGCTTCTTGGACTTGAACGACGTGAAGGGTTTCGATAGGTAGAGGGTGCCGTCGTTTGTTTTGAATCCACCACTGGCTGTCCGATCCGACAAAGGTCGGCCATGTTCGTTGGCTGATGCTTCCAAAGCCTTCTCTAATCGCGGAGTAAGCTCGACCGCCGAAGTGACAGATCCTGGCGAACTGTCTCTATTGGTCAATATTCAGTCGGAGCGCTATGACAGGGTATGATGCAAGGTCAGACTTGCCTTGGCCGAACAGAGTCCACCATCTCTTTCAACTTTTCAACTTGGTACGATTAATTTCAAAATTACAATCTTGTTCAGGAAACGTCGTGAGGATTTGTTTTTGGCGCAGCAGGGGTGAGATGTGTGTTCGTACCTATTATATGTGAAGAACTGCGAGATAGTAGTGACGTAGCAAGTTTCCCAAAGTCCCATGAGGACTTGGTCACGGTGATGACGGATCAATTTCAACGTCGAATTCCGCGCACGGTGGTCAGTAGTGATCAACTTTATATCTTTTACACCTGCTCCGAATATCCAACCGTCTGGATTCCCTCATGTGCTTCCGCTGCCTCAGCGCTGATTGTCAGGCCATATTCGAATCCCCGTTGGGATATCCAGAGCATATCTCCTGACTACGCCAATTGAAACGCATCCGCTGCGAGCTGCGAGCAATCCGATCTCCGTAATCACTTGTATGCCCTTCGGGTTTCAGGCCTCAGCTAACGCTCCGAACAAATTCAAAACTATGTCAGCCAGTTGTTGATCTGATGCCTAGATCTGCTGTGCGCATATGTTGTCGCGAAAGAGGGGCACAAATATAAGCTGGGGATCCCATCGTATGTTTCGCCTCTACTATACTTTCTTGACCCATTCTTCACCCTTATCTTTCTGTTGGTTTTCTCTTCAGTCGAGACATCGCTTACGGAATCTAGATCATCACTTGGGCATGACGCCTCCCATCATGTCGTTCTCTGCGCGCATGTGGCTCCAACGCCGCCAGGTGGTAAGTGGTGTCAGGATTATTCCCTCGTACTCTGCCTCTGGTGGGATGTCCTTGGACCGTTGTTCTGTGTCATCATAGTCTGAGATCCTTCCCGAGCCTCATCTGCTCCATGGCCATCCCATACCCAATCATTGAGGACATCTGTCCACCATCTGCCCTCTAAGCCTAGAGGGAATGAGTTAAACAAGGGGAGCTCTTGTGCGCTTGGGGAAGGCTTGAATCAATTGAGGGTATATTTCAACGTACGGTACATTTCTTGGCACATTTCATTCCATCGTAACATTGATGATATACTTATAATCGACGTGCTACGGGTACGAGAATAGTTGTCCAGCCCTATCAAAACGTCATCTCATCGAAAAAATGCAAGGCAGACGATCTGCAAGAGCAAGCGAGTAAACGGTATTCTAGCCGTGTGGTTTAACGCCTATGTCGTGTGGAAGTCCTAAACACGGCGTAGATAATTCGCGGCAGGGGAGACACAGGAAAGCGAAGCTCGACACAAAAAGGGGATACTGAATGCGTATAATCAGACTTCAAGTTCAAGTCAACGGGCTGACATTGAGCAGACGGAGAAAACAGAGACAACGCAGGAAACTCTCGGATTTTGATGCATTTTATAGACTCTGGGTTTGTGCAAGTTTGCCGTTAGGCTTCAGCCACCGAAGCCCACTGAGCGCCGACTTGAACGCTTGAACAACGTTGTGCTCAGCGCTCCATTCACCTTCCCCGCTCCCCCGACACCAGCAATCGATACAAACGAACCATCTGGGCTGAAATATGCCACCACGAACCCTAGGAGGAGCACACGTTCTTCCAGACAACCCAGTCTGGATAGAGATCCCTCGATCAGACGGTGACCCCTCAAGATGGCCGAACAATACTTCACGAGTCGTTGACAATGAAAATCACGTCAATTTCATGCGACCTTGTCCAATTGACGAGGGTAGCTGTATTGGATGGAGGCGTAATATTGGTGAACACCTCGCCAAGTTGTTGGGCATGCCGGGTAAGCAAGACTTGACATTTGAGTGATTCTCGCCTCAAGTCTGATAATGAGCGCTGGTTGAAGAGGGTCCAGCGTACGTGTTGAAAGATTGGCCCACTGGCTACCAATTCTACGATCATAACAAAGGCCACATGGACAACCCACGCCATGATCCATATCTCATCGGTAAGCTACACACACACCAGTTGGCAGCTATGCCTTACATTCGGATCTGGCGTAGGCTCGATACATGTTAATCGATTTCGCTCTACTCCCGAGTTCGCCCCGCATGCTTATTGGCTCATAAGAGATGAGACTATGGATCGTTCGAACTGCGGCTGCAAGTACTGCGCCAAGAAGACTCAGCGCGATGTTTCCGATACTATGGGTCTCTCCCAGCGACGTAGCTCATCCGTAGCCACGTCGAATAATGCAACTTCACCAGCCCGTCCCCGCCCTTCAAAGACGAGACCCAAACGCCAGCCTCAGCCTCGGGAGCAGTCGACTCGTACATATCAACCCTATGCCGCTGTTCGTCGACAGCCTAGGCCTCCTAAACCGAAAGCCGCTCCAAAATATCCCATGTCGAAGGAGAGAGCGAGTGATCTACGAGCTGCGTTTTCGAGTGCGGGTTTCGAGATCAAGAGGTTGTTTAGGATGGGAGAGATTCTGTGGTGTGCGCTCGAACGGCCAATCGAAGGACCAAAGGAGGAGTCGAGTATACGCTTTTGGCCTGGAATCGTTGAAGATGTGACGCTGAAGAGTGAAACTACCCCTCCGACCCTCGATGAATCCCTAGCGGGTCGAAGTCATGATGGTGCACCATCTTGGACAGTTCGACAGTGGACTGTTTACAAGATGAAGTTGATTGGAGTTGCTTTCACTTGTTTCCTCCCTGATACACGAGTCCTCCCATATCAAGCCCACGCGCCCTCTACTACTCTCATTGAAGCTCTCAACCGACATCCCGTCGAGCAGATGGATATCTCTCCAGAGCAGATTAGTGGGTTCAATCCTTGGTGCGCTCAGGGTTCCGATACCGCTGTAGGGACCAGCACGGGTGCGAAGACAGGAGCGAGGTTCGAGGACGCAGTGGCACCCTTTTCGCTTGCGTTGCAAATCGCTGCCAGTCTTGCAGGGTTTTGGACACCTACAGACGAGTGGGAGTTCAAGATGACCATGTCACCTCCAGAACAATCGACGTCTTCCGCTCCCCAGAAGGACTCTTCTTTCACGACGAATCTCGCAGACGCGATTTCTACATCAATGGCTAGAAATGGTGCGGCCACAGGTGCCAATGCCGCTATGTCTCGAGAGTTGGCTGGTTTGACCACTTCTATCCTTGGACGAACTCCGGAGAATGGGACTCAGATCCGGTATCAAGGATTGTGGTGGGGTGCCGAGCGCATTTGGACGGATGAACTTGTGCGATTAAAGCTTGCTCGGCGGCAGATTGCACCTGGGGGTGCGCCTAACATTTATCCGCCGGCGGGGCCGTCGCTTTCTGCCATGACATCCAGGGACCTAGGTCTTGGAAGTTCACCTATTGAAGGCCTGGAGAACGATGGAATGGATTTGGACGCCGACTTTGATGCTGATGCGGAACATAGTAAGGAGGGGGCTGGGGGAAGAGGTGTCTTTATGAGATTGGATGGAGTCTTTATTGTGGAGATACCGAGGGAGGACGGTGGGGTCAAGAGGGAAACGAGAGCTTGTGGGGTATTGTATGAGCTTGTGGATGAGGATTGGGAAGAGGATCAGAACGTGAGAAGCAAGGGGAAAGGTAAGGAGAGGCAGATCGACGACTTTGACTCGATACCGATCAGTCAAGCTGGGACTATCAATCCTTCGTTGCTCATGACCCAGTCGAAAGAGTCGGGTCCTGCCTTTCTACCGGGGCCTTCGCCCCTGAAACCGAAACCACTGCCCAATCCTGATCCGTCGGTCGCCGTCGCTGATACCGCTTCTTCTATGATGGCGGAAACGTTGTCCTCTACCTCCGTGGTCCGGCAACCTTCATCGAACGATCAGCTCTCGCATCCCCTCTTGACGACAACCTTCCCATTACCTGATCCTCCTCGTGGTTTCAAATTCAGACCCATACTTGCTCCCGGGCACGAGGTCGTCGTCTCTATTTCCCTCATCAGCGGACGATACTATCCAAACTTACTCTTCCATCCACTTCTCCGTGAAGAAATTACGAGATCCCTATCTGACGAGCGCGGCTCCCTTGAGGATTCGAACCATTTATGGAGCTTAGATGGATTGCTACCTGGCTTTCTTAATTGCGTGGATCCGACCAGGTGGAAGACGAACAGACAGGCGATGTTGAGAGATGCAGACGGTGAGGCGAGATCGGGCCTCTTTGACCATTGGCAGAGGAAACTGGCGGAAGCACAAAGTATGATTGCTATGGAAATGTAGATACACTTGCTCCCCCTACTTACTTGCAATGCAGTGTTGCCTTTTGCTTATGAAACTCGTATTATGGAAAGGAAAAACATACGGAGAAACATAAGTGAGCACATGGCCCACGGTCCAATTCCGGGGTCCTGGCGCAGAGTGGTACTCGCTGTCGGTCGTCGTCGCCTCCGACGTCCACCGCCCTTATTCTGGTCCCGTTCCTCTAAACTTGGCTGGTGTTCTACAGTCAGTAGGAGCTGTCGCGTCGTCTCTGGGTTTCGTCCCCTATACCCTCGGCTGATCACCGCAACGACAAACGGATCATCTTTCTTGTGTTTCTCAGGCTCAAACTCAAAGGTCTCATTGTCCTCGCATCTCTCTCGCATTCGTTTTTGCTATCGTCGCGTTCCTCTCTGTCTTTTCTCCTGTCATGGTCTCAATTCGCAGTGCATCATCATCTCGCAGTAGCTTAAGCTCGTCATCACAACATAGTCTTCAGATTCCACCTTCTCCCTCAGGTTCAAGCGGAGGGTCTTCAGCGTCATCGTCCAAGTGGTCTCTGAACACAGATGACGAAGGTAGTTACCCCAATTCTGGATGTCGGATTTCGTTTAATGTGACACTCCTTGATAGAGAATGTCACCATAACAGCCAGACCATCTTTATCAGGGCATCCAAGTCGGAAGAGCCAAGAGTGAGCAGATAACACCCGTGATTTTATGACTTTCTGACCTTCGTATCAGGGATCTGCAACTTCTGGCAGTTTCGTCCCGAATCACTGAATTGTCATACAGCATATCAGATATTCAAACGCGTATCTTTGGTACGGTTGACGCGCCTGTATCCTCTTGTATTTGCTCAACTTTCCACAGAGATTCAAGAACTTCGACATCAAACCCAGTCATCTGGCGATGTTTCCCATGCCACCGGTGTCATCGACCAAGCCCTGATTAATCTTGACGAGCGGCTAGAGTCGGTTGCTCAGGGTATCAAATCAGTCAGTGAAACCCTCGAACCTCTTTTGCAAGCCGAAAAGACACCGACACAACCAGGTACCAACGGAGCGGACAACGAGAACGCAGGGCTTTTACGGAAACACGCGGCGTTGTTGGTAGAGTGGGAGGGAGTGCAGAGTGAGAGTGATGTTTTGCGAGAAGAGTTGAAAGAGGACAAGTGGTTGACCGTATTCCGGACGGCAACAGAGCAGGCTGAAGGGATGATGACTAGCTTAGAGAAGGCTGTGAACCGATGCCAAGTGAGTACTCCTGAACGGTGAAAGACTTTCTGAGGTCTGATACCCTGCAAAGCACTTCATATGGCAAGTTCACCGACGCGGTCACGACGATTCACCATCCCCCATCACTCCAAAGTTGCCCGTGAACATGGAAAGCTTCACCCAGCTTCTGGACGCATTTGAAGCAAAGAAGAAGTAGGTTCATCGAGCATATTTGTGTCCATCTCTCATCAATAACATCCGCCAGGCACTACATGCCTGCGACAACCAAGGTCCTCTCGATCATCGACAAGGGTGTCCAGGATCGTGTCACTAAGAACGGCGAGTGTCTAAGGCGACACGCCGAATGCAATCAACGTTGGCGGAACCTGCGAGATCGAATAACTCAAACGGAGTTGGAAATGGAAGGCACCCGCCAAATACTACTAAGCCCCGATCTCGCACCGAGCGAAAGCGGGTCTAGCAATGCTTCCAAATCCACTCACAATGGATATTTGGCCAGTCCACCGATGATGAAGAGTCGAGCACCCAGTGCGGCGAGTCAGTTATCGGAATCCGTTTCACCTTTCCGTCGCTTTGCAAAGAAGTTGACGGGCAGATCGGAGAAGAAGGCACCACCCATCTCGACCAACAATACACCTTCGGGACCTAAACATCCAACACGAACACCGTCATCTGAACCCACGCAGACACTCCGACACAGATCCTCCATGTTCCCTTTCCGCATTGTGCCTCCGACTCCCATATCACCCATGTCACCGGCAACCCCTGATCGCCCTAGTCACAAGTACAGTCAGAGTCTGACGCCGGAGTCTTCTCCCAAGAAGCTTCCAGATACGAACTTGACTATGAAGGGTAATCGACCTGTGTGGAACAGTTCGACGAAGGTCGAACCACCGGAGAGGCCCGCGACTCTGAAGTCTCGCCGCCCTTCCGCTGCAGGCTTGTATGGTCCTCCTGGTGGCCCACCTCCTACTTCTGCCAACGGTTCGCCGTACAAGCGGAGTCTGTCAAGAAGTTCAATGGGGTCATCTCGTCCCTGGTCACCAGTGACTTCTTCCATATCCACCGCACCATCATCCAATCCCTCCATCCCTCCAATGCCTTTCTTCCGTCCACCTTCGAGATCTCAGGACTCTCGGCTGTCGGTTTCCAGTCCTCGTTCTCGCCCCAAGACCCCAAGCCAGATTCCCGCCCCGAAGAAGTCGACATCCCCTTCATCTTCCGATGATGACTGGGATGATGAAGACAATCCAACCACTCTTATGCAACGTGCCTTTTCACCTGGTCCTTCCACTTCCACATCATTCAGCAGCATATCATCACAACGGTCCCAGACGCCAAATGGAACTCACATACCCGCACCTCGGCCTCCAAGCCGTTCTATGATACCTTTACCCAGTTTCCAGGTCTCCACACCTTCTAGGCCGGGGACCGCAATGTCTGACTATCGCCCTGGCAGTTCAATGTCATTCAGATCATCTGCACTCCGAGCTCAGACACCCGAATCATCGCTCCGCGAACGAGCTCAACAAATTGCTCGAATGGCGGCTCCCACTCCACGCCCGTCCGTGTTGCATAAGATGCCTCCCTCCAGCTTCAAGGACTCCACCATGCCGCGAACGCCGGTTTCACGGCCGTCCTCGAGAACAGCTGGCCCCGACCCAGCAGTGGACCAGAACCCAGTCTACCTTTATGTGCCCAGCAACCCTAAGGATCCTCTGGAAGCTGAGGTCGCTTCTATCGTCAATTCAATACCGCACGGATTGCTAGTTGAACGCATTGATCCACCAGCGCGCACAGTTCCGAAGGAGGGCGAGGAGATTAAAGCCATTTATGCATTCACAAATGCTCTCGCTAGGAAGGTTGTCAACGTTCGCTTGGCGACTATGACGAGACCCGGCTCACATGCGACCACCAAGAAGGTCATGTGTCGTGTCGGCGGAGGTACGTCTCTCCTATATTCTTATCACGTTTTGCAAGACTCATTCGCGATGCAGGTTGGCAGGATTTACATTTATACATGCTAAATAGGCAGGCAGGGCTCTAACATGTTTGTCCATTCGTTTTCATCGCATATATCATACATCGCATCAACATATTCAATATACATCACACTCATTCCGTCGTCCCAGTGTACTTAAACCATTCCTTACGAACTTCCATATCTACGGGTTATGGAATGTGAGACATTTAATTGGACGGCATCTTCAGACAAGCTGTCTTGAGCCCATCTCCACTCCATTTCGCCACTTCGATGAGCAGATTTCTTTTTTTGTCGGCGGCTGTGGCTGACCGGAGCTCGTACAGAGTGGCTGATAGGGAATGAGTCAGACACGCAACGATGTGAAAGGGGATATTCGTGAAACGAAACACACAGAGGTTAAAGAGGAATGGTTCGGCCACTACCACGGATGAAGGAGAGACCTGCAGGGCGGCTTCCAAGACTTCAATCCCCTGTGGCACACGCGATGGTCATCAGTTTACTGCTAGGTAAACTCTACAAACGACTCGCCTCTTTCAGTCGCCCTTGACTCAGCAATGCGACAGATAGGTTGTTGACGGCCTGGAGTTACGAAGTTTGCTGTTGTTCGTGAATGAAAAGGGACGACCACGAACCGCAAAGTTCTCAGGATCTCTGGCCAGTATGTGTTGAAGAGCTTCAGCGACCTTTGCCCAGTCGCCCTCTGCAGCCGCCAGAAGAGAGGCGTTCATGTCTTTCAGATTTTCATTTGCATCCGGGTCGGCTTCCACGATTGCAAAATGTTGCGAGGCAATGGATACTTGGCCGGATTGAAGGTATATTTTTGCAATAGCTGATCGAAGCTCGGGTGAAGGTTGGGACGAGGATTTGAGGAGCGGTAGCAGCAGCTTGGTTGCGGCGGCGTAGTCCTAACACGGGATGTTCGTCAACAAGCTCGTGACAACCAGGTGGAGGAGCGGAGGCCCACCTTCATCTCAACCAACTGAGATGCGATGATCAAGCATACTCTGGCTCCCCTTTCTACCCACATCTCCTTCTCGTCATTGACCGACATGACCTCTTCGGTTTTCCTCCCCTCTCTCCGTTTACTCACTTCCCTGGCCCTCCGTTTGCACTTG
Source organism: Jaapia argillacea MUCL 33604 (assembly GCA_000697665.1). Lineage (NCBI taxonomy): Eukaryota > Fungi > Basidiomycota > Agaricomycetes > Jaapiales > Jaapiaceae > Jaapia > Jaapia argillacea. The sequence goes on along the minus strand of KL197712.1, from coordinate 1,072,725 downwards.
TGGACCAAAGCATAGAGGGCATCAAGGTACCCCATGTTGCGCTCGGTTGCAGGGACCTGGTCCCCTGCCCAGTAGATGCTCCTCGCTCGCATCACCTCAAGCTCAAACGGCATGTACTTGTCGAAGAGGTATTCGCGCGCGAGAGGGTTCTGAATTGAGCCGATGACGGAGAAGAGGTTGTTCATTTCTCCCAAGGTTTGGTTGGTGAGGCGGAGGCGGGCCAGGGAGGAGAGACGGAGGTACCATAACTTTCGGAGGATGGTCCAGTTATTGATCCGGGAGGGCGGAAGATGAAGGGCACGGACGACTTACGCTCAAGACCAGAGGGAGGTCTTCTGGGTCTGTTGCGACGATACGGTCTCTGGCCATCTGCGCCAGGGCACGCCAACTGTTGGTCATCTACATCGAACGTACCAATATTACCCATCTGCACTCAAGTCAGGAAAGAGACTTATCAAGTACTCACTACCAACGAATGAAAGTCACGTCCTTGCCAATCTCCACTCAGGTCCCTCACAGGTCTTTGGCTAGGATCAGATATATATTTTGCCAATAGCGTAGTCAATGGGTCGACGGTCTACAAGAGAATTTTACATCGATAAAACACGGGGACGGGAAGAATAAGAATACATTGACGGCGATGATGATGAGCGTCCGTGTGATAACCACCAATTTAGATGACCGAATGAAGTTGGGCGTACATTGGGAATGGGTAAGAACATGGTGGGATGAGTGAGCGCGGGGACGTAAATTTCTGGAACTTCGTCCTCGTCCTCGTCGTCATCCGAAACGTCGGCTGGCGTGGGCGGAACTGATTTGTTCATGTCAATTGATGGGAATTCGACGGCAGGTGACGGCGACGGTGACGATGGAAGTGAGGAAGACGTGGGCGCTAAGGATATTTCCTCGGCAGCAACGACAGACTGTCGAGAGTCGGTGACTTCGAGTGGAAGTGGTGTCGACTGATCTTCCAAATCGTCGACAAGGAAAGGGTCGGGCACCGGAGGTTCAACCAACACAGGTGGAGGGCTTGCCGCAGTCGCCATAGGTTCGTTTGTCGTCGTCTCGGATGTGGATGAGTGAAGTACTGGAGATGAAGATGATGGAGTTGACAAAGAATGAGGGAGCTCGAGCTCGAGCTCAGGATGTGATAAAGATTGAGAATCTGAAGGTGGTGGTGCTTGTGCAACGATTGAATCAGGATGGTCTGCCACAACAACAGAGGCCGGAGCCTCGACCATGGGTTCGGGCTCCGCCGGAACCACGTCGGATGTAAGGTCCGGTGATTGCGGGACGGCAGCCGCCTCCTCCGCTATCTCCTCCACTGGACCGTCTGATACAGCCGCGACAGGTTCGGCCTTGACCTCTACTGAATCCCCGTCCAAAGAATGTTCTGTAGTCGCGCTCTCCTCAACCTCCCCACCCTCCCTCTCCCCCTCAGCCGACATCCCAGCAATATCAGGCAAAACCGAGAGTTCCTCATCAGTGACCTCACCCACGACTGGAACTTCCTCAACTGCCTCGGATGAACCCTGCACGACCTCCTCACTACCCATCACCACCGCACTTGGAACCACCACACCCTCGGCCTCTAATGTGTCAGTATCTGACATCGAATGCGAGTGTACGGAGGAGCTGTCAACCAGACAAGGCGACTCTGTCGCAGTTTCAGACGCCTGACTGATCGGGCTCTCCTCCACAGCCAAGGAAGGTTCAACAGCGATGGTAGGCTCCGGCACCAAGCTCTCTTCATTGATGGTCTGAGTTTCAGAGGGTGTCTCTGAAGAAAAGTCCAGCCATGATGCAGATGAATCATCGTGAATCGGGGGCAATGATGAGACCGATTCGACTGTCTCACCATCGTCAGCCACAACAGCTTCCTGAACTGCGTATGGGTGGACGGGATAATTGGCGGAGTGGGATGGCAAAACCATGGACTCTTCGACCAGCGTTTCCGAGAGATCCTCCTGGGATGAATGATCCTCAGTGGGAGGAACCGACTCTGTACCTGATTCTACCCCCACCACCGAGCTGGCGCCTTGCGCAACAGCTCCCTCGGAAGGCCCGTCCTCCTTCACCGACTTCTCCGACGCGATGGGTGAGAGTGGTCGAGACGTGGAGTGACCTTCACTTCCCAAAGCTGACGCGTGCAGTGATGGATCTGCATCGCCAGGCAGGTGATGAGAAGAAAGGTGCGAACCTTCAGACGAGGGTGAGAGTGGCGGTCGGACTGAACCCGGACCTTCATCGTCCATGACAGCCGTGTGAGCTGTTGAATACGAAGAGGATCTCGTGTGCTCCGAAAGGCGGCCATCTTCATGGCCAAGCTTGGCGACGACGTGAGCATCACCGGATGCGACACTCTTGGCCATCGTGTCACTGCTTGCCCTGGACCGAGGCGAGGAGGGATGGGTCAAAGGAGCGACAGCGACCGAGCTGACAGCACCGACGAGCGCGCTGGCGGTGGAGGATGGATTGCTGGTGATACGCGCATGGGGCTGGTGGTCAATATTTTGTAGAATTTGTTTTATGTGTCTGAAGCTGTTCTTGACGCCTTTGACGAAGCCTTTGGCCGTCTTGACCTGCGTTTTCTGTTTTAACGATGGCATGGCGGGAGGCGGGAGATGGTGGTCGGGTAGATGAGGTAGTCTTGAACCTGTCAACGGCTAACAAAGCGCCTTTATATTACTTTGATCTCAATAACATCCAGGTCCCGCGTTTCGACAGAGCTTCACCCATGCATCATCGGCAAGGCCTCGTCTCCGTGCGGGAATTGACGGTTCCTCCCACAGCAATTTCAGTCTAGTCTCGATTTCCCTCGGTTCCGACCTCCATACCATACCCTTATACGTTATCATATCTCCCCCTTTGTAGTCTGGTTATAATAGAATCGCACTGGAAATCGTTGTTGTTTATCTCCACGTCAATTGTCAACCAGCCCTATGACCTTCATTGATAAACTGTAGCTCCTCGCCGCATCCCTCCGTTGCCTCTCCCTTGGTCTAGTACGTATCGACTTGTCTCTGGAACTTCAAAGTGGGGTTGACTGATGCTTCGACTTTCCAGATCTCGAGTCTATATTGCAAAGACTCCATGGGGGCATCAATCAAAGCATCGTGATCTCGTATCGATGGCTATCTGTGCGTTACTCGTTTGCTGCCTGTGGTGCACCAGCGCCTCTCTGGAGTCGTGGATGCGGATCGTACTGGAGACACGGCTTCTTTTTGGCTTCCCTGCACGGTCTCTATTGTACTGGTACGGCCTCCGAATTGTATCCGAATGCCCTCCTCGGTTTGAGCACAATGGCAAGTTGGTCTGACCCGTGTGGGATGGAGATTCCTCGATGGATGTTTCTGTGAGAGAACAAGGTGGTTGCACAGATGAGGATAGCTCCGGCACATCCACAGATCAAGTCCTGTGAGCCTCGAGGATGGGCAGCCGGGACGGCGTGGCGTCTATCATTCCGCTAATCTACATTTCCTGTGGAGGCGCAGCTGATTGCTACGATCCACACCTTCTAATTCGTGCCTTTCTGGGTCGGGTCGAAATAGTGGTCAGATTGTTGACACGAGCGTGGCTGGATGCATGAACTCGTTCTGGAGGGATGGCAGAATTCGCACCCTGATTACTTGGTGAGGCCGCGTGAAGGTAAAGCCGGTCGATAGATTTGCAAGGAAGAAATATACATGCAGCACGGAGGGGAGATGAGGATAGATAGCGAGTGTGGAGAGTGGATGTGGGCATAAATGCTTAAACGCGTAATGGTGGGAATGGGGCGCATGATGGGTGGGTTCGTAGATGAAATATCAATAAGCCTCTCATGGAGAGAGAATGCATGGAGTGGGCAGCATGAGATGAAAGATGATACATAGGTACGAGTGGCGGTGAATCGTCGCCCAATCCTCGTGCGAAATGTCCAATGATGTGAAGGGTGGGAGGTATCTTACCAAGAGCAGGAACCGAGTAAGGCGGCCGACGATAACCCACATGAATCAGGAGAAGAGTTCGCAACTTGAGGTGACTTTAACAGTCGTAATAGGAGGATGTCTCCCGCCGAGGGCGGCGATATCTGACCCGTTTTTCCCTCTCATCTCTGTAACGCCAGTGTTCGGTGCGGTGGCGGGTGGTGAATCGGATAGTGACTTTAAATTTGAGTCGGAAAGTCGATCTCCAGGTTGTGACTCGGTTACGCCGTCTGAATGTGCATTCTCCACGATCTCTGTAGCACCTAGTCTCTGTATCAACATTCGTACTGAAAGGAGCTGGAGAAAAGCGGAACCACGTGTTCTGATGGCGGGTTGCGACTCGGTTACGCCGTCTGAGTGTGCATCCCCATTGGTCTCTGTAGCCCCTAGTCCCTGTATCAGCATCCGTACCGAGCAGAGTTGGAGGAAAGAACAGAACCGGTTTTTCTGACGCTGGCCCAGATGCCTACTAAGTGAACCAGAGTGAGGGTACTGTAAGAATGACGAGGGAGCCGACAGGAGTGAATAAACTCGCCTCACGCCCTTTAGAAACCCCAAAACGGCTTCCAGAATGTCGGCTATGAAGCAACCGTCATTGAAGAACAGCCAACGAACTGGAATTATGCCTACAAAAACGTGCCCCAGGAGCCATGAAGCGGTGTGTCGATGTAGTACGGTGAAGTGGTGTTTCGGCGTCCTGTTGAAGTGGGTTTCGAACTGCAGGTTGGGGTAATGAGCGAGGCAAGGGGGGATCTGTTTCTCCAAACGAACCCCGTATTTAAGCACTGCTTGAAGAACGCCACATGGGCAAAGTATCTTCTGTACAGCAATCCACGGCGTCGCGAAGAATGAACCGATTACAGAGCACGGAGGGGATCAAAGCATCGCCATGAGTGAGGACTGATGAGTTCTATGAATTGCTGGACAACAATTGGCACATATACGGATAAAACGTGGTTATGCCAACTCTTGGGGGTCCTCACGACAGGAGAGGTGGCCCAGATGGTGAGATTCGGAGGAAGGCTGGGCGGACGGGGCATTGCTCTGAAATTTGGCGAATTTTGAGGAGGACGGCGCAAGCCACGCCAGGCTGCCAGTGGTCGATTGGTAAGGTGTTTACTAAGGGTGAACAGAAGTCGTGAGGGAGCATGGGGACAAACGAATTGTGCTACCCGGCCGATGAGGCGAGAGGGTCACAAAAAGATAGATACTTGCTGTCGTCTTGTACTATGGGGAACAAGAGTCTTGGATATCGTGACTTATTGGATCTGTGTGAGAACTTCAAGAATTATCGATAATGGGTGGTGCTAGAGCGAGGAGGAACAATTGAAGGCAATGTGGTGGAGGTGGAGGAAGCGCAAGGTTGGGTGGACTATCACCGATCCTACGTCCAAATTCAGAGACCAGTCGACGAGTCGGCTCCGACAAACTTTCTACGCCGCTAAACGGCAGAATTCCGAGGAATGTATGGGATATATCGATGGGGGATTTGCGGGATACTATATGAGGCCGCGTGAAGGTAGAGCCGGTCGATAGATTTGCAAGGCAGAAATATACATGCAGCAAGGAGGGGAGAAGGGGGGACATATGGAGAGCGGAGAGCGGATGTGGGCATAAGTGCTAAAACATGTAATGGTGGGAATGGGGGTATGATTAGTGGGTTCGTTGATGATACACCAACAAGCCTCACACGTACAAGGAGAGAGATACACGGAGTGGGCATGAGGTGAAAGATGATACATAGTTACGAGTGGCGGTCGTCGCCCAATTCTCGAGTGAAATGTCCAATGATGTGAAAGTCGAGAGAGAAATCTGATCACGAGCAAGAACCGAGCAAGGCGGCCGACGATAGCCCATATGAACCAGGAGAACAGGTCGCAACTTGAAGTGACCTTAATAGTTGTAAAAGGAGGATGTCTCCCGTGGGAGATGGCGATGTTCCGTGCGATGGTGGGCACGGCAGGGGAGACGAAATCTAACCCGTTTTTCCCTGGAACGGTCCCCATATCGTCGGTGTTCCGTATAATACACGGGAGCTACAGGGGGAGGCCTTTCCCTCCCATCTCTATAACGCCAGTGTTCGGTGCGATGGTAGGTGGTGACTCGGATAGAGGGTCGGAAACGCCGCCGGGATCCGCTTTCTCCTGTATCAGCATTCGACGTATTGAGCAGAATCGGAGAAAAAACACGAACCTTTTCTGACGCCTCTCGGGATCCCTAAGATCATCACTGGTAAGAATCAGTCAGGGAGGACAAAGGTGAATACACTTGCCTTGCTTCCTTCTCGCGGGAATGAAGGATTGCCCAAACGACAGCCAAAAATCCCAGAACCATGGAGTGTCGTTTCGATGTGCAGTTGGGCGGGTTTGCAAGCTGAAGGTTGTGGCAATGTGGAGAGGAGTGAGGATCTGTTTCCCCAAACGAACCCGCATTTAAGCATCTCAAGAACGCTACACTGGCGAAGTATCTTTTGTACAGCAATCCACGGCGTATTGCGAAGCACGGAGGCGATCGAGGCATCTCCATGAGTGAGAATTAATGAGCGATGAATTACTGGGGCAACAATTGGCATACCTACTATAGTAATAAAACACGGTTACGCCAACTCTGGGGGATCCTCGCGACAGGGGAGGCGACCCAAGTGGCAAAATTAGGGGCAGTGGTGGACGGAGGAGGCATGTCTCAGGAGTGTTGCGAACTTTGAGGGCAGTGCGAAGGCATCGCTGTGGTCGATAGGTAGGGTGTTCACTAGGTAAACAGACGTCGTGAGGAAGCGCGAGGGACAAACGAGTTAAGGGTATTGAAGCTAGCTTTCCCCAACCGTGCTGCGCTACTCGGGGTCACAAACAGATAGATACTTGTTGTCGTCTCGTCTGGGGAACAAAAGGCTTGGATATCGTCAATCGTTGGAATCATGTGAGAACTTCAAGATTATCGATTATGGTGGTGCTAGAGCGAAGACAAACAATTAATACAGATGTACAAAGGTGATATGGTGTAGGTGGAGGAAGCGTAAGGTTAGATGGACTATCACCAATCCTAACGTCCAAATTCAGAGACCAGTCGACCCTCTTGTCTGACAAACTAGAGGGATAGTCCACTAAACGGCAGAACCCCGAGGAACGTATGGGATATATCGATAAGGGGTTTCCGGGATACTAACAGGTCAATGCGTCAATACGTAGAAAGAGAAGCAAGGAGAAGAAACGAACTTCGCGTGGCGCTGGTGAGTTCTGGAGCTATTTAAGGATCTCAAGATGAGTAGAATGAAATTGTGGAGCAACTAGGATACATACATTCCAATTCTTTCGAAATACCTTTGGAAAGCATCGTAACAGATACAAGAAGCCGCCAAGAAGACCAAGAAGATGCCTGCAAGGAAATTGGTCAGAAGATGAAACGGATTCAAGACAGTAAATGTGAGCCTCGCCGACTAAAATAATGAATATGATCCAGTAGATAGCCAGGGTTGAGTGCAGGTTTGAGGGATGCATAATGTTGATAGGGACAAGGAAACGGGGGCGAGCGGTGGAAGTGATGGGGGAAACGAGATCGGATTGTCCTCACCCCTCCAATCGGAGACATAAACGCCTCTAGTCCGCCACGGGTGGCTTTGTCGGCAATCCACCGTAGCGCAACAATGGTTGTACAGCTTGCGTCAATAAAGACAATGCTAATGTATCCTTAGGTGGGCGGAAGAGGCAGTGTCGCTGACGATAAATCAGGGTATAGGACACATGCTTGCGGAGCTCCTGCACGATAGGAGTGGTAAACAAGTGGGAATGGAAGCCGCGCACAACGATGAGATCAATGTGAACGTACAGGGACAAGGATGCACAGGAACTGATGAGCCGGTCGGTAGGAGGAGATAATGGAGCCGGTTCCTGGTTACAAGCGAGAGACAACAAAAGGTGGTGTGGCCGAGCCGACACAATGCACAGAAAGAATATCGCACGCAAAACACATACTAAACATCAGGCTGAAACTTGGCTGCAAGTCGGAGGGGTATCGCTTCAACATCCAGTCCGGTGTCGTCGCCTGGAGAGTCATCTAAATATGTCTTGTTGAGTGAGGCGACGTCCGAAACCCCGTGAACAGCTGCGATCAGTCCTTTTTACCAGGATTGAAAGGAAATGAAGCAAGAAGATGGATAGCAGCAATGGGCCGGTCATAATTTGATAGCGATGGAGACTAACGGAGGAGTGAAGAAAATTCAAACAACTGATTAATTTGGGATGTGTTAGGTGTAGTGATTAGCGAGGCCATCGTTCAGATGAACGGGATAATATAATGAGGTCCGGAGAGTCGAGTGGAGGGTGGAGGCGGTACCAGCCCGCTGCACCCACACCCCCGCATGGAAGTAGAACGTTAACTCACAACGCCACACCAAGTGGGGCGAAGTGAGGCCATTTCTGAGCGGCGAATCCTCCTATCCGGGGGGCGCGAAACTTTAGAGTTGCTGCAACCCTCAACACTCGATGATACCACGCTCCTCTGGGACGGTGGGGACAGTCTGCAATCAGCTATTAGTAACTCCCACTGGAGCTGATGGTGAAACCTCTGGCTCACTTCCGAGGCGACAATCCCTACATTCAAGGCATGTGGGAAACAGCCCTTCCACCACCATCAGTATTGCCACCAGTAGTATCACGACGTTGACTCCTACGAAGAGATGATCATCGAACTAAGCCTTGTGACGGTGACATGAAGTACCAGCAATAAATCCAAAAAGAATGTTTGACCATTGACGCGCGTCCGGACAGCCCGTGGCCTTGAAAGTACTGGTGAGGATATTCATTTTGACGATGTTGGGAGAGACGGGGAGGAAAGGAGTAAATTCCCCTCAAGATACACCCGTCGCTTCAACGAATGAATGCGCCACTCGAGGTGCCCGATCGAACAGAACTCCATCACGCCAGCCCGAAAACAACAACCTTGTTGTGCTTATCCGAGGGGTTTGCCAAGTGACAGCCGGAACATGCTTGTTTGAAGCAGGAAAAGGTGGACAACCCAGCCTTGCGGCCTGTTGTTGCTGGTCATGACATGCATGACAGGACGAGCGACACCGAGACACTTGCGTTTAATTTGGTCCGACACCACAAACATTGAAACAAGACCGGACCGTCCGTCCATCACTACTTAGTACTGTACCATCTTGTCGCTTGTGTCGCCAGTCCTCGACAAAAGACTCGCAAACTGCGGGACAGTTACAATCCTGGAGTTCGGAGATCAATTGAAGCAACAAGAGAAACCACGGCGCCTAAGGTACTACGTGTTCGCAAATAGCAAGTAAGTACTGAGCAATCTCCGAGAAAGTGCCCACCCTGAGAGTAACGAATGAGGAGAGCAGAAGCGAATCTGTATAGCTACAAAATGCTAATGAATGATGAAGTCCCGATGAGATATGCCATGCTAAAAGATGATTGAGAATGCACGAGAAGCAGATGCGAGATTTTAGTAGCCTAAATGAAAGTTATGCTTAAGATATGGAGGAAAGAAATCCGTCGCTGATTGAATAGGTTCGACACCATCGCGTCCGAGTCTCTGGAGAATGGTGGGGGGGAGGGGCGGCTGGTAGCCGTGATGAATACGAATTGATTGGTGAATGGTCGGGGGGGTGCATGGCATCCCATTCCAGCGAAGCGGGGGTGACGAGGGAGTCTGAACAATATATACACTCGGAGGAGGATGTCCACGAATCTTGGCAGGGTTGAACAGTGTTGCTGATATGAGGAAACTGGTATGGAAGAGTGGACTTGAAGGGAGGAGCAATGAAGGGTGTTGTGGATGTCGGCAGAGGGGGTACATTCTCGAGCGATGCCTCGTCTGATAGAGAAGGTAAATCTGAAGTTTTGTTGGAGTCGATACAGACGCGATAATGGTCTTCAAGAAAACACGGGTAGGGTGGGTGGAACCGGAGAGAGGAGGAAGTCGAAAGGAGGGATTCGTGGATTTGATTCAAAGATTGTGAGGTGTCAGGCGATGGCGGTAGACCCTCGAAGGCCCCTGTAATCCCAAATGTAAACGTCTGTCTTGGCAATCTCTCCACCGGCTTCTGGCGAAGAGAGATCGATTGGAGGCGTCGATGCTCGGCGATTATCAAAATATAGTCAATGCTTGGGCAATGCAAGCGTGGTTGACTTGGGATAAGGAGTTTTCGGTTGGTGAAAGTGGGGAAGAGGAAGATGAGCCTCAAATGAGCTTCCCGGATGAGCCTTGCATAAATGGAGTTGATCTTCAGAGTCCACAAGGGAGAGCTGGAAGACGAATGTGATCCCTGATGCCGCGGTCAGAACAGGGAACGCACAGAAAAGAAATATCTACTTACCTGACTATGGAATTCGTATAATAGAATTATGGGCGAGGGGAGGGGACACCAAATGAACACATCGGAGTAAGTTTGTGATGAAGATGGACGGGCTGAAATCAGCCGCCGAGAGTCGATTATCAGCTGAGGGTAAAGGGATCGAAATAAGGAGATCAGAAGGGCCATGAGAATATGAGAAACCGTGTACCTGATGAGCTCCAACACACGAGGGCTTCCACTTCACCCTACTTTGGACCTCATCAATGAAAGTACTGAGAGAATCTCGAGACTGAAATATCTCGTTGGTAAAGGGATGTGAGAGAGAAAATGAACACACTCACATTATTTCTCCATAATCGAGACCTACGGATGTTACTCATCCACTCCCTTCTCGATCTCACACGAGGTGCACACAGGTTAAAGGTATCGGGCGTGCGAGTATCTGAATATACCCAGCTGCCTGCAGCCGTCATGACCAGTTTCAATGAGCGGCGACAGTCTTCACAAAAGACTTGGAAAGGGGAAAAAACCGGAAACCACGACGCTACGTGTACGTCGGGCAGAGCAGCGTAGTCGAACGGGCATGTCGAGTAATTTGGCTCGCTTCGACGTTCCTGGTAAGGGTGCTCAATCTCGCGTGGTCTTGTTTGCGCCACAAACAAAATCTTGATACGCGACTCGTTCACTCTGAACGTTGAAGTCCCTTCGCCTTTTGTGCACAACTGTCAACGAAACCTTGTCTCAGAAACATCCTTCAATATGGCGGAGTTGACTCTCGAAACATTGATGGACGACCAGAACTATCTGGGCTCAGAGCGCGCTCGGGCTGAAAATAAGGCCATCCTTGATGAACTCGAACGAAAGAAGAAAGCGCGGAGTATGGCCGTGCCCACAGATGATAATCGGGTCAAGGCACGCTTGCGTGAACTCGGAGAACCTATAACTTTGTTCGGTGAACGAGTGAGTGAACTTATTCCTGCAACGTTCACCCAAGTGACATTGTTTCATAGGCTGCCGACCGCAGAGACCGTTTGATATACGTGCTTTCGCAAATTCAGGCAGCTCGGGGTGATGAAGGGATGCAAGTCGATGAAGAGTCCAGCGACGAGGATGAAGAAGAAGATGTAAGTCCATATTCATGTTCCCAGCCACGTACTCAATTGACCCACTCTATTCGATGTCATAGCAAGAAGAGTTCTATACGCCCGGTTCTCTTGAGCTGCTAGAGGCGCGACGTCGGTTAGCGGAGTATTCCCTCCCCAGGTTGGATTTTGTATAGGTGGCAAGCAGACAGGTGCTTACTATGTTCGTTCTTTCTCATCTGTTGCAGAGCTCAAAAGCGGATCGCCCAACAGCGGATAGATAGTAAAATGCCTCTGGGCAAGATTATCGACATTCGGAAACGCGTGTTTGCAGAAGTCAAGGTCAGCATTTCAGAGTATCCTTCCTGAGTGGCCGAGTTTTACTTCCATCCACAGAAATTCAGCAATCTCGGGTCTCAGATTGGCGACGAGCGTCCTATATCACAAGTCCGATTCGCTCCCAACGGAAAAATACTCGCAACTGGTAGTTGGTCTGGAAATGTCAAGCTGTGGAATATACCAGCGTGTACACCAATTCGAACTTTCCGAGGTTAGTGAAATTCAACCTTCTGGTCCGCTATGGGCCGTTCCCCAACTGACTAGTAGCTATCCCTTAAAGGACACAGCGATCGTGTTGGCGGGGTCGCTTGGCATCCAAAAGCTACGTTATCTCAAGGAGAAGACGTGGTCAATATGGTTAGCGGAGCAGGTGACACGAACCTGCATCTCTGGTCCCTGACTAGGTAGCCAGTATCACTAGCCCCTCCTCAAACATGATCTAATTTTATTCCCACAGCGAGACGCCCCTGGCAACATTAAAAGGTCATGTCGATCGAGTATGTCGTGTGGCTTTCCATCCTTCTGGCGATTTCGTGGCCTCAGCGTCCTTTGACAACACGTGGAGACTGTGGGATGTTGCCACTACCAAGGAGCTACTCCTACAGGAAGGTCACTCCAAGGAAGTCTACGCTATTGAATTTCAGGATGACGGAGCTTTGGTCGCATCTGGGTGCGTTCTTAACCTTGAATCCCAGTTACTTCTCGCTGAGCAGGATAATCGCACAGTGGAATGGATGCGATTGGTCGTGTTTGGGATCTTCGAACAGGTCGTACAGCAATGGTCCTGGACGGCCACGTCCAGTCAATCCTGTCGATGTCATTTTCACCAAATGGGTATGTCATTCGATCTCGTTGGATCAGGAGGTTTGCTCACGAATAATTTCAGATATCAAATCGCGACGGGCGCTGCAGATGACACCATCAGAATATGGGATATGCGGTCGCTAAAGGCTGTGTACACTATCCCTGCGCATACATCCAACGTTGCAGACGTCCGATTTTTCCAAAACACTGGCGTGCCGTTACCAACCACGGCAGCTCCAGTCAATGGAGATGTTGATATGGAAGCCGGGGACGAAAAGCCAGAGGAAGCAGAGAACAAGGCGTCACTCGCTCAGACCGCCGAAGAGGACTGGAGATACCGTTCCGGTTTATATCTCGCCAGTGCAGGTTATGACGGGTTGGTCAAATTATGGAGTGCAGATGACTGGCAACTCCTCCGTACACTATCCACCGATTCCAGCAAAGTTATGTCAGTCGATCTTTCCAACGATGGGAAGCATCTGGTTTCTGGTACATACAATCGTAACTTCCAGTTGTTTTCCCCAGATGCCTAGTTTATTATGATAAATTCATTCCGAACCATTATAAGTACAAAGCGATGATGGGGGCGAAAACCAGGGTGAACACAACATGAACATGAACGAAAGCAATGGTCAAGGATAATATTCGATTGCAAACGTCAGAACTAAATGATCCCGTCTCTAACCTGCAATAGGAGTGAGGATTAGAAGGAATAAGATCAAGGAGGGAAACACACCTTCTGCATGAAACCTGAGACGCGCCCGATATCTACAATCTGCGACTCACTTTCCATAGCAGTTACGAGATCGTCAAGCATCTGCCAACCGTCTGGTCAATGATGTGATCCACTCGCAGATAACGGGCTGACTTACACTATCGACCTTGTCAAGAGGGATGCTTGTACACAATGCGACGACCTTCTTGCACTGGAACTCCTTCTCTGCACTGACGCCCCGTAGACTGTGTAATCTCGCCTCCAACAGGCTCTCCATCCTCTGATGCCACAGCTTCATCCTCCGTAAGCGGATGAGATTTTGGACAGAGTCTGTGGTTGGTATAGGTGGTTCAACATCCAAGTTGAATGATAAATCAACCGATCCTCCCAGGCCAGCCATCGTCGAATTCTGGCCGCGCCACTGAAAGGCAGGACCTGCTGTTGGTCGTGCATCTCTACCATTAAGGTCAGTCCGACCGGTATAATCGAACTTTTCTTCTTCTTCAAGAGCCTTTTCGAGGTTTCGAGCGCGTTGGCCTACTTGGTCCAGTTCGGCACAACGGGATTGCCAATGTTGGATTTGTTTTCGTTGTTCGGAGAGTTCTCGTGTTGCGGCGCGAAGGTGGGCTTGTGTGACGTCTAGTGCGTCTTGTTTGGATTTGATCTCTGTGGTGAACTCTGTGCTCAGACTTTGAATCATAGTAGTCATATCTGCGACACGACTGTCAGCCATATCTGGGGTCCATCGTAAACTCCATACCTGCAATAACATCTTGACTCTTCTGAACGGGTAATGGGGGACCCGTTCTTAGAGATGAGAGAATGTCTTCTGCTCTCACGCCCCCTCCTAGCTCCTGCAAAAACCCAAAGCGTAAGTAAGAAAGATCGACGACGAGATAGCCTTCGAACCTCTACCTCAACACCAAAATCACCAGGTCTCAAACCTAGCTTATTCGGTAATATTCGATTCGCTCCCACATCCAACAAAATCCTCACCAGAGCCCTGCTCCCAACCCTTGCAGCAATATTTAACGCCGTATCCCCATGTTCGTCCTGTAGATCCACAATCGCCTTGAAATCTCCTCCACCACGTTGGGCAATCCACATGAAAGTTTGTTCCAAGTAGTACTTGGCCATGAGAAGCCTTCCCTTCACCCCGGCCAAGGCAGCCATATGATGGAGCGGTGACTTTCGAGCGGTGTCCAGAGTGTATATAGAATCATACAACAAAGATACCAAATGGTCGAATGAACGTTGATCGTAATTGTGCGTTGCTAGCGAGGCTCGAATCAGAGGAGTTTCACCATTATAATTGCCACGGTTCACGTCAGCTCCGCTCGTAATGAGAGCCTGAACCGTTCGTTGACGTCCCAAACTGGCGGCGAGGTGGAGAGCGGTATGGCCTTGCTCATCAAGGATAAGATCTGGATCGAATTGCAGACCAGGGTTGTCTGGTGGAATTTCGTGAAGGAGATCCAGGACTGCAGCGGGGTCGTCTTGGGTACATATTGACGCGATGATTGCAGCTCGTCTAGTATCTTTAAGGGGAACGGTTGGATCCATATTCCGAGATGTGGAAGGTTTGGAAGCGAAACGGGGTGCTCGGGGAGTTTTGCTCTGGGATGCTGTGTGGGGTTTGCCGTTGGCAACTAGTCCGGTGGAACTGCTGGGACGAGAGAGACCATTAGGGGGTTGGGGTGTGGATGTATGCGCTCGAGAGGTTGGTCGTTGATTGGACGGTGGTGGGTATGGAGGAGTGGGCTCCTTGCGTGGACGTTTGGCCGGTGATGGACCTCCCTCCTCCCCTCGGTGGGATGCAGTAGAGGGTGGCCGTGAACCGTCAGCCATATGAATGTCGGGAGACATAGCAAGAGTAGATTGAGTCTGCTGCGAGGAGTAGGGCATACTGGATCCTCCAGACCCATCCACTTCGGAGTGTGCACGTTTCAAGGACCCTTGACTAGGTGGAGGGGTGGGGGAGGGTGCATTCGATACAGATTGGAATGGTGACCCAGGATAGCCTCCTGGGAAGTAGCTGCCTCCGGGTGACGGATGGGCTCCACCTCGGGCAGGGGGGACTGTAGATGTGGAAGGGGTAAAAAGTCCTTGCGCACGGCCCTGAGTGAGGAGACGGAGAGCAGAGCCAGGCATGATCGGGGGCGGCTGCAGGTGTTGAGGGAGCTGGAATCCAGCTGGAGCTCCCAGACTTGAGAAGGAGGAAGAAGCAGAGACGGGGCGGGGGGAAGCTGTTGTACCAACCGGGGGGAGAGAATTAGGCAGGGTGGTCATGGTATTGGTCATGGGTTGGAAATCGAACAATGGTGCGAGGAGGGGTGCCACACCGTATTGTAAAGCGATGTCCCGACCACGCTCGAGAGGTATCCTGGGACTCTGTCAGACTAGAATGGACGGAGAGAAATAGTGCTAACCATGTTCCTTGATACTTTCCGTACCCTCCTTGGACTATCTCATGTTTCCCAGGCAAAATCTCCTTCTCCAGGATTTTGGTGCGGCGACCTTTGTCAACGCCAGCAACCTTTAAAATCTGGGTGGCATTGACATACGAGTCGGACCGCCTCCGCATGACGGCGATCCCGCGCACCATACACTCATAAACCTGTGCGCGCGACGCGACGTGTTTCACTCAGGGTCAGATCTCGACGCGATCCAGCGAAAGAATTTGGAGACGCACCTGCACTGATGAATAGACAGCATTGTATATCTTTACGGGGGGTGTTTGCCCCGCTGTGCGGTGAGCGACCTGCATTGGAAAATGGGTGGCTGCTGTCGGCGACGAGGAGGGCGATGGGGCCGAGGTCAGCGACACAGAGCCAACGC
The DNA here is from genome assembly GCA_000697665.1 of Jaapia argillacea MUCL 33604. Taxonomy (NCBI): domain Eukaryota; kingdom Fungi; phylum Basidiomycota; class Agaricomycetes; order Jaapiales; family Jaapiaceae; genus Jaapia; species Jaapia argillacea. Next base: position 1,056,675 of record KL197712.1, on the reverse strand, counting down.
GTGACAATGGCGCGTGTCCGATTGTGACAGACATTGGTGGGACTTCGGATTCAAATTCGGGTCAGCCTTGACGTCGGTATTGGCGTGCCAGTATCCGCTTTATCATCGTCCACGATGATGACCGAAGCACAGCGAGAACAGCAACCGCTGCTACGTGCAGAAGAGATCGACGCGACCCCTGTCTATCCCATTATCCACATGATCAAATCGGTGAGTTCGTTCTCTAAGTGGTAATAGGACTTCTCGCTGAACCGAGTTTAGGATGTCATGGTATCTCTTTATCTTCCTCTGCTTTGTTCGTATGTTGATAAACCAGCCTTTCTTACTAGCATTTCATTGGTATGTCTTTTCGTTCCCCCTCAGGAGCCCAGAAACTCACCAAGTTCATGTCCAAAGATACTCCGTTGGGTTACGATGCGGTATGTCCGTTTCGGCCAGAGAAGACCACCTATACTCACGTCTGCCTCAGCTATCAGCACCGGATCTCACATACACCCTCGTGAGGCCCCTGGAAGAGAAATACAATAACATCCAACGCTCTGGGAACATGTCTGTTGTATTCTGCTTCCTCTTATGCCGCGTCCACTTCTCTCGGGACCAAAGCTTGACGAACGCCTCTCTATCTTGGTCTCGTGCCGCCCTCTGCGAAATACTGGCCATACGCTGCCTGCGCTTCCATGCTCATAACATGCTGGAACTTGCTCTGGCTGTCACCACCAGTTGGCCTGTATTCTCTGGCGCAGACCCCAATATCGTGACACAAGCGAGAGAAGATAGAGATGAGTTGGAGGATAGAGTGGGGAACGCAATCGAAATGGCCATCATTAGCAAGGCCAAGAGATTCATCAAGAGCTCAGCTTGTCAAAGAGTAATCGACGCCATTTGGATGTGAGTAACTTCACATGTAGTCTGGAGTGACATTATTGATTGGTTGCAAAGTGGGAAGTGTGTTTATACAGCAGAGAGCAGCCACTCCATCCTATCGGACGTAAGTTCTACTGCAATCATACACAGAGGCACTTTCCATTGACCAGATATGTACAGACGTATAAGCGTAACCCGATCCATTTCTATGACCCTCACAAGGCACCACTCCTAGACCACTACCGGTATGACCTCCATGTCTCGCTGTATGCCATCCGAAGGTGACTTTAGCCCTTTAGCCTCAAAGTCCCAGCAATTCGATTGGTACTAGAATATATGAAGCAAGTCAGTCTTATTCCATCGTCGAACTTCCCGGATTGATCATCCTCCACTCAAGCTTCTTGATCCTCTTTGTGCTCTTCGTGTTCGCACTGGAGCTGAATGAACGCGACAAGCTCAATTTTGCTGAGTTATGCTTCATGATCTATGGACTCGGGTTTTGTTTGGAAAAAGTGGCCGCGATGCAGGAACACGGTATCAAAGGTGAGGTATCCATCATTTGACCTTCGTCCATTACTGACCCAATTCCTCCCTGTAGTCTACGCCACAGGCACTTGGGTAATACACTCGAGATTTCCATTCTCACTGTCACCTTCTGACCGATTTTTATAGAATGGGTTTGACTTGGCATTCGGTTTGTCTGACATTGATCCCCAAACGTCGCACGTCTAACCCTCCGTCAAGTTACCATTTTTTGCTCTTATGCAGCCTTGAGATTGTATGGGATATTCCACTACGGTATGACACTCCTCCATCCTTGGTATCCCAAGTTAAACTCTCTTGCCCTGGCAGATCTATGGGCTCGGCATACAGGTATCGACCTCATGTCCTTGATAGCCTGTTTGATGTTTCCCCGGTACTTTCTTTCCTTGCTAACTTTCCTCCCTCCGCCGCTCATCCTTTCTCTCACCGCGTGCGTAGGTTGGCGTTCGTGACTCTGCGAAACAACTTAATGGTCCTTGCGCTTCGGGCAATGATCGTCCAGTTCGTCATCTTAATGTTGATAGCTGCGTTTTGCTTCGGCGGGTTCTTGTACGCTCTGTGGACGTAGGTATCATCATCATGATTGTCTGACACACTCTGATTGCGGTATTGGTCCACCCAGGCTGAGTAGGAACGAAGCTGGGTAAGTGTCCTTTCCCTTCAGTAGTGCGTCGTTGATTGAAACATCTTGGTCAGGTATTCAGCAGGGTGAGTATCGGGCCCGCGCAAACTGATACACTGCATACTGACGCAACGTGGCGTCTCATAGTCAGATTGCATGGTGGATGCTCGATCTCTGGTTTGGGCTTGACGCAAGTGGCTTCGATAAAGCTAGTAAGGCAGCACAATTCTCTGCTCGAAGGACACATGGTTCTCACTTGCCTCATCCTTTTGAATTCCAGCTGAGTTTCATCCGACACTCGGACCTCTGATGATGGTCACTTATGCATGCTTGAGCAATACACTTCTGTTGACCGGTAAGTTCGTCTGAACCTTACGCTTGTCAAGTTGGCTGACTTCTGTGAACTTTGCTTAGTCCTTGTCTCTGTAAGTCTTGTCGCCAAGTCGATCGGTCGACGGCGGCTGATCCTGGGGTAGATTTTGTCCCACACGTTTTCGACCATCAGCGAGGATGCTGCTGCGGAGGTATGTCCCTCTTCATTCTCTATATGTTGATTTTTGTTCTCCTTGGATTGATCCTCCTTCTATTGACTCCTAGGCTATGTTCAGGAGAGCAGTTTCAACGATCGAAGGGTTCGTTATCTCGAGCTTCTCGATCTTGCTTTTGTAGTTCATTTCTTGGACAGCGTCAAGGCGGATCCCCTATTCTCCTATCTGCCGCCGATTAACTTGGTGGCTCTATGCATCATGTTACCACTCAGCTATATTCTCAATCCTAGGTGGTTCCATAAGGTAGCAATCATCTTCGAGTTGCGTGAAATTGGCTGATTAATTGCTTGTTCAGGTTAATGTCTTTATGATCAGGTAGATGTGCTTCATCTCCAGCGCTGTCATTCATCTCAATGGGTGCATGCAGGTTGACGAATTTCCCTATTCTGCTTTTAATTGCCTTATATGAGAGGCAGTCAAAAAGCACTGGGTCCATCACGTTCTACGATACATTGTCAGCAGCTGCGGAAAAGATGTTTGATAGTCTTCCTCGTGGTATCAAACGTTGGAGTAAGTTCCTTACAACACATCGCCAGGGCTCAGTTCGATAATCCGTCTTTTTTAGCCTTCATTGAGACGTTCTCGGGTGATTCAGGCATCGATGCGGTTGGTAAACTTGTCATTTCCAACCTTGTGACCACTCATTCCCTGAAAGGTTTTTGAACTTGAAGACAGCGAGAGTGCCTTGGATATGCAAGAATATGATGAAGTTCCCACAACTCCCACGAGGCGGAAGTTCTCTGAAGGTACTCGAGCTCGCCCATCTCCCGATCAAGTTGCTGTTCGACGACGTTCGCCGTCTCCACGTCCACCACCACAATCTTCGCCGAAACGGCCTGACCGTCTACTTCCCCCGATCACGCAGAACATCCCGGTGACAAGACCACGAGTGAACTCGTTGCTCCAGCGGGGTGCTGATGTGGCACACAGCGTTGCGAGCCCACTTGCGCAGATCTTTCAGCCGTTAGTGGTGGACGAAGACGTTCCCGAAGAGCCGGCCTCTCAGACTCCACCTGCGTCACCACTCGTGAGCTTTGGCCCAGCCAGCAGGCGGAGGTTATCATCGATGCGGAGAGGTAGCACGCTTCCCAATATTGGCAACATCTCGCCGAAGCGAGTGGGATTCCCAACGGTTGGAGCCTCGAGGTTGGGTCAGGACTTTCTTCAACCTCTGTCGGAGAGTCCCGACCAAAATGGTCAGAGTCGCGGCCCCGAGACTGCAGAGGAAGTCGAGGACCACGATGGTTCGTCGAGGGCGCCGATACACTGGGAACAGCGCTTTGATCAGCTGGAAGAACGACACAGAAGGATGGAGGACATGCTTGCCCAGCTTCTTCGAAGTATCGAACAGAGATAACATTCGTTAAGAACTATTCGCATTGTTGACTGTATTTTTGGTCCTGACACATCCTGTCTGTACATCAAAAATGGCGATTATCCATTATCACTCTGGTACGAAAGTGAATGAGAGGAAGTGGCTAGTAACTACGGGGACACGAGATAGCAATCGTTCTGAATGTTACAACGGAAGAGCGAAGTAGTATGATACATAAGGCTTTGTCCTACTCGGTCATTATTCTGGGAAATATCATCAAGCATGACCTCCTCGGCCGCGTCGTCCCGACCAACCTGAGTCTTGATTCCTCGGCGGGTAGTAGTCTCGATCGCCTCGTTCCCTACCACGCCCCCGACCGGAACCCCGACCAGAACCTCTACCATATCCACCGCGATAATCCCGATCGTCTCTTTCCCAAGAAGGTGGGCTACGACGACGTTCTCGATCGTAACGATCGTAACGACCAGGAGGGGGGCCCCCATACCCAAGAGGTTGAGGAGGAGAGTGAGGAGAGTGTGAATGAGACGGAGGATACGATGGCGGAGCTCCAACACCAGTTTGCCATGGCTGTGAAGCTGGTGACATGGAATGCACCGGAATTGCCACAGGGGCGACGGTGGGCGCGAGGGTGGGTGGGGGAGGCGCGGAGGTAGCAGAGAGTGTTTGCAACATAGTCTGCATTTGCTCTGGAGTTAGTGATGCCAACTCCGCTGCAACCGCCGAGTTGTTGAGGTGGGGTATCAGGGAGCTAAGGCCAGAGAGGTTCAGGGCGGAAAGATCGAGACCTGACAAATTGAGTGGAGGATTCGTGGATGTGGTCTGGGAACTTTGTCCTAGGGTCGATGGGGCAGGAGGAGGAGCGGCAGAAACGGAAGGTGGTGTCGTCGAGGTCGGCGGTGGTGCAAGCTTGCCCTTAGCAAGGACCCATATGCCCACGAGATACTGTGTGTCCCTCTGTTTGGGGAGACGGAGTTCATCGAGTAACTCCATATACTCTGGGATGGGCTCGCTGGGCGATAGAGGGATAATGTATAACTCTTTTCCAGGGGCAGACTCTTTGGGTTGGTGACCCCATGGAAATACAAGACCGTGTCGACTGAAAGATGTGATCAGTGCTACGTCATCAGGGATACGGCTATGAACTTACTTTTTGTTGACAAGGAAGTCGGAGAGCGTCCTGAAGTTTTCTTGGGATTCAGGAGTTGCGGAGAAAGCGACGGCGATCAATTCCTTGGCTGCGTTCAGCCTCACTTGAAGCAGGAACTGAGAACTGCTGGGAACAGGAACTCGACCGTCAATTCTGAGTTGGGCTGACGGGAAAAGAGTCTGCCACAAAGGGGAGTCTGCAGCCAATGCTCGTCCACCCATCTGTCGAGCCACGACGTGAGTCTCTTGGTTAATGGTCGAATCCAATGGCATGGTCACCTAAAGATTCATAGTCAGAGAGGAATCACAGCGCGGTAAATAGAAGTGAACGTACTGTGCCTGACCAGACAGGAGGAAGGTCACTGAAAGAAGCAGGCTGCAATGGCGGAGCTGCTGCAACATCCTGCTTATCTTCCTCCTTTTCGTCCAAGAACATGTCAAAATCTTGATCATCGGCGGCTTGCCCAAAGTCAAGATCCACAGGATCTTTGGGTGGGTCAACCGGGAGAATGGGAGGTGATGTTTCCTTTGTGGTTGGCTCGGCTTTGGATGATGCCCATAACGAGTGCAGGTCAAATGATGTTTGAGTGGGAGTCGTGATATCAGGTGGTTTGGGTACACTCGCAGCAAACGGTGAGGGTCCTGTTGTCGAGATTGGAGTGAGAGCCGGAGGACCGGTCGGGGGAGTATTTGCGGATGACACCAGCGGCGGAATCTCCTGGAACGGAGTTGGGGCCGGTTCAGAGACTGTGGCCTCATCCTGCGGGAGAGGATCGTCGTCGATATTGATGAGATCAGCTAGGTTGAGCTCATTCTCAACTGGCATCTGAAGGTCAGACGCCGATGATACGAATAGAGGATGTGGAGGTGGTCGCATTGGGAACGAGGAGGGGCCACCAAGTGTTGGCGACATGTTCCCCTGGACAGCGTACAAAGGTAACGGGGGAGGACCTCCCCAGCTTGGCGTCTGTGGCGTTACGGGTGATTCTGGAGGCACAGAACCATGCGCTTGGGCAGCTTTGATGCGAGCCATCCTCTCCCTCTCTCGCTTCTCCTCCTCATCTTGTTCTCGCTGGAGTTCACGGTCACGCTGCCCTGACGTCTCGCCATTGAGATCTTCAATGTCTTGTAAACCCTTGTGAGTGATTTTCGCTCGAGGAGCAGTGGTTTTTTGCAGGATAGAATGTGCGAGAGCTTCTTGTTCGGCAATCTTGATGGACTGTTTCATATCTTCGTTGGCCAAATCCGTGGAGGACATGAGAGATAGTTCTTTTGGAGTGATGTGTGAAGACGCGATGCGTTTGTGGAGGATGATACGGTCAGGCTTTGGCAAATTGAACGAAAGCATGCGGAAGCGCTCCCTATCGGTTATTGTTAGTGGTGAAGCCCACAAGTCAATGAAAACGCTTACTTGTACTTTGATCCCGCCGATTGATTTCCTTGCTTGTCGTGTTCGGACTCGTTATCGTACATGCACTGCTCAAGCTCAGCAGCGAATTCCTTCGCTTTCACTTCGACTGCATCCTTTTCTTCCGATTGTAGCTCTTCTGGCTTCTTCAACGTTTCGTCGTTTTGCTCTTCGTTGAGCGCATAGGGATAACGAACAAAGATTTGGCAGATTATCTCTTCCAACTTTCCGAGACAATACTTGCGGGTTGGGTCGGCCACGCCGAGATTGACCGATTTCTTGCGTTTGGCAGGCGGATGCACGGCAGTGGATCCCTTGCGCTTGGGTCGACCTGCAGGTTTTGGAGATGGAGAATCCCTGCGAGAACCAACACTCTGAGACGTGCTAGCTCGCCTTTGTGGGAGGATGAGAGCTGCAGGCTCTCTATCTGACTCCGACTCTGAAGAAATGGACAAACGTCGTGTCGGACGCTAGTGGGAACCAGAGGGTTAGCCAAGTTCGACGACAAAATTGACGGAGCACATTTACCTTTCCGCCGATGACTTTCTTCTTGACTTTGCCGTCGTCTTCGACGTATTCGTCACTGGTAGCGTCACCTTCTGATTCTGACACCGCAATAGATTCAGGTGTCTGCTCCCGTTCGGACTTGTCTGACGGCTCCTCCATGTGGTGGTCCTGATTGGAAGGGGCATGCTCGTCGTGAACACACTCTTCCACCGCTTCGGGTCCTTCCCATTCCACTAATGAGGGAAAACGAGATGGGTTAGCGTCTTGTCAACACAACGTGAAACCAAAGGTAAAAAGTGAAAGTTTAAACACTAGATAAAAGAATTGTCTGACATGCGGAATTCATTCAATCCAAGCTTTGGGCGCTTGTGTGGGTATACATCACAAGTATGTTCGGCCTCAAAGAGACGGTACACTAATGCGTAGCTATCACTGATATTGAGAACCACTTCGTGCTCAAAATAACGGGTGACGCGCACGCACAGGAAGTGATAGTGCACTAGAGCGAAATGTAGGCGGCAGAGGGACCGCGATAGCCTTCAAGTCACGCCTCTGATGAGCTCCAGAGCAGACCCACACCAAGGTTGGATGTACAAGGCACTGACGCCCCACCGTGATGTGGTAAGCGAGAGGAAGATACATGGGGCGATAGACTACATCGAGAGCAAGTTGGGATGATCACGGTCGAAGCAAGGGCGATTGCATAAACATGATGGAAAAGTACGCGACACTCACTGACTGTTTTTCTACCGGTCTCTTCCTCACAGCGAGGACAAATGTATATACCTGCGATGAAGAGGGTGTGAGCTTGGCTTCGCCAAAAAGGACGATGAGAATGGTGGTACTCACTGATATCCTCCGCATCACTGGGGCTCAAATCGATGCAGCGAAAGTGATACCTAATGACGAATCGATATCAGTCAATGCGTCAATGTGCGGCATGGAATGCGCCATGCAATAGAAAGGAGACAGGAGGAGAATGAGCGGACATACCATTCCTTGCACTCGGAGCAGTGCACCATAGGAGTGCCATCATCTGAACCTCGACAATTGCAAAAGCTCTTCTTTTTCCTTCCACCAACAACCTTCTTCGGCCTCCCCTTCCCCCTAGCGCTACTACTCTTCACCACCTTCGCCTTGCCTTTCAACTTTGCGTTTTCCTTCTCCACATCATGGTCCTCATGGCTCGATGAGGCGGCACGTTTCTTCTCTGACGTCGCGGATTTGGAGGATGTCGATAATTTCCTTGATGACTCTGACTTGTTTGTTGATGAACGCGTCGGCATTGTTGCAGCGTTCCACGAGATACTCAAATGTGTGTAGCTTGAAGATGCCCCAATCGACAGCGGCGATGGTCGCTTTGTGTATGGGTGACTCGGGAGAACTTTCAGAGTCCGCCCGCAGCCCCTCAGCATCGACATTTCCCACGGCATGATTTGGCTTTACGCGACGCCGACCTGCCTTTTGAGGGCTTTTCGCTGAGACTAATTCGCTCGTCACCTTGTCGATTTGTGTTCATCATGCGCAACTGTCTTGTCGAGGCATAGATCTTTCCACCGTCGTTGAAGCTCTGGAACCCGCTTCTCGTGGACGGACTTGTGTGGTATCTGGGTCCCCGACGTAAATCGGCTCTGGCGGCTAATCAGCAGGTTTACTCAAAGCGTTCACTCCCCTCCGAACTCCAAGGGTGCGAAGCCCCTCATGCTATCTTGTGCTATTCCTGACCTCGATACACGATCGTTAGCTGTGTTCGATCCAGCTGCCACAAGGTCGCGAAGGCATCTTTGCTCGTTCATCTCCTCGGGGTTCGCCGACCCGCCCTGCGATTTCGGACGAATCGCAGGCCTGATTCTCCCGCATTCTCATGCATTGCATCTCGACTTCGTTCCTCGAGGCTTCTGACCTTCTCGTCCTTATCTTCACGTCTACCTTCTACCCTCGGACGCTCCGTGATCTGCCACCGTGCCACACATGTCTCAACTGGACAATTTCAGTACAAGATCTGCATCCGGGCCCTTTCGCATCAGCTCATTAACGCCTGTTAACACCTGGAAGTGGGCCAGCCATGTCGGTGAGTACTCGTCCCCGTCACCTCAGTCTTTAGATTCAGCTTATCAAACGTAGAATACACGTTGCGCAGGGCCGTGTGCTCTACCCCCATTCTGGAGGCCATGATGCATTCAGCGCTCCGAACAAGGACGCTAAGAATCGTCGCGCCCATAAACACGTGGTCTGTTTTTGTCTCACACGTGATGGCTGTGAGATTCCCTGCGCCAAACTAGCGGTTCCCCACAAGCAATTGTCCAATCACGGTCTCCTTGCGGATCTCTGTGGGCTTGACTTTCCTCCGATGTCGTGGTCGATTGACTTTCGTTCATCGGCTTGAGCAATTTATCGCTCCAGGTGTGTCTTTCGTTATAGATCTCCCGCCTTCATTTCCCCCTCATAACTCTCCAAGTACACAGGGGATCCGGGCGATACGGCTGCCGAGTGCACGATGATAGGTCAACCATGACTGAAATACAACCAAGCAACAACTGACAGCTTCCAGGGGTACGTCATTTACGCGTCACGACAAGGTTGCAGTGCCCAGCGATCAGAATTTGAAAACCACGTTCAAGCAGGACGGACCAACTCCGGGCAGCGTTCTTGATGGCGCTCACTGTGGACGATATCATACTCATGCCGACCACGATCGTTGTTTGCTGAGGTTCAGTACAGCTGATACTGCCGGGAGGGCACTGATAAGATGGTTTCCTGCGTAGGACTTTGTTTAGAGAGGTAGTTTACTTACCCCTGTGCCCCCGACGGAACGCTGTGTATTTGAATTACGAGCCCCACCTGCGTAACGTGTATGGCTCATCGCAGTCAAACTGTTTGAGGGGTTCCGAATAGGGAGGTTCTCTGTAGTTGTCAGCCTGTGAGCACGAAGGATCAGTCGGGGATTAATCCGGAGCGTTCGCTTGATATGGTTGTCTTCCGCCGCGTGGTTGGAAGCGCTGTTGCCGTCGCCTCGAGCGGCCAATTCTGAATCTTTCTCTCTTTCTCACCAACGGTGTACATGCTGGTCAATTCGACAAGGTGATCCAGCAAACGCGACGCCCACGGCGATCCCTCTAACCCGGGATTTTGCTCAGGCAGTGCTACCCAGGCGGATTTTTCTCTGCGTTTGCTCCGAAACTTTGCGCCTAACCCTGTCAATAACTCTTCATTTCCTGACCAACCTCCGGTGGACGAGATATCGATCACTAGTTGCCTTCATTTTTGCGGTTGAAGCTTGCCACGTTCCGTGGTCTGTTCACTCCTTTCGCCAATTGCCAACCTGAGACGCGCGGAGTGTCGATTGCATGCTAGGAGTTTCACTGCTGACTTGCACTGGTTTGTCTCCCCCGCTCTTATCTTCCTTTCTAGTAAATTCCTTTGCCACATGTGCAATTCATTGGTGGTGTTCAATACGATCATCATGCTGACTTCAGTGCGCTCAGGTTTATCCTGCCGAACTTTGTTCAACACCTTCGGACCCTGCTAGAGCTGTCACCCATACCCTCACCACTGTTGTCGCTGCACTCCTGCACGACGCGCCTGTCTTTCTTGTGTGTCCCTCATTGATCGATATCCTTGATTCTATATCCTTGCATGCAACTCACACATGGCTGCAGCTGTACTCTCATCCCCGATATCAAATCCTGTGGTCATGGCCTCCCGTACCGACCCAGGAACCCTATCCCCAACTCGAGCCTCCTCATCACGTATCTATTCTCAACCTTCGGAGGTGTCTGACCCTTCACCGAAGACCTTCAAACGCCTCCGGTCATCATTGGAACAGAGTATTCGCACCGCGACGAGATCGAGAGTGAAGTCTCCTCCTGTCGATGATTTCGCGACCATCACCGCTAAGAAGGATAAGGGGAAGGGGAAGGAGACCAGCGAAGAGGCGGGGGCGTCACGGATGATCAGGAAGCTTGGTTCGAGGGTGTGGTCTAGGAGTCCAAAGGAAACACCATACCCCTCGGATGCGACTTCACCTACGGATAGTTCTAAGCAGAAGGAGAAAGCGGCGGTGAAGATCAAGGACCTCGACAAGGACCGAATAGCAGGATGGACGAGTTACATCACCCCCTCATTGCGTGGAGGTTCCATGTCCTCTCCCAATCTCCTCCCTTCCCCTTCATCACCGTCATCACCATCCCCTCCCCCTAAACCTCCGAAGGATGGCCCAAAACGCTCCAGCTTGCAGGTTGCAACCGGTCCCAAAGAGATCGGCCCTCCGGCTCCTCTTACCCGCAGGCGCCGCGAGAGCGCAAGTAACGTAGGGATCAGTTCTGTCCAATTTGTGACTGAAGCTTCTCCGCGCGAACAGAAACCTGCAAAGCACCGCCCGCCTCCGCTCCTTCCATCATCTCCATCGTCCACATCACTTGCGTCTCCCATCCTTGGAACACCATCTCGGAGGCAACGAGAAACTTCAACTCCCCGTACTCCAGAAACTCCGACCCCTCATTCAACAACACGGAACCAACTTGGTCACTCAAGAAAGCCCTCCTCCAGTACCAGTAATTTACCTCGCGACAGATCTGTCTCGCCAACTAGTGTTCGCCCCATCAGTCCTGCATCTCCAACAACAGGGCGCCGCAACATTACTCCAACCCAACGTGGTTTGAACTCTGCATCGACGTCTCATCTACCCTCTAGTCCACCATCATCTCCGATACCGATACCTCAGCGTAGACCTTCCATAGATTCCACCAGGCCACTCCCTTCTCCCGCCTCTATCCGAGCATCATCGCCCTCAACGCCAACTCGCCCTCGCGCCGTGTCCCCTGTCCAACATCGTGGCATGAACGCGTCGACAACTTCTCTATCTCTATCCTCACCAGGTACTCTAGAGCAACGTGAACTCATTCGCAACGCGTCTTCGATGCTTTGCAAGGAGATCGCCCGACCAGCTGCGAATGGGAAAACTGGTATGAGCATGAAAGAATGGGAAGAGGTCGAGTACCGTATGAGGAAGTTGTCGAGGTTAGAGCGAGTCTGGGGACGGAGTGGGGCTCCCAACGCCAGTCAATCCAGTGTGTTTGCGCCCGTGAACTCGGGCGCCACTTCCAGTAGTGGTGATCGTGAGCGGGTGTTGTTCTCAGAGGCCTTGAAGGATGGATATGTGCTTTGCCAGTGAGTCCTTATCTTTATCACCCTCGTCGTATTGACTAAATCCTTTCATTCTAGACTATTGAACAAACTCCGTCCTGGTAGCATATTGCGTCCTGATGCACGTGAAGACGGTTTTCGACAGACGTCAAATGTCACCAAGTTTCTGGCAGCATGTTCCCAGTTTGGGCTCCCCTCGAAGGACCTTTTTCAACGAGACGACCTTATTGAGGGCACTTTCGAAACCCTCTCGCGCGTGGCTCACACAATTATCTCGCTATTGAGGTTGGCTGAATCCCCTCCAGTCGATCGGTCGAAATACATCTCCGGTGGGAATGACTCACATGCGAAGAAGCTCCCCGCCACCCCTACGAGTCCTGGACCTTATGGACATGCTAGTTCTCGACTTGCTGCATCCACTCCAAACCTCACTTTGGCGCAACGTTCGACATCTCCGATAGTTCAAAGTCCTTCAACACCCAAGGGTAAGAAGCGATGGAGTCCCACGTCGCCAGGATTACCTACTGTTCGCTCAGACAGTCCAGCTGAAAGTTCTGGAGGCTCGTCCAATGCCCAGACGGCACAGAACGGTGATGCCTCCACGAATGGTCGTAGTAGTAGTCCTGGAGGGAGCGATCTTGACGAAGTTCCGCCAATGGCTCCACCACGGTCACCTTTGCGTACTCGGTCTCCCTCTACCAGGCAATCGGACGTCTTGCGCGACAGAGCTTCAATGGCTGACTCGACACGTGCGTCTTTCGGGGACAACGGTCGTGACTCGATGGCGGATATGAACTTCATGCCTCGGCAATCCATAGCTTCGACCGCCACTGATACGACGGCAATGTCGAGTCTTTTGGAAATGGATCGCACCAATAGTGGGCAGAACAAGTTTGGTACGATGCGGACGTATACCACTGAGGCGACCTCTTTCGTGCCGTCAGAGTTCCCGTCGATGACTCGCACTGAAGGTAGCTTTATAGCGGACGAGATGGCGCGTAAGCGAAGCGTGGAAGGGATGAAGAGGGAGAGGCGACCAAGTGAAGCACCTGCGATCGACCTTACTCGGGTTGCTGAGGAGGTTGAGGAGAGCAGTGCGAGTGGTCGAAGTTCTTCAGCCGGAAAACTCAGTGAGAGGACCAAGTTGGACAAAATTGATACCTCTCCGGGGGATCGAGTTGGAAGAGCTCCTGCCGCGATCAAGTTGGGTAAAGGAAAATGGCCAGACGACTTCTTGGATGCATTTCAACCATCCCAGAGTCCTCCTCGAACTACTAGGTCTCCTATATCAGAACTCCGTGATAACTCCCCTTCGCCGAGCCCAAGCCTCATTGCCTCTCCGCGGAAAATTGCCTACATCGGTGCTTCGAAGCAAAACGATAGCGTCGATTCTCTACCTCCATTCGCACCTCGTCGACCGACCCATCGTCCTCGTCACAGCATCGACACCCCAGCTCTACTTCCTAAGGACAGCCTCCTTCGTCGCGATTCCAGTCCAGACCCTAGTCTCCACTCTGCACGCGGCATGCTTCGTCGAAATAGCACCAAAACTGGTCCCATCCGAAATGGGATGTACGTCCCCCGAACTGACGAGCCACGATCATCCTTTGAGAGCGATCGTGATCCTCCTGTTCCATTTCCAAGAACGCTTTCAGGCGATCTCAACGCTATACCCTTGGGCTCGTCTCCAAATGCTTCGCAAGTCTCTTTCCCTGGAAGTGGCGATGATCGACCTCGTCAACCGCGAGGGCGATTCCAGAGTGAGATTGAAGGTGCAAGTGCGCGGAGGCGCCCACGTCCGGAGTCCTACGACGATCTTGGTGCTAAGCCGGGTCGGTCCCGATTCGAAAGTATGGTCAACCTGGGTGTAGCCAATGGTAACGCCAGTGCCAGTGACATTATGTCGAGAAATTCGTTGGATGGGAGTGCTGTGCGTCAAACTTTGATTGTCAAGGAAGAGGGGAAACCTCCAACACAATACGTGAGCTCCATTCTTTCTCGCCTTCCGCAGGATCTGGCTTACTGGTAATGTTTAGCAACTTGGTAATTGTATTGGCCGTGGACAGTTTGGTTCCGTGTATCGTGCTCTGAACCTAAACACCGGTCAAATGGTCGCGGTGAAGCGGATTCGATTGGAAGGCTTGAAAGAGGAAGAAATTTCGCAGCTCATGAAGGAGGTTGACCTCTTGAAAAGCCTTTCACATCCAGGCATCGTGAAATACGAGGGTATGGCAAGAGATAAGGACACGTTGAGCATTGTCCTTGAGTACGTGATTTTTCGTTGGCATGGGTTCTCTCCGCTAATCTCGTTGCCCGCATAGGCTCGCGGAAAATGGCTCACTTGGCCAAACCCTCAAAGCGTTCGGCAAGCTCAACGAACGTCTCGTTGCGAGTTATGTCGTCAAAATATTGGAAGGCCTTCACTACTTGCACTCCAACGACGTCGTCCACTGTGACCTGAAGGCTGCGAACATTCTTACCACGAAAAACGGGAACGTCAAACTTTCTGACTTCGGTGTATCGTTGAATATGCGAGCTATGGAGCGCGAGATGAAGGACGTTGCCGGAACGCCTAACTGGATGGCCCCTGAAGTGATTGAGTTGAAGGGAGCGTCCACGAAGTCGGATATTTGGTCGCTGGCTTGTACTGTCATCGAGTTGTTGAGTGGACGTCCGCCATATGGCGATATACCCAACAGCATGACTGGTAGGATTTTCCAAATGTTGCATTCTGCGCTTACTAACGACCTTGCATCCAATAGTCATGTTCCGGATCGTAGAAGAGGAAATGCCGCCTTTACCCGAAGGTTGCTCTGACCTGCTCCAGGATTTCCTTACCATTTGCTTTAACAAGGAGCCCTCAAAACGACCCAGCGCTGAGGAGCTTTGCGAACATGAATGGCTGAAGAAAAACTGGGTTGGCGGCAAGGTACGTTTATTCACTCCACAACAAGAGATACGATTTCCTCATCTGCTGGGTCAACAGGAGCTTCGCCCGCAAGACAGTATACCGTTCCTTCGTCGTGTCAGCGCCGATTTCCAAAAGTCGGAAGCTGTCCACAGGTATCTCACCGGGATTGATATTCCAAGCACTCCTTCACCAGTCATCGACGACCTTTTCTTCCGCGGCGATGAATTGTTTGTTTCTGGCACTCCACCACAACGACGCATGTCCAATAGCCCTTCAACCCCTCGGGGACAGGAGGCTGAAAGCCCTGGACCGCGTGACCATTCCTTTATAAAGACCACTTTCAGCAAAGGTTTGTACCTTCCCTCAAACATCTCATCAAGAGACTGACTTTTTCGGCAATAGCTATGATGTGTAGGGTCTGTTTGGACGGCGTTAAGAAGAACGCAGTGCTTTGCGAGCAATGCAGCCTTATTGCCCATGCCAAGTGCGCGGCTAATGCCCCTCCGACCTGCGATCTCCGTGCACAGCTCCTTCTATATGCTCAGTACGCTGAGAAGGGAAATCCTGGTAGCGCTTATAGCAGTGCCATGGATGTCATCAATGGGATCACCCCTGGTACCAGCCCATCTTCTGAGGTCGCCATGATATCCTCTCCCAGACCGAGCCTGGACTCCGCACCAGCGTCACAATCACCGTTGTCACAAAGTGTCCATCCACCGACCGCCTACAACTTCAAAATGTTCAATCAATTCAAGCGGTCGAAAACTTCATTATCGCCCGAGCCTGGGGAGTCATCATCTACTCCCTCGCTTCCTTCTACCCAGAATGGTGGAATCACTGGCCTACGAAAGAAACACTCGGTGCTACTCAAGAGAAAGCAGTCCGCTCAAGAACGTCCTGTCTCCATTCACAGTGATAGCAAGTCATCTAGCATGCGAAGCGCTGCCACCGCTGCAGAAAGCTTCTCCAGTCGAGTTGGAGGACAGTCCATGATGTCTGGGGGTGGTACAGAGACAGGGACACGCGATTCGCAAAGTCGATATACGACGACGGAAGATAGAAGGGGAGTCTCTCGGATGAGCGCATTCTCTCACAACGACGGCGTTTCCGAAGCGGACGAGTCCATGACATCGACACACTCAAACACGGTACCAGGAGACTTATCTGCTGCTGATGCCAAACGGCTGGGCCGGAAGAAACATCGAGGGGGAGAGTCCAAGTCGTCGAATGGCAACTGCCTTGTGCAATAATTCTATCGTTTTCCATGAACATTGTACACATACTTCACCTCATACACTGACAGTCTTTCTTCATTTCATTCATTTGCCTTTTGTTCTCGTAGCAGCATCGCCGTAGTACTTATTCTCTCTTTAATCCTTTGGTGGGACTCATTGTATTCTTAGTACCATTTCGCCTTCATCATACCAGATTCTCTTTTACCATCTATCTTGGGAGCCACTGGTACCTCACTGCATTACTAGCATACACTCGCATACATACAGGCTTGGCGTACCTGCATATGATGATATCAAAAGCTCGTCGACATCTCGTACATATCCTTTCCGCTGTTCTTGGCGTGACTCCCGAGCGAGCATTCCAAGTGCCACAAATTTGAAACTCCGGCCTCGTCAGAAATGGACACCAAGTTCACAACCTCTCCCAGCTCCTCGTCAGACGACCTACACACCCTGTTCCTCGACCGCACTCCCTCCTTCGGTTCAGCGACAGGAAAGATACCATTTTTGCTGTGAACTGTAGACTTAGGCAATTCTTTGAATCAATACTTAGCCTAATGGCATCTTCTGTTTTCTACAAGTTCAAGTCTCAGAGAACCGAGTCCAGAGTGACCTTCGATGGCACTGGGATTTCTGTCTTTGATTTGAAGAAGGAGGTCATTCTCGCTAACAATCTGGGTAAGGCCAACGACTTCGACTTGCACGTCTATGATCCATCATCAGGAGACGGTGAGTTACCATGTCCATTGGTCCACAGCACCAAGGCTAACAACGCCAGCAGAATTCAAGGACGATTCTCATATCATTCCTCGGTCATCTTCTGTGATTGTCAAGCGCCTCCCTTCCGCGAAACCGGGAAAGGGTAAAGCTGCTATGTATCTTGCTGGGACCGCATCAGCGTCCACGCCTGTTTCGGATACTCTTGGCAGGTCCAGTGGTCCAGTGAATGGTTTCACCAGCTGGCATAAAGGCGCAATCACGAAGCGATTTGACGGTAAGGAAGAAGAGAAAGAAAAGCCCTCGGCACCACCTCCCAAGTCCACAGCAGTGCGTGCGCAGATGAATCTCTTCTCTCCCGTGATGAACAAAGCTTTACATTCGCAGGTCACTGTCAAGTCCGCTGTTGCTCAAGACGATGAAGCTGCGGCAATGGCTGCCATGTTCCAGGCGCAGACTCAGAATTGGGAGGAAACACAGGAAAAGATGTCTCAGTTGGTGTCGCGCATACATGCGCTTCTTGTCTTCTGTAGTAAAACCCTCTTTCTCATGAACATGATTCTGTTTCCTCCCACCATCCATCGTCGGTTTGAACAGTGCCACCCGTATTTACACTAACTCCCGAGGAACCGGACTCAGTCGCGGAGGAAAACCCCACCTACCCTCCCATCAGCCGGACCGTCCTCTCCCTCCTAGTTATGTGTGCTATCGTTGTGGTCAGAAAGGTCTGCCGTATTTCCATCTCACCTGAAAGCTTCGAGTTGAGACGTGTTTGGAAGGTCACTGGATACAGGATTGTCCGACGAATAACGACCGTGACTTTGATAACAAACCTCGCATCAAAAGATCGACTGGTATCCCTCGGAGTTTCCTCAAGACCGTTGACAATCCTCTGGCTGCGGGTTCTTTGGGACATGGGGTGATGGTTACACCTGAAGGAGGCTATGTCATCGCCCAGCCTGATGTGTACGTCCATATCTCACCTTTTACTTTCACGTCTAATACCGATCAATACAGAGCTTCATGGCAAAAACAAGTTGCCCAGCGCAAGACGTTGACCGAAGTCGAAGTCCGTGAACGTACGCCAACTGACGCATCGCTAATATGTCCCATCGACAACAAACTTTTCCGAGATGCTGTCAAGACACCTTGTTGTGGGACATCATACTGCGAAGAGTGCATTCAGAGTATCCTCCTTGAACGTGACTTTGCTTGTCCAAGCTGTGGCAAGAGGATCCCTTCTCTCGATAAGGTGGCCATGGACAAGCCCACTCGCACGAAAGTCGCGGACTATATTGACAAGGCCATCGAAGACAGCAAGAAGGAAGGCGTGGACGAACCGGAGGGGAACATTGCTGACATTTCTGGAGAACAGGTTTGTCCCGACTGGAGTGATCATTGTTCGGGTCTCATGAACTTTTATTTTAGAGTCTGCAAGCAGCAGAAGCAGCCGCGATCGACCAAGAACTCTACGCACAACCTCCTTCAGATATGGACATGTCCCAAATGATCGAACAATTGCAAGCCCAGATCAAACAAATCTCCGTGATGCTCAACAACCCCTCGCTTCCAAAAGACGTCCGCGGCCAAACTCAAATGAAACACCAACAATTACAGCTGCAGCTCCAACAAGCCCAGACGTTCGCCGCCGCCTTGGCTGCCGCTACGAGCTATTCTCAGCAAGCACAGACCGTCGGTAGTGGTGGTAGTGGTGGGGGCAATGGGGTCGGATATGGTATGGGAGGATATCAGCAACAGGGGGATTATAGCGCGCAATGGGGTGGTATGTACCAGGGTCAACAACAAATGCAACAGCAACACCATCAGCATCAGCAGCAGCAGCAGCAGTTACCACAGGACTCGGCGTACCAGAGGCTACCGGTGAATGCGAGGCGGAGGAACCTGAAGCGAGACAGGCCGTCAGACTTTTTGGAGGTTGCGGGGAGTGAAGGTCAAGATAACAAAATACCGAGGTTCTGGGAGTAAGTGGGGCGTCGATTTGCGAGGGAAGGAGGGTGAGATGGAGAAGATTCAGACGGCAGACGTTTAGATTATTCTTTGCACATATATGCTTTGCACTTGCTTTCGCGGACATGTACATTCTCACCAACAGCACTTTACACCCAGAGATAATAAATGCAGTTTATTCCGAATCCACTCAGCGTCCATTCCATTACTGTCACTACCCCTAACGTGATTCTCGAAGAGTAACGAAACAAGGAGAAATGCGCCGTATAACTAAGACCAAGGCGAGGAAACGGGAATAGGGTCTTCCAACGGTAACGGGGTGGCTGGAGGTGGCGATGCAACAGAATCTGAGGCAGGAGCTGGTGTGGAGGAAGGCTCATCCGCGACTGGTCGTGGCGCTTTGACATTCGAAGAATCTTGGACCTTCTTGAGCAGTAAATGCTGGTACGATTCCCAAGCGCCAATCAACTACGAACGCAGAGGGATTTTAGCATGATGCGAACAAGAGGGCTGGGAGGAAGGAAAATAGGGGAGGGGAGAAACACACCTCCTTCTGTCTCCCAATCATCCCCTCCAAAAATTCTTGCAACGAATTCTTAAAATCTTCGATCCTCTCCTGCTCAAACCTCGCCATTTCCGATTTGATAAGTTTCGAAGTCCGTTCGAATTCATGTTTGGCGTCCATCGCTCTTCTCTCCGTCTTATCCAAAAATTAATCATCAATTGAATAGTCATCGTAAGAGAAAAGGGGGGTGGAACGTACCTCGGCGATGAGACTTAGAGAATGACCTAACCTCTCGGGCGGTATCCTTCCCTGCGCTCGATTCCTCTCATGAGCTTGTTTAACCCTCCTCACCTCCGCATCTGCATTCTGCCAATTATTATACGTCCGTATACGGGATGCAAACGCCAGCTACCCATTTCATCGTCAGCATCTAAAACCACCAAAAAGGAGAACGAAAGGGGGCGGGCCTCACCCGAACGCTATTGATCAACCTAGCATACTCATCAACAGTCCCCATAAACCCCAACGCATCCTCCTCCCCTTGTACAGTCTGCACTTCTTGTGCCTTGCGTTGGGCTTGTGCCAGCCCTGCGAGAGAGTGGGAGAGGGAGGAGGAAGGACCAAAATCGGAGGTGGAAAGATCGGTTATAGTTTGTGCGAATTCGGAGATGGATTGAGAGAGTTCTATGGGTGGGGGAAACGTGTTAGTTGCGGGTAAAGGAAGGGGAAGAGGGGGGGGGAAGACTTACCGGCTCGATGTTTAGAGACGATGTCAATAGCCTTGACTAACCCCCTCAACTGACTCTCCAAACTATCCAAATAGAACTTCTGCTTATCAAACCACTACGAAAAAGAACCGTGTCACGAGCGTCCAACATTCTCCAGAGTGAAATGAAACTCACCTCGTCCATCTCATAAAACCTAGACCCACCCAACGTCTGTCCGAGAGTAGCCATCAACCCTCCCCTCTCTTGTGCCAATTCCGCTTTTCGATGTTTAATCTATCACACCACTCGTCAGCATAAAGCTCACAAAGAAAGAGAAGAGACCGTGATAGTTGATAGATATTTGGAAAATAAGTCGCAAAGCAAAGCACGCAGAACAACTCACGTCCAAAGCAAAACTATCACTCTCCAAAAAACACCTCAAATCCCCATCTTTCCCCAACACAGCATGATTCGCCATCTTGTTTATACATTTCTCAAGTTGGACACGTCTGGTTTGGACGAATTGGGAATCGAACCTGCCTGGTTGTTTGAATTCATAGTTAGCATATGAAAGAACGGAAGGGAGTGTAGGTGGGAGGAAAGAAGGGGATGGAGGAGGCCGTACATACCAAAAGGGTTCTTCTCCGGAACGGGAGGAACCACCACACCCGGATTATTCGCGCTCAATTGTGAATAGAGCCACAAAAAGTCAGAATAACGTCTCAAAACCGAAAAGGTAGGTTTCGGGAACAGCGGCGAAGTGGTCTATACGCGAAATGTGATTTGAGTCGTACTGAAAAACGATTTTGAGTTGAAAATGAGGAAAGAAAGACGTACGCGTGTGGTGACGGTGTACATCGTATACCCCCGAATAGGATCTCCCACTTTCTGGGGATCTTCAACTGATATTTGGAATATGGGTGTTAACTTATCCTTATCTTGAGGTTTGGAAGGAGAAGTGGTAGGTGGTTTCTGATCTCGAGGACAAGCGCAATTAGTGTGGTGTTAAATGAAGTGGAGGGAGGAAGGGGACTTGCAGGTTTGACGGTTTGTAAAACGGGTCTATCATCTTCATCATCTTCATCCTCGAGAGATCCTTCCTCCCTCTCCTTCTCTTTTTCCTTCTCCTGCCCAAACCCATCACCACTAACCTCTCTCGAAACGGGATTCACTTCTGCCTCCATAGCAGCTCCAAAGGTATGCGCCCCAGGATCCCAACCTCCCGCACTCTCACCACCCATAGCAAGACTAGCAAACGTATTCCCAGTCGTAACAGGTAACCCACTAACCCCACCAAACCCTCCCCCACCCAACCCACCCACACCGGACAAACCGGACGAAGGAGTAGGCGACTCGAGAGGGCTTACGATCACTGGTCTGTGTGTATGGAAAGTGGAGTGGGAAGGAGTGGGAGAGGGAGCGAAGGATATTGGAGATGTTGGGGAAGAGGGTGGAGGTGTTGTTGGCGGCTGTTGGATCGTGTCTGGGTGTTGGTTGGCGAGGTAAGGGGAGGTGATGGAGATGTTTGGAGGGGTCGTTTGGGGTTCTGGTTCGGATTTGGGTGGAGGTTGGGATGGAGGTGGGGAGGGGGGAATGGAGAGGGGTGGGGTGCTGGGTTTCGTTACAGGTGCGGGTGGAGGAGGCTGAGATGGACGTTGGGGAGGAGGCGAAGGTGATGGGATGGGTAACGGGAGAGGAAGGGGTGCAGCAGCCTGAGTCGATGCAGCAGTCGGTGATTCAGGTGCTGCAATACTCTCTTTAAACCCCGGCGTCCTAGGGGATGTCACCTCGTCCGTCGCATGCTGCGTAGGCGTATGAGGTCTTGCCTCTTCATTATGTCCGTGCTCTTCATCATCACGACCAACACGTAGCCCATGATCTGGATACCCTCCAAATCCCCCTGAACCGCCGATCGGACTTTGCGGGTGTTCACCGAAGCCCATGCCCATACCGAATCCATCATCGTGTCCGCTGGGAGCAGAGAACGAAGCCCATGGATCTGGAGAGATTGAGCGTGCCCCACCTTGCGGTTGCGAAAATGGGTCTGAGAAGGGGTTATCCTCCAGCGCGTTGCGGGACGAGTTCAGCAGGTCGTCGAAGGAGTCCATCGTTCGCCGGTGGCCAGGTATATAGCGCTAGCACTCGTAGGTCAAGGAGTGAAAGGAGATGACGTAAGCCAGTAGAATGGGAACCTTCCAGCGAAGTAACTTATCCTCCAAATGCACAAAATACGGTAGAGCTCTGGGGTATCTGTAGAGTAAGGACCCAACGTAAAAAACAACGAGAACTGCCACAAGCAGCATGAGAAAACAATGAGAGCAGGCTGGCCCCTCCAAGATTATCTAAACTTTGACAACACGCCGGAAAACCAACCCCTCTTCCCCTTGTTAACCACCACCCCTCCACTCCCTCCTCCCTCCTCTTCTCTAGTCGTCTCCCCCTTACTAGGTTCCGATGTCCCTCGACGTTTCGACCCCGGCGAGCTCGGACCACCCCCCTCCTCTTCAACCTCCTCCGCAACCCTAGTGAGCTGGATGGAAGGGGTATCCTGGTTCCCTTCTCCCACAGTCTCCTCTACGATCGAACCTTCGTACTCCTCCCGAAGGTCAGAAGGACCCCATAGATCCGGGTGGGGGGACGGAGGAAGCGAGGGAGCAGAGGACGGATCCACAGGGTCGGGCGATAATGAAGCTCTCCACCGCTTGATCTGATCGAGCATTTTGAAGTCGAAGGCGGTCGGTGCATGGACACTTTTTGACAACGATGATTGTGATGCTGGCGCGGATTCCAGGCTCAGTCTGGGAGAGGATATCATGGCGACCCCAGAAGATGGGCTGGTACCAGGGGTCATCCCACTGATGACATCCATGGCACTACTATAAGCGCTGCCAGGACTTCCCTTCTCAGCGTGCTGAGCATACGGGAGGAGCTGTGCATGGAGATCGCAGGTTGGAGGGGCATTAGCCGCACACCTGGCATGAACGATAAGGCTGCATTGCTCGCAAAGCACTGCGTTCTTCTTAACGCCGTCCAAACAGACCCTACA